>JAPDOI010000610.1:0-352835 GCA_029168955.1 Aplectana chamaeleonis | reverse complement strand
ATTTCGAATCATCCGAAAAATCAATTTTTCTCTCTGGAGTCGGAATGGTTTGAAGCTGATTTTGGTTTTCAGGCCTCAAGTTAGGGGTAGTCTTCTCAAAATTCATTGAAAAGTATAATTCCTGTGGATTCCCTAAGTTCACAAATATCAGTTTTTTCAGGAAATAAGTCCACTAATAGTCGAAGTCGACTATTTTTTTTTCGAATAATTGATGATTGTGATTCAATTAGCTTTGCAAATTGATTCTACTTCCTAACCTAACTTATGAGAAGATTCCTCTCCTACGTGTTGTCTGAAAACCAGAGAAAGCTCGATTCGTTGCAACATTGAGGGAGAAAAAATTCATTTTTCTTGGATGATTCGGAAATTATCTGATGCCCAAGCATAGTGGCAAGTAAAAATCCACTCTGGGCTTAGAGGTTTGGCTCCTTGATGCCAAATTCATGAGTTTTAGAGGTGAATAAAAGGATGGTCCGGACTAATATTTGCATAACCTTTGATTGATTCTGTTTGTTTCTCTCACGAAAAACGTCATGATTTTAAAAATTTCAACAAGCAGCCAGACTTTTTCAATGGAAGGTTTATCTGTGAATGACTGTGAACTTCAACTTCCAGACAGAGAAAACAACAAAATTGTCATCAAGACACTTTGTTGTTTTCTCTGTGAAGTTTGAAGTCACAGTCATTCACAGATAACTTCCATTGAAAGCAGAATATCAACGAAAGAACCACAAATTCAATATTCTGGCAGGGCGTATGGCAATTGAACTTTAAGCGGCCGAAAGGGCTATGTTCCGTTTGGTGAAAATCACGGGGCCACTATAATTTTTACCAGACGGAACAGAGCCCATCCCTTTAAAACTTTACGGTCCGAGTATCGCAGCTACCGACAAAAGCATATACAAGGTTGTTCAATAAGTTTTGTCGTTCGAAAAAAACACAAATTTATGGTTCAAAATACACTTTACTATTCAGCATAATCTCCTGAACATTAATACACTTGAAAAAAAAAAACTCCGAAAAAAAATAAAATAAAAAAATCCATGTCTCATCCATAGTGATGAATCGACGCACACAATCCACTTTCTCCTTTTCAAAACGCTCCAAATGTTGCTGAGAAAGTCGCATTCGAATGTGTGTGTTTTTGTTCCATTGTTAGCGAATGCGGCACCCATTGTGCACACAGCTTCCTAAAACCCCAAAATTCACTTAAAATATGGCTCACACTGTCTAATGAGATGTGTAGAGCCTCTACTAAATCTCTCTCAGTCAATAGACGATCTTCCGTAACCATATCCTGTATTTTGGCTATGATTTCTGGTGTTGATGCGCTTTTTGAACGTCCTTCACGTGGATCGTCTTCGAGGCTTGTACGACCACGTTTAAATTCAGCAACCCATCTTTCTGGTGTTCTATTTGTAGGTGAACAATCATTATACACTTTAACATTCGTTCGTGAACTTCTTTTGGTGCTAGACCTTCCAAAAATAAGAATTTTCTCACTGCACGATATTAAATTTTTCCATTGCTGAGACACGGCGACACTAAATGGCTTGTAAACAAAGAATGAATTGACAGATTGAAATTAAACTTCACATACGTTCACATAAAGAGGGTACCAACAAAACAAAACAAATGTTAATAGTAGCAACGCCCTCTCTTATCGAACGACGTAACTTATTGAACAACCTGGTAAAATTTATGTAGGTTCTATGGTGGAGTATGGGACATGCGTTTTTGTACCGCATAAGCGCAAGTTTATTGAAAAGATAGAAACAGTGCAAAATAGTTTTACGAAAGAAGTCTTCAGAAGAGCAATGGAATTTTCTCATTGCTCAATTGCTATGGATTACCTTGGGAATAAGAGGATGCACTTGGAAACCCTTGCTGACGTAGATGGAGGAATGATTTATTTCTGGTTTTTAGAATCTTAAATTGACTTGTACGTTTGAGATTAGTGAAGTTTTTCGCGCTGATACCTTTGAATACAAGAGGACAACGGCTCAAACCTAGCTTTTTTCCTAGACCTCGTTCTCAAATAAGGCGGCATTTTTTCACTATTCGTGCGGGATTCAACTACCTATGTTTGAGTAAGAAACTTCAAATTCCGGCTACCTTTTTCGGCTTCAAAACTGTGATTGGTCGGTATTATCAAAGAAACCAATGGTGTTCTGGCACTATTTTATTAGTAGTGCATGTTTATAATTTTTGGGATGGTTGGGTTTGATTTGTTTTTTATGCCATATTCGCCCTCACAACACATGTATTCGTTAAATTCATTCCCATGAATTCTCCTAGTTTTATAGCTCGACTTCTCTCCGCTCCAACTTCTGATCGAAATTTGTTCTGGTTTGCTTCTTTTTTTTCTAAGTGATTCTCTCACACTTCTAGAAGTGTGGTTTCGAATTTGGAGTGAAAATGTCTCCATCACGGTTTCATTCCCACAATGTTCGAGCTTCTAGATTGCATTGCACAGGCGGATTTGGCAAAATCACCGGCCCATACGGGAAGCCAGTAAACCCATGCTCCGGAGTTCCGGTAATTCATATTAAGGTGCCACAGCTGTCTGGCACGGCCAAACCTTCCTTTGCTGGCTATGTATGCCGATCTTTCCGCATGATTTTTTATAACCACGTGGTAACTTTGAGGTTTCCCACCAGTCTCCGATATAGATTTTTTTACTTCGGGTGAACAACCAATAGAATCGTGCTTGGGTTTAGGGTATTTTCATTTTTCATTTTTAGCGTTATGTTGGCCTGCCTGCCCTATTTTCATGACTATGATTCGTTGATTATTAAATCAGATTTTGATTGTCGTTGATCGCGAACCAGAATGAAGATAGAGAGGCTAAAAGATAGGGAAGAAGAAGGCTTATTTTTTAAATTTGATTGTTGGCGCGCCCTGTGGGCGTATCAAATAAATAAAATAAATGAATGTCATATCACATGTACTCATAGTTTAGACCATGTAAAAAAATTTGAATTTTAAATTGAGTGCAAGGCATGATACACCATGGAAATATGTTCCAAGATTTTCTGCTTTTCGTGAGAAAAACAACGATGCCTTTGAAGTCTCACAGAATTCCTTACGAATGGAGTTTTGACTCCTCAGAAGTTGCCCAAAGTTTAGTGACGAATGTATCGCAGACAAATGTTCCTGCATTTATTTATATCGTCGATCACTGGTCGAGAGATCGCCGCGTCGAACACATGTGGCACACACCCAAGCGAGGAGGTAGTGATAGGATCATTACTTACTCGCTTGCGTGCGTGCCACATGTGTTCGACGCGGCGATCTCTCGACCAGTGATCGATCATAGTTTTCTATATTTTCCATCTTTGACCAGTGCCAGCAAGCGAACCTGCATGAAGATAGAGAGGCTAAAAAGATAGGGAAGAAGAAGGCTAGCCATTGTAATCCATTGCGCATCTATCCTATGTTGAGTTCCACAGGTCATGTGGGTGGGATGGGAGGCGTGGCAAAGTGGTTTGTTGTTGTGGGCGTGTCAGAGTGGCTCCTCCCTATATCTCGTTTATTGCGAAGTAACGACATTTCGCACTTAACAGATTGTATACAGGAGAGGCCCGATTCTCAATTATATGGTAATCATGAAATTTCTTCCAGAGGATGTACTGTGCCTCTAAGTTGCTATTGGGAACGGAGTGGGAGTTCGTGCACTTGCCTTGTGGGGTTACAAAAAGTTAGATAAAAACCTAATCACGACTGAAAGTCTAGCACTCACTGCATCGGATATAGACGGACGAGTTGGGCGAGACAGTCAAGAAACAAAAGAAATGTGGGAGCAATCGCTGCTTCATTAGTACCAACTGCCACACCGAATAGTCGCTGTGCAAACGGATGACCTAACCCGATCCAATCTTTCGCAATTAACGATTCAAGACCTTAAATTCAATGTTTTACTATCCGCAACAACACTAAAATTGTTGATTACCTTCAAGAGAACGATAGTATCGATCACAGCAAACCTGTACAAGACTAGAGACAACAGCAGAAGTATCCAACCCACCGTTTTCTGAAATAGGGGAAAATAGCTACCTCTGAACGAAAAACTCGATAGGATCACCAAAAAAGGAGAATCATTGAGGTGAAAACTGTGATGAATTACCATAGAGTATCACAGAAGTTTCGCGATCAATGAGGAAATCAATAGCTTCCGCTGCTGAAGACAGGCAAGAGCTGACCAGCTGGAGCCATCCTGTTTGGTTAAGCCTGGCAAGCCAATCTTTGTCACGGGATGCGAACTGCTCGTATGATTCTGAAAAACCATCAAATCATCAGTTATTCAGCCAGAACACACATATACGCAAGATGATGCTCCAATTTTGCAACAAAACACCAAACGAAATACAAATATTGGTCGACGCACGTGATGGGCGCGATGTCTGTTGAGTGATCCACAGCTATATCTGCAGCAGTGGAACGCAGTAAAAACACTAAATGTTGCGAAAAGCATTCCAAAGGGAGGGTCGCCACGATGGGCGAGGTCCTACTTACGCAATTTTCCACGTACGAACTGCCACAGCGCCTTACATGTACAACAAAAAGAACGCCAAATGGCTGTTATTTTACCTAGAAGTTACCCTTTAATGCTCTTTCGGGGGCCCTCATGCACTTCAATAGTCAAGTCTGTTTTTTAACGAAATGAATTTTGACTTTTTCTGGCATTTATGACTTCTTTCGTTCAATCGAATAAAGAACAAATTCAAATTCCCATCCTAGGGTGAAATGGGACGAAACTCAATTGCCGGCCGGCCGTTTCCCCAAGCTACTCGTGTTGGATCCTTCGTTGAAGTTTCATAAGAACACAGAGCCGAAGCAAACCACAGTGAAAACACGAGTTTCTGAACCTACGACGAGATCCCTCTGTGGCTGCAAAGAAGAAGAAGAAGAAGATAAGTTCAAATTCTAACTTTCTGAATATTCAGACCGCTCATTAATTTTTAGCTGTCACTATATAGGAAACCAAATCTGGACTGTTGGATTTCTTCAGGGATAAAGGAAAACGAAAATGAAAAAATTGAAATAGATCGAAGGCAATTATTTCAGTAGAAAATCTCACTTCATGTGGTGGTTTGTTGCCATGGAAAGGCGTTCGATTACTCGCCTCTTTCCCTTCTGATTAGTTAAATCAATTTGTCAAAGGCAAGGCTGTTAGCATAACATCATGCTTCCCACGACCACGCATAACAAGCGCATCCATTGGCGGTCGATATAGATGACAAACACTACGCCACATCGCCCGTCGCCGGAAGTATCACCCTGGCCTTCACTATAACGAAAAAACGTCGCGAACTCCCAAAAAAATCTAAAACTTTGAAAAAAAATCCAATAACTCGTTCACCTTTTAGCAGGTTCTTGAAGGTTCTCTTGAAGGTTATCACTCTAGTTTTCGGAAGTTTTCCGAGATATTCCATGCCTTCCGATTCATGTGCCCACGTGCTTACCCAGTCTCTGAACCAGTTTTTTTTCTCGACCGTTTAGAGCTTGAAGTGAAGGTCCTACCCAAGCGTGAACTCCAGGGCGACGCTCGGTGAGACTACCAGGATGAAGCGATACTGTCTCATGAATTCAATGGGGTGGGAGCCATGGGCATTTTCCCTCAAATCGTGAAATTTAAATGACCATGCAGAAAATCGACCATTTCACTAGTTAAAGGCATCGTGGGGGTGTGTATACAAGTCTGTTGGTACCTGCTCGTTGGTGCCCCTGCTTCTACTGAACCCAGCAGACGTTTGAGTGTACACAGGGAACGTTCGAGCGATATAGCGTGCACAACTGTATCGCGAAAGTATCCCGCACATTGCATAAAGGTGTCGCCGTCCAGCACACCAAGGCCTCTGGTCCATAACACCTTAGGATCCGTACCTAAGGAGTCATGGAGTCTTTGGCCACAAGCCACAATTTCGCCACCCTGAACTGTCGATCGCTGTCGAGTGATATCCAAAAAACTGCGCTATCCAGACTTCTGAGCTATTTCCATGCACCGTTTGCTGCTTTGCAGGAAACCCACCTCAAGGATAGACCCGTCATCAGCGTCGGAGAGTACACCATCTACTGCGGTAACGCTGACGATAGGAGAGTGGGGAGGCTGTGCAATAGCTGTAAGGAAGGATTTCAATGGTATGGTCAAGGAGTTTGGCTCAACGTCGTGCCGGAATGCATTCGTACGACTGCGGGATCACAGAGGATTCAATCTGTGGATAGTGAGTGCTCATGCGCCCACTGAAACCGCCGAGGACAATTCGAAGGATGCGTTTTATGAGGAACTCAATACGTTGCTGGCCAGGATACCTTGTCAACATGCTGTTGTCGTGGGGATTGACGCAAATGCGAAGATGGGACTTGATCAGGAATCCGAAGTACTCGGTAAATGGTTCTACCCAGTGGAGCAAACATCAGACAATGGCTACCCTACCGCCTTGTCGACTTTTATGAACGCAGTGGTCTGATTATTGCATCGACATTCAAGAGGAATCATCGCCGCCACCAGCTTACGTGGCAGGGACCATCCCGGCTATCTTCAGAAGAGCAGCGGAAGCGGAAGATGACAACTTTGAAACTACAGCTTGACTATGTCCTGACGAGGAATATTCCAGTATCGGACATTCGAAGATCTAGAGCTGTGTGGGATGTCGCATTCGATTCGGATCACCGTCCTGTTCTGTTGAACTTCACTGCGAGGATTCATAAGAGGAAGCGAGGGGCTCAGCCTCTCCAGACGATTGACATGACAAGTCTCAGAGATGAAGAGTGCAGAAGGAATTTTCGACAACGCGTTTCTATTCACATCGGAGTACGGACTAAGAAGAAACTTTGCGACGCGGATTCTTTTGTCAAGTGCATCCAGGACGCTTCGAAAGAGGCACTCCCGGTTGTACAGCCTAAGAAGAAGTTCGCCTACGTCTCAGAAGAAACAACATCTACCTACAACAGAGTATGTGCTCTCCGAACTGCAGGAAACTTCGTGGAGGAGAAGCGTCTGAGGAGGAAGTTGCGTCGGCAGCTTCAAAGTGACCGCGAACGAGAGTGGACATGTAGAGCTAAGGAGTTCGAGAAGGCTTGGGAGGAGAAGAATCCGAGGAAAGCCTACACGTTGCTGCGACAGTATAGCGGGAAGATGAAGAGATGTTCTCCTGTCCTGAACACTACCAATGGAGTTGCAGTAGGTGATGCGACGCTGCCAATATGGAAGGATTACTTCAGTTCACTACTGAATCGTCCAGCGCCATCAGTACCTGAGCTCCCGCATGTTCAGAGAGCACATTACGATGTCAGTGAGGAACCGCCGACTGAGTCTGAAGTTTTGGATTGTGTCCGGAAAATGAAGAATGGAAAGGCAGGTGGAGATGACAACATCACTGCTGAAATGCTGAAAGCTCTTCCTCCGTCTGGGATTCGTGAAATGACCAACACCATCCGTGCTATATGGATGAGCGAAAGGATACCCGATTCGTGGAGACATGCGATCATCGTACCTCTTCACAAGAAGCTATCCGTCACGGATCCTAAGAACTACAGAAGAATCTCTCTACTTCGTGTCATGTACAAGGTTTTAGAACGTATCATTCTCGAGCGACTTATCAAACATCGTGAAGGAACGATCAGAGATGAGCAAGCCGGTTTTCGACCTGGAAGATCGACCATCGACCAAGTGTTCGTCGTGAGAAGAGTAATTGAATCGTGGCAGCGGTTTTCGAAGCCATTACAGCTTGCTTTTTGAACTTTGAAGCCGCGTTCGACTCTCCTCATCGTGATCGATTGCTCAATGCTCTGCGAGCAGATGGAGTCCCGGAAAAGTATGTTCGGTTAATCGAGGACATGAACAAAGGAACAACAGCAGCAGTTCGTACACCTGTCGGATTTACGTCAGCTTTCGAGGTGAAAACAGGAGTAAGGCAAGGAGCCGTTGCAGGACCTTTTCTTTTCAACTTCGCCGTTGATGACATCATGCGTAGAGTTGCAGAACAGTTTCCTGCGGATGTGATCCTAACACCATCAGGACGCTCCCTTGTCGACCTGGAGTACGCCGACGACATTGTGTTATTCGCTGAAAACAGCGCAAAACTGCAGAGAATTGTGAACCTTGTTTCGAAGTATGCCGCAGCCTATGGACTTCGTCTTCGTCCCGACAAATGCAAGCAGATGTGGGTCTCTCAGAGGCCTTCAACGGGAGTTTGTGTGGACGGACAACGTATCAAACTGGTGGATGATTTCTGTTATTTGGGCTGTTTGCTGAAGATCGATGGTAGTTATGCAGCGGATATTCGACAACGATGTGCGAAAGCTACGTCTGCATTTAATTCTCTAACCAAGTGTTTGTGTTCTACCACCATCGCGAAGGAAGTCAAGTTGCGCGTCTACCTATCCGCTATTCGCCCAATCATGATGTACGGATCGGAGACGTGGGAAGCACCGAAGACGCAGATGGAAAGGTTGGATTGCACGGAGAGGAAGCTTTTTAGGCGTTTGCTTGGATATTTCTGGCCGCGTGTATGCCATAACGAAGACCTTTACAAGGAAATCGACGCAGTACATCAACGCTTGACACGAGGGAGGTGCCAGCATCTCCTAACGCCATCTCAAGCAGCAATGGAAAGTCGACTTCGACTGCTCGGGCATATACTAAGAAGAACGCCGGATCGTCTCGTACAACACGCTTTAAAAATGCTTCCAAATCCTGTCTGGAAACGGCCACCTGGGCGTAGGCGAAAGTTCTGGACGGATGTGGTTAAAGAGGATTTGAAGTCACTCGGCATCGAAAGACAGTTCAGGCGCGATGTTACGTTTCGCAGGAAATGGAATAGTGACAGCTGGATGGAATGTGTTCAAATTGTGGCTGAAGACCGTGAAAAATGGACACGGCTGACTACTAGGACGGCACACCTCGGTGAAGATGCGGAATGACCGCGTCAGGCGAAAGCGAACCAGTAAGTTAGTCAATAAGTCAGTAAGTCAAAAGGCATCGTACGCGCTGAAATCCACTTTCCATTTTTTATGCTCAATCCCTTCCTCGGGCCCCTGTGAGAAGGTACAACGAGCTTGGCTGCTCAAAAACGTACCATTGTGAGCATAGAGGAAGTGGAAAGTAAGGAATTCCGTCAAAATGGGCCGGCCCTTCCGTCAGTCATTTGGCACTTTCGCAATGTTTGAGCATAACGTCGTAGGGCATGCCCCTGTACGCTGACGCACCGTCGGACGAAAGTGGCATTATTGACTGGAAATTTCTCGTCACACAACGAGCGATTGCTTCCAACGCTGCGCCAATGGACGAATTGTAGAACTGTTCCTTGCGCCCTCCGCGTAACTATCCCGAGTCGATGCCGGCGCGAATTTCAAATGATTTTCAGAAGTTTTTTTAAAACGTTTTTTCTTGAAAAGTTAACGTTTTTGAGCGGGCTTTTCGCTACCTTTAGTCACTATAGGGGGCTCACAACTCAAAAACGCTTAAAAACGAAACATGGTTTTCAGCGCGTACGATGCCTTTAAATTGGAGTAGTTACCAGAGCAATGCAAACATCACAGATATTTCCCAGAAGAGAAAAAACCTTCAATCAGAGTCAAGCGATGCTGCAACCTAGCTCGGTAGAAAGGTTACTTGAGGTTCTAATCACGATTCCATTAACCATTTTTGACTCTGCAAAGGTTGCAGTAGGTTTACTGACACTTGGCTACCGTCAGGGTTGAGCAGGGTTGCGACTCGGCGCAAGGGGAGCCGTTAAAATTTTGGAAATTTTTCTAAGAGAAATGAAAGTCTGCACAGGTCGTCATGAAATTCTACGTTACGGCGGGTATACGGTAGTTTGGGCGAAGTATCAGATTTCAGTCAAAAACTTATGTGTATTTTTCAAGGGGAGATCGTAAATTTTAATAAATTTTGGTCAACAGGGAGTCGTAGCTCCGCCCAAAATTGGCGCAACGGGCTGCTCAACGCTGAAGGGGGTCGTAGCTCCGCCAAAAATTGGCGCAACGGCCTGCTTAACCCTGGCTACCGTTTAACCTGCCTTTATGTGGAGTGATTCCAACAATGTGTTTGAGTAGCCAAAGTTTTAATTTTTTCACCTTTCTGTCTGAGAATTATCGAGAAAGATTTCATCTAAGGTGGATCGCATAAGGTTTTAAAAACTTTTTAAAAAATTTGGCCACCAGAAGGGTCGGAGCTCCAGTGAGGTACGGCACAGCGGCCAACTGGACCCTGTTTTCCGTACACCATGATTCTACACACATGATCTAAATCCGCAATCGCGTTCAGTCCGCAAAGTCTCATTATCACAAACGTAGAAGCGAAGCGGCTGATTTGAGAATGATTCTAGTTGATTTTTTTAAAAACAACCGCTTCGCTTCTACGATTGTGATAATGAAGACTGAACGCGATTGCGGAACTGAACTATACATACGCTCTGGAAATAAGAATTTCAACTTATAAACTTTTTAATGTCCCGATGCCGTAGTTGGAAATCACTGTGGAGATCATGGTTCTTTCGAGCCTTAAGGCTTGGAACCCGATGTCAACAACCTGTCACTGAATCATTTCGACGATATCGATGAGGCTGTCCTTGAGATGAGCTCGAACAATAATTTTGGAACTTCTCTGGAATTTTACGAGTGTTCATCAAGTATGTTACTTATGCCTGCCAAGTAATAGTTGTTTGCTTATGCTAACCCAAAACTCTGGGCTGGAAATTGAGATTATCCTTCTAGATGATCCCACTTTTTGAGGTACTTCTTATACATCCTTGTCGCTACAGCGACAGGTTTTGCCATTTGTCATTCGTGCCGGGGACCATTGCCATGCAAACACAAAAGCCCTCGCGGGAACTTCCTGCATTCGGTCGTCACGGCGACGCGTCGCTAAATGTCACACTGTTTCATGGTTTTTCCTATGTAATTTCCCAATGTTGGTACGGGTCGCTGTGAGGATTGCGTCGCCGCCGAGATGTCGTACGTTCGTGCCGTGGCAGTGTAGCGGAAAGAAGATCACCTCTATGCAAACCGACGTCGAACCCTCCGCGGAGGGTTTTTGTCATGGGAGAGATGCTGGCTGGCCGCAGCTCTCCTAAGGCCGGCATCGAGAGGAATCCAGGAATCGCTCAAAAGTATCAAAGAGCCACCTGCAGCAAGGATGTCACCTGGAGCAAAACAAGTGTCCAGTGCTTCGGATGCCAAAGGTGGGTGCTTCTCTCCTGCTCGGGTCTCAGTTCTGTGAGGCATCACGATCCATGTTTCCGTTGTGTTCTGTGCTCTGCCCCCAGTAACTCTGATTCCTCATTTTCTATTGTTCATATTAACCTCAATGGCCTTCGTGCCAAGTTGTCTGAACTCTCTCTTTTCGCTCGTACTTATCATCCTAATATCATTATGGTTCAGGAAACCAAGCTGTCTCCTTCCACTACTGCTCGACACCCTAACATTCCTGGCTACACTGCTTATCATGCTCCAAGGTCATCTCTTGGCGGAGGAGTTTCTTTTTTCATATTATCAAATATACCCTCTCATCTCATACCAAACACCCCCAATGACGGTACTCTTGAGTACCTACCTATCCATCTCCCTCTTAGAACCCGATCCTCTAGTCCAGACATCTCTCTTGCATCTTCTAATCTCTCTAGCGCCTGCTCTTAGTCGACAGCTCGTGGGAGGTGGCACTTCGATATGTGACTGACTAACCATGGAATGGAAACGTACACCAGAAAGAACGTCACCTGACGGACGCGATTCGCAAGGCATGAAAGCCGCCATTCAGGAGGGCCGAGTCAAGACCTTTTTTTCCCAATGTCACCAGGGAAATCTTGGAGAAGATAAGGACAAGGGATGCAAAGAGAGTCGCAGATCACCTGGATCCGACCATTGCTGAGCTGGATAGCGAGATTAAGCGAGATCTGGACAAGCACAGGAAGGAGTCTTGGGAGAAATTCACAGAGAAGATGAATTTCAAGAGTGACGGAGCATCAACTTGGAAAGTTCTAAAAAAGATCTCAGGCAAGAGCACCTCCACCAACTATTCCACGATTGAGTTCGAGAATAGAGTTTTCAAATCGGGAAAGGAGGCTGCATATGCTCTTGGAAAGAATTTTTTCATAACTCAGGCTAAGGGAGGGAAACAGAATCGAGTGACTGTAAGAGAGCTCTATAAGTTGCCAATCATGAATGAAGCAGAAGCAGTGACGCCCGCGCAGATTGAAAAGGTGGTCAAAGAGATGCGCAACTCGAAGGCTGTAGGGCCGAATGGCATTAGTCCAGCGGTCTTGAAGAAAATGGCGAGTGAGATTATGCCAATCCTGGCTGACGTCATCAACACTTCATTTCGCACGTGCATCCTACCCCAAGACAGGAAAATGGCAAGCGTCATTCCGTTGCCCAAGCCTGGTAAATCGCCATCCACAGCAAAGGGATACTGGCCAGTAAGTGTTTTATCACCAATCACCAAGGCCGCTGAGAAACTGGTCGTGAAGGAGCTCGCTGAGCATAACAACAAATAGCAGCACCAACATGGTTCCGCAAACTTTACTCCACCACCAAGGCGCTGCTGGAGATTTTGAGCTATATTTTGGATGGCTCCAACGCCAAATAAACCTCAACGCACTGTTGGAGTAGCCCTAGACCTCACGAAGGCGTTTGACACTCTCAACTTGGGCATACTGTCTGAGAAGCTATTGAGGTCCACCATCCCGCCTTGGCAGAAGCGATGGATTACCGCAGTCATCAAAGGGCGCCGAGCAAAAGTGCTGCTCCAGGGACATGTCTCTAATAGCATTCCGATCGCTGCCGGTGTCCCTCAAGGAAAAGTCATATCGCCTGTTCTGTTCAGTCTTTACCTGGAAGATTTGCCCGTCCCCCCAAGTGACATCAAAGTCGTTGCGTATGCGGATGACATCACCATCTTGTGCCGAGACAGAGACATTAATATAGCTGCACGCAAAATCAATAGCTACCTCATCGTTCTGAAGAGCTTTCTCGATGATATGATGCTCACTGTCTCTGCCGCTAAATCATCTGTATCAGTTTTCTCCACTGACCCTAAGGAACACTGCGCTCACCCCGTTGTGAATTGGGAAGACGCTCGTCTGCCTGCCTTACGTTTCCCTAAGCTGCTCGGCCTAGTATTGGATCCTTCGTTGAGGTTCCACAAGAATACTGAGCAGAAACAGGCTACAGTGAAAGCAAAGCTCAACGTCCTAAGAGCTCTGGGAGGAACGTCGTGGGGAAGATGCAGCGAGTCCAAAATACTGCTCTTCGGATTGCCACTGGGTGCGCTAAAAGCACTCTAGTGAAACATTTTCATGCTGAAGCCCGAATTCTGCCAGTTAAGGCTCCGTCCATAGCAGGCAACCAGCGGCAAAGCGTCAAGGCGTCGAAGCATCATGCGCCGGCGCTGAAACGCTGGCGCATGACGCTCGACGGCTGGCGCATTCAACGTGTCCGAGGACGGCACGCGGTTGACGATGGTATCGATAATATTAGTGACAGCCGTTACGGTCACAATGCCTCCACTGTCAGCGACTGGCCGGCTGCAGTGGTCGCTGAGGAGTAGCTGGGGAGTCAGATCAATAACAAATGCTGAAGATGCAAACCACCAGCGTCACTTTACGGTCACTTGACTCTAGGACGTCTGCTATGGACGGCGCCTAAGGAGCACTGCCAACTCCAAGCGCAGCAACTGGTTTTTAACATTGTCAAGCAGCCTGACCACCCATTAAGAAGGATCATGAATCCCGTGAGAGAGAGAGAGATCAGAAGGCCTTTTGCGGATGCTCCCGAGAAAGTCAATATACAAAGATGGACGGACTCCCAACTGGATCGTCTTCGTCATTTACCTGCAGAGCACACCTAGTTCGTCAGGGATCACTTAAGTAGGATGGCCGTCAACCCCATATTGGGGATGGTACCACCTGTAGTCAGCAACACCGAGATGGAACCCGGTAGACGGGCTAGAAGTACCCTTGCCTCGTTACGCTGCGATCATTCCCCTATGCTGATGTCATACTTGCATAAGATCGATGGCAGTAAGCCTGACGGGTGCCCGGACTGTGATAGCCGTGGCCACACCACTGAGCACCTATTCGATTGCCCAAAGAGGCTCACCACGCTGCCAACAATGGATTTGTGGACGAATCCGACTTCGGTCGCCCGTTTCTTAAACCTTTGACAAGAACCTTCCTGCGGCTGCAAAGAAGAGGAAGATTGCGTCGCCGGAGACCGACTGTCGCTACAAAGTCGGTCGAAAAACTGTCCGAGTCCGTCTGACCCGGCCTACTTCCGCCCGGTCGATAGCCATTGACAACGAATGACGCTGAGAAGACGCGGATAGAGTGGGTGTAATTTCTGAGGCTGGGTTTGCGTGAAAAATGTCAATTTACGCTTGCATGTTTTTCAAATTTTATAGCAGAATGGATCAAATTGATGCAACCAAATTTTACAGACTTATGGTTTCCAGAACCAGAGGTGATACGTAGAAAATCTGGTACAATATACCGAAGACTGCATGTATTTACGTGCAGGGCTAGCTCAATTTTTATACCCAACATTTCAAATATACCCTTCATTCCCCCCTTGTTTTGTTGCGTTCAAACGATTTTCGAGGAAACTACTGCATTTCTGAAAGAAATGTACCGTTATTGCGATTTTTATTTTCATTGTCACCTTCATACCCTCAACCCTGATTACGGTCTTGTTCTGGTTGAGCTGTTACACAAAAATGAGCTATTCCATCTCTACGGTCTACTTCATTGTAGCGGATTCAATAAGAAAATAAACAAATAAAATGTTGACCGAGTCAGCTGCGGACGTACGCAGACTTACTCATCAGGTGCATTTATTGCATCCCTCTCTCTAAATTTTTGGTATCTGTCGACCGGGTGGGACTCAGCCGATCGGCCAGGTGTGATGAGGACCTGACCAATTTTACGGGCCTGAAAAGTTCAAAAACAGAGCCCCATGGGAATTGAATACGATTTTGTAGCTTTCAGTTCGGAAAAGGTTCCCCAACTGCTGAACGTTCTCCATAGCAATTTCTCAAACAACAATGTCACTCCCAGTCGGAAAAATCTTTGCAAAAAAATTGATTCGAGTTATTAATAAACTATTCAATTGTGGCACTATTCACTATCCAACTGTTCATGTTGAATTAGCAAATACTAATAAAGAACTTCCAGGCCAGTTCAAAAATGAAAAGCGCACTCGCCAATAAAAGCAGCAGAATAAGTGAAAAAAAAGAAAACGAGACCGCAACCAGGAGCTCAAGAACGGGATGATTAGTACTGGGAGAAAAATTCAAAGCACTTACCGGCAGAACAATACCGCCGTAGACGGTCAAAGGATGTGGCGATTTTGAGTGGCGTGATGTCAGGATCCAAAAAAAGCGAATGAGGAGGTTGCTGTAGCTTCGATGCCCGGGCTACACACTTCGCGATTCTAGAAAGGCTAATCCAATACCGAAACTCGACTTCGAAACGACCTTATTATAAAGGCAAACTCACGAACTTATCATTCAGTCGCGGTGCTTCCCAGTTCATGTCGAAATTAGATGAACGAAGAAGAGACACTCCAGATGGAGATGACCACACCCAAATCTAAGCGAAGGGTTGATGGAACAAAAGGTTAAGAGAAGGGTTGACGAAGTATCGAACGCAGATGAGAATGCACGAACTTCCAGAAAAAATTGGGGTAAACTAGGAATCGAAAACTGGTCGCAAACGCCGTTTTCAACAAAATTCATACCACTTGATGTACTTCCAATGACGCTCTTGAATCTATAGCCTAGGTCGCTCATTTTGAGCCGGTCGAAGCAAGGGCTATCGGGCTTATCATGTCAAAATCTCCTTATCACTGTTATATTTTAGCATCACCGACCCCTCCGCTGCTTACTCCGCCCGGACTCATCCTAGCAAACTAAAGCCTCTTTCATAGTTTGCCGGCAGACGTCGGCCGTCAAACTATGAAAGAGGCTTTAAGCTAACGCCTAGCTCGCTCGGATGAGTCCGCACGGGAAAAGCAGCGGAGCGGTCGGTCATGAATAAATACAACAGTGATAAGGTGATTTTGACATGCTAAGCCCGATAAGCCTTACTTCAACCGGCTCAAATTTTGAAGGCTAGGCTATATATGTTTGTAGCTGCTGCGGAGTTCTCTAAACCGAGTCAAGTGAATTTCCTCAGTTGGGCGCTACGGCACTCACCAAGCAATTTTCAGGGTGTTCCAAATCCGGTTCCGGATTTGGCTCTTAACTTTTTTCTCTGAGTTATCCGGGGTCCTGAAGACAGAACTAAGGTGCAGTTATCGATTTCCAAGAAATTTCGACAAGTTCGGTACAAAGACTCTCACCGGGGAAAATTTTCGGGCGAAAATGAGAAAACGCAAAATGATAGATTTGCCTCGAAACAACCTTGTGAAGGCTATCTGCAGTCCTCAACTCGAATGTGAGGTCCGTTTCCTCGATTTTCGATAGATTACCGTAAGGTACGGTGGGTATACGGTAGTTTGGTAAATGTCTAAAATTTGACTCAAAACTTCTCTGTGAGGGTTTTCTGGGGTGCTGAACACGGATTTGAAGTGTACTTACCGATTTTCGAAACGCAAAGATAGGTTACGGCAATTCAATAGCATTAGCATTATAACTACCGTAACCTACAGTAAGCCTCAGAATATCGAGAAACAGACCTCGATTTGTGTTCAGGACCTCGAACAATACACAGGAAAAAATTTCGAGCTAAATAGGAAACAAACTTTCTGCAGAACTTAAAATTCCCTTATCTCTCAGCCCAACAGAGGAAACCCGCCATAGCTCTGTTCAGCAACAGAATCCTTCACGTAGGTCAACTAAAATGTTTGCTGAGAACCTGCAATGAGGTACACTCATTTAGAAATGTTCCCGAACCTTAGAAAACGATAACTCTGATAAAATGCAGAAAAAAAAACGCTTCGGTGTGGATCGAACCCCTCGACTATTGGATCGGAGGCGAGACGCTTGCTTCTACGCCACGGCGCTGCCTGCAACCTGTGTGTTTAAAAGATGTGATGAAGACGCTGCGCCGACTAACTCCGTATCTGGAGGCCCACAGCAATTATCAAATATTCTTCTAAAGACATCATCAGGAGTCAGATAACGGATATGAGTTACACTTTTAGAGGAGTTTGCGACCAGTTGTCGGTCCTGGTAAGAATTCTCGGAAAAGAACAGCCCATGAGAAACATCTCGTCACACCTGCTTGTGTACCTCTTCGTATGTAAAAAAAAATTACGATCGAAGGCCCAACCGGAAAGCGGCTATTCTGCCAATGTTGTGCCATCCGATCTAGATCGTGCTGCACAATCTCAGCCGGTACCACGAAATACATGGGATAACTGGAAATGAATTATTTCTGGACCAGAATCAAGGCAGGAATGTGGAAAAGGAAAGGAATGTCAAGACGGAAATCCCATGTTTCCTTTGTGTGCGCGCGAGGAGAGAGGGGAACAACCAGAGAGGCAGCGGGGAGGAGACAGATGGGGTGCACGATGAACCATTGGAGTTTCGTTTTGACCATGACTATACGAACACTGTAATCCAAATACAACGCACCTGTGCACGAAATATCGCGCTCCATGCGGGAACTGACTGCAGACTCGCCAATAATCGTTGTTTTGATTTCCACATCTTTTCAGTTCAGCGTCCCAGGAATTGAGGTCATTGAACCATACTAAATTATGCTGCAATTCGCACCACGGTTTCTACACATAGCTGTTGAGAAAACTTTACGACTGAAGCTATACAGTCGAACACTTCTTTTTTGTTTAGCGTGCCTTACTTTGCGCATTGCGGACAGCAGGCACAGAAGGGCGACAAGACTGACAAAGGGTGTGAGAAAAAAGGAGAACGGCGTTTACCCTCCCCCCCAACTTATGCGTTGCACCATGTGAGTTCACCCCGGAACATGGTCAAACGCGGTTATGAAACTTCCCAATGGATGGTGAGGGGAACGTGAGAATTTTATCTCAAAAATGATAATTTCGGAGGGAGAACGTTAGAATTTTGTTAAAAACGAGAATCAGAAAGGACCATAAAATTTTTCCGAGAGTTTCCATCAACAGAAGAAATAGCACCGCTGTGGAGGTCCTATAAAACGACCCTCTTGACCATGTTTCGAAAACGAATGCAATTAAAGGAGAAGCAGAAGTCGAAAGAAATTCAAATGAATTATCTGGAGCTCAATAAGAGAGATCTTGAATAATGCTGTTCTAAGAGACTTAGACAAAGATTCAAGGGCACAGCAGGGTCCAGCTGCCCGTTGGCAAGCATCGCGAAATACTTACGACCCCCCCCCTTCGGTGGTCAGTCCGTACCCAAAAATTTCGAAAATTGTAACGGTCCCCCCAGAAACGTTCCTACGACAAGAACATCGAAAAATTGCAAATTTTTATCGCTGATAACCGGATCATGATGAAACCACAGCGCTTAGGCTTCTTTCAGAGTGCAATCGCTGATAGCCGCGATGGCATGTTTTGAGTGCAGATCGACGTGCAAAGCGACCTCGATCGATGCTCATAATTATCATCCCATCGCGTCGCGCGGCGAGCGAACTCTGAAAGAGGCCTTACCCGAGTGACCTTGCCGCGACGGAAGCCCATCTCGCAATGGGCTTCGCGGCGAAACACATAATCAAGCCAAAGTCCTGAAATTCACGGGTGGTTGAAATCCGGAGAATGCTAGCTAGTGACACATTTTATGGTAATATATTTTTGATGTATCTTGTAATTTACGCATGCGTAATAAGCTGTATTATAAATATAAGGTTGTAATCATTATGCTGACATTTTGCTTTATTTATGACGTCATTTTCGATTAATAATCTACAAAAAGAATCCAAAAAATACAGTTTGCCTCCACTCGGGCAAAGAATAAGCGAGAACGACTAAGAGTGATACAGCTCCTCCCGTAATAGTGTCGGGGCCTCGCGCTGTTTATGAGTCTGAGGGCCAGTGCGGCGAATCTGGGCATGTGCAGGCCCCTCCGTTCTGAGAGAGAGGATAGAGGAGGGCGGGTGAAATATTTGAATTAATGTTGTGGAGTTTCAGCGCTTGCGGCGCGGCATTTAGATTAGGGCGCTTTAACTACACCGCCATACAAACTCAATTTATAATTATTTCAGAAGTTTGAGAGGCTGCGAGAGAAAGCTGTGTGTGAATTTTCACACAATCCCATAACCTCAAAGTATGGACCCTTGGTGGTTCGAAATTCCACTGCTGAAGGGATGCCACCCGTTGGAAAATGATGGCTAAAACCCTGTGATTTGCCAACGTGGCTTGCCAACGTCCACCACCTTACCCCGCCTGGATTCTCGCACCCAAACGGGTTGGGAAATGAAACTGTGACAATTTGTGGGGAATTCTATGAGGAATTCAGCTTCTCTTTCTAAAGCTGAAAATTTGATTTTCAATAGGGGGTCGTACGTCTTATAGTGGTTTTCTAGGATGAAGTACAGCTACATTCCGCCTACTATGGGATTAAAAACACGTGAGTGAACTTGTAACTGGTTCTTTTCAGGTTGTGAACAGTTGCGATTTCGTTTTTGATTCGCAAAATCCTTTTTACACAAATTCTACAACTTCTTTTCAATAAATTATATATTCTTCTACCCAACAATTTTACGATCCCCTTCCAACTTTCTATTTTTTTCCGAAAAATTTTACGATCCCCTACCAACACCCGTTGGCAAACTATCCACACCTGCTGGACCCTGGGACACAGACGTGATAACTTTTTATTTCAACTACTAGCATGTGCTCGGCCGTGAGAAAAATGGTGAGATTTTCACAACTACTTGACACTTGGAACCCTACAAGGCAATGCACATTGTAAAACAATCCGTTGGAATGTTTAAACGACTGGCTTCATATGAAAAAGCAACGCAGGCAAAAAGTGAACGCGGAGAACTCACATTTTTCTCGCCATTCTGGTTCGGCCCCAACCTGTATAATGTTGTCAATCTTCAAAGGGCGGGAGAAAAACAGGATTTGATTCAGGAGACTCACACCGTTTTGGGAGCCACGCAAATCAATCGTGGCTATTCGAAAATCCTGAAATAAAATTGATAAAGTCTTCACTTAAAAAGAGGGTTGGCTCGCCAGGTTTGGGGATCCAACAAGAAGCAGCAAACTAAAATACAAAGTTCAGCAAGTGTGTGGGCCAGGTGGGTTCACGGAAAGAGCACATTGTAACACTTTTACTTGCAGAAAACCTAGTTTGTGCTAAACAGATGATAATCAATCCATGTGCGGGTTCGGCTGATAAAACAACATGATTCCCAAGATAAATCGAAGTCAGAAATGGTATTCGGCAGAAAAAGATGAAATTTCAGCACGAGAGACTTCATTCAAACAGAGAGAACTTCAATCTTCTTTGAACAATGGTCAGACAAATGTGGAGCAGACCGCATCGAGAAAAATAGATTGACAAAAATTGTGCGGAAAGCCTGAGGGGTCAAGCGTTGTTGAATAAGACCTCAGCGAAACTGCGACGCCTCCCTATGGTGACCAAAATTTTCGAAAACTTCCATACCCCCCCCCTCTCAAAATTCCGCTATAGGATCGATAATCTTGCAATCTTTACCCGAAACATTCATTTGTGGGCTTACATTTCAATGGGCTATCTTACCACCTAAAAATAAAACACACACACACACCGCACTTGAAAACCCAAGAGTAGTATCAAGAAATAGTGAAAGACGCACGCTAACCTTCAGGTGTAGTCGTATACAAGAAACTATCTCCAGACTTGACAAAGAAGTTGTTAACGGCAGAAATTTCTTCCTCACTGATAGCTGACTCTCTAAAAATGAGAAAAAAAGACACTGCTGACGAATAAAAACCAATCTAGACAATAGACTAACGTTTTATAGGTGCATAACATATGGAATGAATCGAACAGAGGGGAATGTCCCACCGTTCATGGAACACGTTGAACCGAGCAGGAAGATAATCCTTAAAATAGTATTCTAGAAGACGTTGATCATCAGCCCAGAAAACGCAATACCTCGGATTTTGCCACTGGCTCAAAGCGGAGGCGGAAATTCGTGCATACTACCCGTCCAAAAGAGTTGTCCAAAAAACAGAAACCGAAAGAGCACTCCTCGCAGAAGGCGCACTCTATCTCTCCTGAACGTGTTGTGCACATCTGTGCTACATTACCATGAGGCACTTCACACAAACACACAAAAATAGAAAGCAGAGGATAGCGCACCTTTGAGTAGGCCACCATCATCGATAACTGGAAGCAACCGCGACTGATCAATGTATGACTGAAAACGAACGCTGTGGTTTAACTCACTCTAGGATTGCAAATGGAACGAGAGCTTCTCTTGATATCAAACCCTGGACTACAATAATGTAAAGGAATACGATGTGATAAATTTTTCGAGCAGAAAAAACAACATGCTCAAATGCGGCAGAGTTGAACCCATTTTTAACGTCTGTGGAAGATAATATGTGAAAAATACCTCTTCCGCACGACTGTTCCCACCAAGTATAGGTAAGAAAGAAGCAGTGAGCCCAAAAGGAACTAAAATTCGAATCAAAACTGTGCACAAGTATCGTATCTATAAGCGTGCCTTTAGAGCTCTCCACCACTCGCCTCATCTCACGCGCTCAGGTAATCGTTGGAAGACTCACTGCAATAATAAGAAGCGTTAAGGGAAGAGGCGGTAGAAGCTCGTATCATGCACAGATGCGCATCAAAACGCTGGCATTACGATTCCTATTTTGCATACTTTTTTGAATTAACAAAAATGCGGCCCCGAGCGAACAGTTACGTATATCGTGTTCAAGATAGCAACTGAAGTTGCTAGCTGAAAATTCGACGCGAAGTAGCTATCCATTCACAAAGCCGACCGTATACGAAACAAATATTGGCACACCGCAGACAGGAAGGGGTCAGACCGAAGAGGACCAGGAGCCAGTGGCTGTCCATCCCCCTACCGAAGGTTTTGATAATGGCATCTGCGCAACTTCCCACATAGCACGCTAGAATTGTTCGTCCATAAGCATGCGTACACGTCTTCCAAAGTCTGGATGACCGCGTTTCACTTGAATTTTTTTCCTAGCCATGTGGCATGGCATTCTCTACACGCATACATCACATGACGAGAAAACAAAAACCTCCAATCGCTCGAATTTCTCCACAACTTTAAAAAAAACTGGAAGCTAAGACTTTCCATAGTTCCAAGACCGCAGCAGAAAACATAACGCCGGCCGAAAAATAACCGCAAGCAGTCTTTTTTTTTTGTTTAATAAAAACTGTCAGAAAAAAGATGTACACAAAAAAATAAAATTTTGACTGAGGGAAAAATACTTCAAAAATGGCGGGCACAGGCAAATTGATCGTTTAAGAAATTTCCAGATAGTTTTTGACGTTTCAAGCGAAACTTTTTCACGCCCTACTAATACCTTTGCCTCTGCAACAAACGCCTCCCTTTGAGCTACTACGAAATCAGCATTTTAGAACGTTAGGCGTGGATCATACTCCAGCCATAGCGATGGGTGAGAAAGAGCGGTTTCGATCAATCGCAGCGATATAGCGCTTCTGGAGGAATCAGTTGTTTTGATGAGCAAAACGACAGTCCTGTGAGCGGAATGGGATGAGATATTCATCCGAGAATGGTTGACACCTCCGTCTTTAGTCACATTGACGAAATTTTGAGTGAATATGCATATCGCAACTATGCCCTGCGGATAGCGGCGTCAATGGCATTGCGGCGATGTGCATATTTGCTCAAAATTTCTGAAACCTGGTTGAAAACCAAGGTTTCATCCCACCTCGGATGAATATCTCACCCCATTTCACTCAAGGGACTGCCGTTTCGCTCATCAAAACCATCGATTCCCTCAGAAGCGGAATATCGCTGATCAGTAGCGCTTTTTCTCACTTATCGCCGCGACGGCAGCATGATACCGGCCTTACTTAACTAGATGAAATTGAAGACCGACTTCGTCGCCAATGAGAACGCTTGCGAAATGCCCGGTTTGGCAATGAATCCCCGTTTGATACCGGTACGCAAAATGTAGAGCGCAGCAAATCCCGCTACTGCGGTAATAATAATCGAGACCATTTTCGCCACCATCACGGCGTTTATCCTCTTAGCGTACTGATACCACTAACTGAGACCCAATGCTCAACCAGACCTTTGTCAGCATTTTCAAGCGCAACGAAATAATCTGATCACTATCCATTTATTTCGTATCATTCTGTGTTGTTCTCGCCGTGGCCTGAGTGCGGTATTTGCCGCGGCGGCAAAAGTAGGAAAAGGGGTTAGTACAAGAAAAACACACTAATTTTAGCGCTGCTTCAATAACTGATAAGTTGAGGATTTCTGACCCTTTCTTCTTAAGAATGAGGTATGATGACGCCATAAGGACGGGTTATTTTCTGACCGGAAGTTATTTGAGCAAATCACTGACGTGAAGACACAACTAATCATAGTTCGGGTAACCAGAGAAGGGATAGCTGCGGACACCTCAGCAGACTGTGCTGCTTCGTGTGCGCCCACGAGAAATGTGGTGATCGATCGGAGCACGAGACAGGCGCGCGGCCTGCTGAGTGGTCCGCAGCTATCGCTTTTGCGGATACACCCAACATATTGTTTGGACGAATACTTTAAATCCGTACATAGTGTTGGTTTCACCAGATAAGAGTTTTTTTTCTTTATCTCAGCTCACGATATTTCCAGGAAGCTTCAAACTTGCGTTGATGTGAACTACACTGATCATGGCATTTGTAGGTTTAGGGTACGTCAATACATTGACCATATGTAACTCGTGACAAAGAACTCGATTTTTCAGGAATTTGGTACACCGGTGAACAAGCGGTCTAATCAGGTAGACAGCGTATGGCACGGCGGTTAGGCAAGCGATCTCAAATTGTTTAAAGCCGCTTGTGATCTGCCGTCGAAATATATGGGGGGGGGGGGGCATCATGGTTCGACAAGGGACGTATATTCAGCTGAAGCCGGGGATTATGATCGGTTAGTGTAACTGTAATTCTAATCGCGAAGGGTTAGTAACTACCCTTCGCGTTGAAAGCAGATATGACTGCTGGCGAGAAGTGATCAATTTGAGCCATGATCTGGTTTCAAAGAAAACTCAACTAGCGCATGTACTACCCCCAAGACAATATGATCAGTGTAACAGTTGAAATCAGGACTGAGCAACATTTGGGACAGAATCGGAGTGGAAGAGAAAGATCACTTCTCTATGACTCATTGATTGCTGATTCATTCTATTCTCTGGAAAGGTGTCAAACTCGAAACACTTTCCAAAGCACACCTACGTAAACCACTAAACGTAATCAATACATAGATTGAAATTACCGTGGTCGGGCTTACGACTAACCTTTTCGGCGTCAATCGTTTGATCCCCAATGTAGGAGAGGAATGTACTAGACGCTGACATTATATAAGCATTGTCTTAGTGTTGCGCGTTAATCTGTCTGTGGTCACTACAAAGCAAAAAGGAAATTCAGATTTGAAACATTGAAACAAATATAAAACTCTTATACCCATATTAGAAAGAAATGGATAGATACCAGAAGTGGAACACAACAAGCCATCAAGATATATGATATATTATTGACATCTTCAATTTTATAAACACAAAGCGAAACGCTCAACCGTAAAATTACTCAAGCACATATTTAACCGCGGGAGACATACCAGAAACAAACACAAGGCATTCGCAATAGGAAGACGATCAAATAAGCTTTGAGCGACAAATTGAGCATCTCACATATTATGCTGTTAGATTGATTGGACGACGCTTTGATCTGCACGGTCAGTTACGCGTACAAAAATAACTTAGTGATAATGTATGAAACTGTACAACCATAGAAAATGCACTATTGGCATAAGCAAAAGTGAGCACCAAATTCAAATGATACGGTTGAGTACGGTATCGGAGGGGGGGCGGTATAAAGGAATTAGAAAATTTGATAAAGGAATTAGAAAATTTGACCTAATAATGAAGACGTGTTGACGGAGGTGAACTCCGTAATATTTAAACGTTACAGAGAGATAACAAGTCAAACTCAACAGTTAAAGGCCCACGAACATCAGTGAGATAGTACACGGGAGATGGTTATCAATCGTTGCAGAACCTGAAATAAATCGATTATTTGAACAGAAGATTTTTCTCGCATATAGTCTAGCTCCCTCATTTTGAGCCGGTCGAAGTAAGGCCTGTCAGGCTTATCATGTCCTTGGCTTATCATGTCCATCTCCTTGTCACTGTTATGTTTTGCCATGACCGGCCGCTCCGCTGCTTGCTCCGCCCGGACTCATCCGAGCGAACTGGGCTTTATTTTTGCCCCGAACTGCAGGGTAGCTTCCGAGTCTGCGGGTTTGCTTCACAGCTGGGATTCATGAACGGCAAAGCATGGATTAGGCCCTAGTTATACACCAGCGTTTCGCCACAGCTGGCTTCCGCGGCATGTCTGCTATTGGTCAATTTCGAAATCTACCCAATCGCAGACTTCCCGCTAAAACCAGCGGCAGCGAAACGCCGATGTATAACTAGGGCCTTACAGTTGGGTTTGCGGCGGAAATGGCACGCAGTCTCTGGAGGAAAACTAACTGCAGCCCATGATTTGCGTTCATGAATTTCAGTTTAGAAGTTTTATTTTCTGCTATTTCACTTGATTTTTCAATCTAGTTTTGACCATGTTCGCCTGCGGGAACCGTAAGGAAATACCTCAATTTCTACATGGGTCCAGGAGGTCGCTCTCTCCCAAGCAGGGTTGAGACTCGGCACAACCGGGTGGGGGGGGGTCGTGAACATTTTGGAAAATTTTGAAAAAAAATTGAAATTTTGGAGTGGGGCTCGTAACTTTTTTGAATAAAGGAAAGAATTTTCTCCAAACCGCTCGGTAAGCTTGCAGTAGATTACGGTTCGGATATGGTACTTTAGGCGAAGTACCAGATTTCAGTCAAAATCTCTATACAGAGGTTTTTCGATGTGCCGAATACAAATTTGGTGTATATTTGTCAATGGGCGGGCACAAAATTTTTTGAAAAATTTTGGTCGATAGTGGGATGGGGTCGTAGCCCAGCCAAAAATTGAAGCAACGGCTCGCTCAACACTGCCTCTAAACTACTGGGGTGGCATTCACGTACGTGGTTAGGAAGGGGTTGGGGCAGGGCTTGCGTCGTCGGCGCGTTTGATGATGGCAGTGCGAGGGCTGGAGATCACTGAAAATCGTTCCCTCGCCAACCGTACCTAGGAGGGTAGGGCAGCAGAGACCCTGCTGAGACACCATTGATTGATGATTTCCAAACATCACAGTGCAATCATCAAACGCGCCGACGCCCCAAAGCCTTCGTAATACTCGCGTACGTCAGGGTTGAGCAGGGTTGTGACCCGTTACAACGATGGGGTCGTAAAATTTTTGGAAAAAATGAAAATTGGGGGGAGGTGTCGTAAAATTGTTAAAGAAAAATAGAATTTTTTCAAAACTCTTGGTAACTAATTCGCTTCTCTTTGAAATTTGACACTAAATAAAGCTAAAAAAATTTGGTCCCAGGGGCCCCTGGGGGGGGTCGTAAAATTTTGGGAATTTTTTGGAAAAAAAAATGAAAAATTGGGCGGGGGTCGTAGCCGCGACAAAAATCGCCACATCGGCCTGCTCAACCCTGGCGTACGTGCATGCCGTTCCTGGCTGCAAGGGGGGGGAGAGGGTCGCGAGATTCCTTTCCAGAAATTGGGATTAAAGAGGAGCGCGAATTCTTCAAACATTTTTGCCATAACAAGTTGTCGTAGCTTGATCATGTTCCAAGGCAACGGTCCGCCTGACAAAATGACTCACACACATTGGTGGAATGTGTTCGACAGTCTCGCAAATTGAACTTATAGGCTGTCAAACACAACATTCCCATAGTCCCTTCACGTGCGTGTGCGAAGGGTAGAGACACAGAGAGAGAGAGCTGAAGGGAGATGAAAGAAGCAGCATCGCACGCACACGCACGCGCAATGAGAATTTTGATCTTCTGCAAAAGATACCACTAATTGCAGTACAGTAGGCCGTAATCCGATGGAAGCTAAGTAGATTATGGATGAAGTCCTTCATGCTCCGAGAGCAAAAGTAGAAATTATTGGAGGGAAATAAGAGGAACGATCAGGGTAAAGCTGGGCGTTGTGTAGTTTTCCGAAATCAGGGCGACCCCCCCTCCCGCCATTAGATGTTTTTCCAGAAATTGGAAATTTTTGCGACCCCCACGAAGTGCAATTTTTGGTTACTTTTTTGCCAAGAGAAGTTGAGATTTTTTGATACTGGGAAGTGATTTCTAACGTTTTCACGTCCAGAATTTTTGATTTTGGTCCAAAATTTTTGCGATCCCCCTAACCTCCAATTTCAGGCCAAAAATTTTGCGACCCCCCCCTCCTCCCCCGTTGCGAAATTTCACAACCTCGCTTGACCCTGGGAACGATGATGTCATCATGAACTCCATCGTTCAAGTCTCGGTACCGCACATCGAAGCATTTAAAACGTCTAAAGCTCCTGAGCTATGGACTTCAAAGGGACTGTACGAACTATTCCATTCTATTGATTTTCTACTGTCAGAATCGTATTTGCTTGCGCCGGTGTCAGTATTTGGTTAGTACTTTCTCGATAGACTTCTTGAGATATTAACGACGTCGACCTGCGACACCTTATCGTTCTCGTAGCTAGGAACGATACAGAGAACATTTCTTATCGGACTGAATCGAAACGAAATAAACTGCAAGAGCGGCGAATCTTTGACGTATTCTGGTCAGATGATCCAGTTGGAGCGAAAGTTCGTGACAGAGTAGGGTAAGTAATAACTTATCAACAGTGTCCAGCGAGGCGTAGTGACCGATCTTGAGGAAGCTACGACCCCACTTCTCAGTGAACAGAATATGCAAAATTTTTTTTACAAACTCCATCCTTGGAGATGATAATTCAGTCCTAAGTGCCCACAATTTCATTATTGGTAAAATCCTTTTTGGATCCCCCAGCACCTCCTCGGGTGCAGCCCCACCACCTGCCTACTAATGTTCTACCAAAGGGCCATTCAAATCTCAACAGCTTTGTTACCTATACGCCCTATGGTGCATCGCGTTTCGCCCCATGTCCGGATGGAGTGCGCAGAGAGCGGAGAAAAGTCAACGAAAAAACACACGTGGAAAACTATACAGGAGAATTTTTGAAGCGGAATATGAGGAAAAAGGCTCACTTAGCGTCCTGATGAAAACTGAAAAGGGTTTGAACCCACCGAAATAGGCAAAGTAGTGTGTGGCAGGGTCAAGCGAGCCGTTGTCCGACGTCTTGTTTGTAGTGCGTCTAATCGCTACGGCGTTGAGCAGAACAACTGCTCGTTCTCCACTGGGCCTGATTATGAGGTGCTCCAGTTGTGATCGTTTCGCGACGAACAAGCGCGAGCGCTGCATGGCTTGCGGGAAACCCTTTGTTGCACTGCATAATCGCTATTGGAGCGATTATCAACGGTCGCTGATAATCGCTCCGTCGCTATCAACTTGGAAGCGGTATAGGGATTAAGAGTTCGTAATCATTTCATCCATTGCCTTTCTGACAGCCTCCCCCCGCTGCCAGTAAGAAAAAAATCGCTGCTGCCGCGAGATCGATTCCTGCAGCGGGTGGCAAGTTGCTGCAACGGAAAATAGCAGCGATGCAATACAAACAAGGCTCTAGGCGTGGGCGGATACACGACCACCATAGTAACGAAAATACCAATATCAAAAACTTGCAGTCGACACGGATCGCACGGGGACTTCTGGTTCCCTCTTGCCGACTTAGTTTGCGCTGAGGCAAACTCACTGCAAAGATGTTATATCATACTAGCACCGAGTTTGCGCCAACGCGGACTACGCTGGCAAGAGGGAACCGAAAATTCAATGCGATCCATGCCCACTGTGAAAGTTTTGAAAATAAATAAAAATTTTCATGACAATTGGTCATGTGACAGCCAATTTGATCTACTGTGCTTATCTGGGTCAAATTCCGGTCCGCAATTGCGTCTCGACACGCTTTGCGGCCGCGCGCTTTCGAGGCGGAAGAGTTTCCAGCGCCGCAGCTTCCTACCTGTTGACTCTGGGTGAATTTTAGAAACTGGAAACTAAACAAAATTGAAGAAAACTGTATAAAAAGCCATATCGAATCGGCTTTCGAGCTGGAAACTCGATTGACTCAAGCGCGTGTGGCCGCAAAGCGTGTCGAGACGCAAATGCGGACCGGAATTTGACCCAGATAAGCACAGTACAAAAAAGCTTCTTTTGCGGAAAATTTGCACTATCCCGCACAAAAAATCCGAACAAAACTCCGCCCCCCCCCCGCCAAATACGGCAAACGAACCTGTCCAAATGACGGCCTATCTTGCGGCTGCAGAGCCCAAGCGTCATGCATAATGCGAACCACGTCAGCAGGACATCCTTCAGGGGCTTCCATTCGATACCCTCGTTCTATATGACGGACAACATCTTGTATCGGCTGAAACAAAGCATCTTCATCTCGCCTGAACGCGTTTTCAAAAGAAACTGGTGTCAGCAGGGGAAGGGAATGAACGGCAAATGCATACAGAACAAGCATTGGACACAAAGGGTTTGCACAAGTGCTTGCGAAAAAATGTATTAGTTGCGAAGGTAATTAAAATTTCTGAAAGAGTGATTTTCAAGCTTGAGATCCTAAGTAGGCCTAGATGGCCAGGAAATGTGGAGCTGAAAAAGCAGCTACCTTCCTGCGACATACTCAGAAAAATGAAAACAAGTTACTTGTAACATATCTGAGCCGATGTAAGTTACTTGCGACTTATCTCAGGTCATTTAAGTTACATGTAACATATCGGCGGGATACTGCGTGGGGTGCGCCTCCGATATGTTACATGTAACTTAAATGACTTGAGATAAGTCACAAATAACTTAAATCGGCCTAGAAGATATTTACCAGGGGGATGTACGACGCACTCGCGGGGTCAGGCTTAAGACTGACGTTCCTGTTGGTTCAATTACCCAAGTTTGAGGTACTTGACCCCCCACCACCCCACCAGCAGGAAAGGCCGTGCACAGCATTTTGTTGCGTAGTGTGTGGTCTGGGACGCGCCCTCTGTGTCGCGTGTCGTCTGCGTCACGTGATGGCCGCCCATAGTGAAAATTCGAATGTAAGTTACATGTAACATAAGTGTAACTTACATGCAATATAAATTTAAGTTACATGTAATATAAATGTATGTTACATGTAATATAAATGTAAGTTACTTGAGACATTCAAGTCAGTTACATTTATATTACAGGTAACTTGTTTTGATTTTTCTGAGTAAATGTTCCCCTCATTTTTTCTTACATTTTGGCAGTTCGGTGATGTGTCTTGTCTCCCTGATAGTAATACTGTAGAATTTGGAGTAAGGTGCTAATCATACTCCTCAACGCAAACGCGTCACGGGAGCGGTCGTTGCGTTGGAGTATGAATGGCCTGACGCCACGCCCGCTCCTCCATGGCGGCGAGAGCTGTCGCGAATTTTTCATCGCTTTCTCTATTAATCCATTGTTAAATTCGTTTTCGCAAGTAGAGAAATTGCTAGTTTGGTAAAACAAAGGCTCGCTTCATTCCTCTCCGCCATGAGGTCGCCACTGGAGTATTCAGTCTCCATAAGCGCGGTACGCGCGTAAAACGTATACATGCTACCACGTCACGCGCATGCCCCGCTGGCGCTGAGTATGAATAGCACCTAAGCATTATTCGAACAAAATCTATATATAAAATGAAAACATGGTCTTCCACTCAATGAAACCACACTCAAAAAACGCTTGGATCTAATGAGAGAAATATGACAAAAATCATAAGACTTCGTTAATTTGAAGATTCTGCCCAGTAACAAAATCAATTTGTGATACCAATCACGGAATACTTATAGGCCGTATAAAAACAAAATTCCCATGGTTTCCAAGCGTGCGCAAGCGGAGCTGGGGTTATTGAGAACGAGATAGTGCCGGAGAAAAGGAGGATGCGGCATCGCGTGCGCACCAGAGTGTTTGAACGAATAATTTTTTTTGAATATTCGAATAATCCACTTCTTCGCATATTCGATTCTTCGAATAAACGAAGATTTCACTTCTTTGAATATTCGATTATTCGAATAACCCGAATAATCCACTTCTTTGAATATTCGATTATTCGAATAACCCGAATAATCCACTTCTTTGAATATTCGAATATTCAAACTATTCGAATATTATTCGAATAAACGAATATTTGGGCAACACTATTGCGTACTATCCCATCCAATCCATCGGGCAAACTGGGGCATCGACAACAGGCTGAGAAGTTGTCATCTCATAAACTGCACCCTCTTGAAAACTCAAATCGCTCGCATTGTAAGCATGACAACTGCCCGTTTCCCAGCGACGCCCGCCTGTTGTCGGGCTGTTGACATTTTGACCTGTCGCGTTAAGCGGCCTATTTAGCAGCGGTTCACATCCTGCAAGACTTTTATGTGGCTTAGGAACTACTTTGCACCGACCCGCGTCGCGGTCGGCGCATCGACACGCATCGCGGTCAGCACACCGACCTGCGTCACGGTCGGCGCATCGACACGCGTCGCGGTCGACACACCGACACGCAGCGTGGTCGGTACACAAAATATACAAGGGCGGGCAGATACGGGGGCGTGGCCAACTTCTCACTCGTGTAGCGTCATTGTGGGTCGTTTTTGACGCTTCAAAATGCGTAGGCGTTGTGTTCTGAGCCGTACCATTATATTTCCGTAGTTATCTCAACCACGCTTACTAGCGTGTACTCTGGATTTTGGCCGAGAAATATCCGCGAAACAGACGCAAAATGCCTTTTTCCCGAGTAATAGTCGCGAAATGGCCGCTAAATAATGCCGGCTGCGAAATAGTCGCCAGATAACGCTCGCCGTGAAATAGCCGCTAAATTGCCGCCAAATTTGTGGTCTGCTTCGGTCTAGTTTGGTTTAGCTTAGTTGAGTTCAGTTGTTATGCGCGGTTCATGCGATGGCGAACTTCCTAGTGCTGCTTAGCCGTGCCCTACTCCGGAATCTCAGCGACAATTCGAAAAAACTCAGCGACAATTCGTAGTTAGTCGTTGAGACCGACACCTTGTCACTGGGAACTCGCCGTGTAATATCTCGCTTCCCAGCTCCATGAGACGTCTGGGCGACAAAAGACGGATCCGGCACGAACTTGAAACTACATCCAGCTGGTCCTAGGTGGCTGGAAACCATCGAATTCCCCGTCCAGCATTATGGGAGGAGAGAACTTGGGCTTTTGCGTCAAAATTCAGGTGAAGTTCACCGGGAAAGTAGACAAGTAGCATCACCTCGAACCAGTTTCATGAAAATACACATGAAAATGGCTCATTCTGGCCATCATCGTGAGAAATTTCCATGTTGCTCAAGTGTAGCTATGCTTATGAGCCGCTCGAAATTTAAACTTTTCTCTATAACTAAAGGTGAAATGGGAATTTCTAGCGTTTTGACAAAATCCTAAGAGCGACTTAATATATTGGAAATACCTGCTATACTGTGCTTATCTGTGTCAAATTCCGGTCCGCAATCGAGTCTCGACACGCTTTGCGGCCTCGCGCTTCCGAGTCGGAAGAGTTTCCAGCGCCGCAGCTGCGGATCTGTTGACTCTAGGTGGGTTTTAGAAACTGGAAACTAAACAAAGTTGAAGAAAACTGTATAAAAAAGCCATACCGTGTCGGCTTTGGAGCTGGGAACTCGATTGACTCGAGCGCGTGCGGCCGCAAAGCGTGTCGAGACGCAATTGCGGACCGGAATTTTAACGCAGATAAGCACAGTAACTTTATATTTATGAGGTATTGAAGAAATGTGAGAAATTAGTAGTCACTACGCTAAGCTGTTTGAAATGCAAAATCAGGGCAAAATGGAGTGCGATCTTGTCGAATATTCAAATTATTCGTGCTGAATATTCGAATAAACTGAATATTTCACTTCTTTGAATATTCGGATAATCGAATAAACGAATATTCCACTTCTTTGAATATTCGATTATTCGAATAACCCGAATAATCCACTTCTTTGAATATTCGAATTATTCGAATATTATTCGAATAAACGAATATTCGGGCAACACTCTAGTGCGCACCCACGCGAATCTCGTTTTTATAAAGGATACTTCGGAAGAGGTTAAACTGTAGCCCAATCATTCAAGATCCGATAATGGTTCACGCATATTAAAGGCAGAAAAAGTCGTTGTATGGTTGGCGCCAAAATGTTCGTGGTTTCGGTGCCCCGAAGATAAAGACTGAGCCAACATAGGCACTAAGGGACGCAGACACCTCGGCCCCACATCGATTCAACGAACAATTTTGCGTCGGCTATACATCGCTCGAGAGAAATGAGCTACGACAATAAGATAAAGCCTTGCTTGCTGGGATGAGTTCGGGCGGAGTAAGCAGCGGAGCGGTCGTTCATAGCAAAATATAACAGAAAATAAGAAGATTCCGACATGATAAGCCCGATAAGCCTCACTTCGACCGGCTCAAAATGAGGGAGCAAGGCTATAGATATGCAATAAACTATCCGCCAACATTATTGCGATTTCTTCAACTTCAATGATAGGCAAAATATGGAATTCGTCATTCCATTTTTCTTTAACTTTGTCAGAATAGCTCAATCCAAATATAATTCTATCAAAAAGGGGTCTCCCAAGCAAAAGAGGTTTGGTTGGCGTCAGAAACGTTCCAACAAAAAGGGAACAATAGGTAAGTAGAATGAGGAGAGTCTACAAAAAGTGAACAATATTTTCTCAGACTGATTTTCCTGGCCGATACTTCTTAACAGCGAAAAACAGACCGTTGCGGTGTTCTACACGAAAGCACTCTGTAGTTCCAAAAATGGTCTTGATTACGCGAGAACCGTTTGAATGAAAGTGCATGTAAACCTAATACTTACCATCAGAATAGAAGATGATGCCAAAATCATAGACGGACGGTTAGCTCCAGTTGCTACGAGAAGCGAAACCAAAGTGCAGCATCTAATGAGAGTATTTTCTTATAATCTCGTCAAAATTGAAGTCCATACTTGGAAACCACTGAACTCTTCCTCGTGAAATACCACAACGGTTTGTTTTTGCTGTTAAGAAGTATCGGCCAGGAAAATCAGTCTGAGAAAATATTTTTCACTTTTGTAGACTCTCCTCATTCTACTTACCTATTGTTCCCTTTTGTTGAACGTTTCTGACGCCAACCAAACCTCTTGCTTGGGAGACCCCTTTTTGATAGAATTGTTCACTTTTTTTGATATTACGAAGTAATATCTCTGAAAAATCTTCAATATTGTTCGAATAGCATGGATTGCTATAATAATCAGTGAACAGCAAACTTGTTGCGCACGCTACAAACGAAGCGCTACTCACTTCCCACGACGTCCTGATGACGTCAGAAGATGCCCTATGCACTTGGCACCACCTTGGCACGACGTCCTGATGACGTCACCATATGCTTTATGCACTTGGCACGACCTTGGCACGACGTCAAGATGACGTCATCAGGATGCCCTAAGTACTTTGCATGACATCCTCATGACGTCATCAGATGCCCTATGTACTTTTCATGACATCCTGATGACGTCATCAGATGCCCTATATACTTTACATGACATCCTGATGACGTCATCAGATGCCCTATGTACTTTAGATGACACCCCGATGACGTCATCAGATGCCCTATGTACTTTAGATGACATCCTGATGACGTCATCAGATGCCCTATGTACTTTATATGACACCCTGATGACGTCATCAGATGCCCTATGTACTTTACATGACACCCTGATGACGTCATCAGATGCCCTATGTACTTTACATGACACCCTGATGACGTCATCAGATGCCCTATGTACTTTACATGACACCCTGATGACGTCATCAGATGCCCTATGTACTTTACATGACACCCTGATGACGTCATCAGATGCCCTATGTACTTTACATGACACCCTGATGACGTCATCAGATGCCCTATGTACTTTACATGACACCCTGATGACGTCATCAGATGCCCTATGTACTTTACATGACACCCTGATGACGTCATCAGATGCCCTATGTACTTTACATGACATCCTGATGACGTCATCAGATGCCCTATGTACTTTACATGACACCCTGATGACGTCATCAGATGCCCTATGTACTTTACATGACACCCTGATGACGTCATCAGATGCCCTATGTACTTTACATGACACCCTGATGACGTCATCAGATGCCCTATGTACTTTACATGACATCTTGATGACGTCATCAGATGCCCTATGTACTTTACATGACACCCTTATGACGTCATCAGATGCCCTATGTACTTTACATGACACCTTGATGACGTCATCAGATGCCCTATGTACTTTACATGACATCCTGATGGCGTCATCAGATGCCCTATGTACTTTACATGACACCCTGATGACGTCATCAGATGCCCTATGTACTTTACATGACACCCTGATGGCGTCATCAGATGCCCTATGTACTTTACATGACACCCTGATGACGTCATCAGATGCCCTATGTACTTTACATGACACCCTGATGACGTCATCAGATGCCCTATGTACTTTACATGACACCCTGATGACGTCATCAGATGCCCTATGTACTTTACATGACATCCTGATGACGTCATCAGATGCCCTATGTACTTTACATGACATCCTGATGACGTCATCAGATGCCCTATGTACTTTTCATGACATCCTGATGACGTCATCAGATGCCCTATATACTTTACATGACATCCTGATGACGTCATCAGATGCCCTATGTACTTTAGATGACACCCTGATGACGTCATCAGATGCCCTATGTACTTTAGATGACATCCTGATGACGTCATCAGATGCCCTATGTACTTTACATGACACCCTGATGACGTCATCAGATGCCCTATGTACTTTACATGACACCCTGATGACGTCATCAGATGCCCTATGTACTTTACATGACACCCTGATGACGTCATCAGATGCCCTATGTACTTTACATGACACCCTGATGACGTCATCAGATGCCCTATGTACTTTACATGACACCCTGATGACGTCATCAGATGCCCTATGTACTTTACATGACACCCTGATGACGTCATCAGATGCCCTATGTACTTTACATGACACCCTGATGACGTCATCAGATGCCCTATGTACTTTACATGACATCCTGATGACGTCATCAGATGCCCTATGTACTTTACATGACACCCTGATGACGTCATCAGATGCCCTATGTACTTTACATGACACCCTGATGACGTCATCAGATGCCCTATGTACTTTACATGACACCCTGATGACGTCATCAGATGCCCTATGTACTTTACATGACATCTTGATGACGTCATCAGATGCCCTAAGTGACGTCATCAGATGCCCTATGTACTTTAGATGACACCCTGATGACGTCATCAGATGCCCTATGTACTTTACATGACATCCTGATGACGTCATCAGATGCCCTATGTACTTTACATGACACCCTGATGACGTCATCAGATGCCCTATGTACTTTACATGACACCCTGATGGCGTCATCAGATGCCCTATGTACTTTACATGACACCCTGATGACGTCATCAGATGCCCTATGTACTTTACATGACACCCTGATGACGTCATCAGATGCCCTATGTACTTTACATGACACCCTGATGACGTCATCAGATGCCCTATGTACTTTACATGACATCCTGATGACGTCATCAGATGCCCTATGTACTTTACATGACATCCTGATGACGTCATCAGATGCCCTATGTACTTTACATGACATCCTGATGACGTCATCAGATGCCCTAGGTACTTTATAATGACATCCTGATGACGTCATCAGATGCCCTATGTACTTTACATGACATCCTGATGACGTCATCAGATGCCCTGTGTACTTTACATGACATCCTGATGACGTCATCAGATGCCCTATGTACTTTACATGACATCCTGATGACGTCATCAGATGCCCTATGTACTTTACATGACATCCTGATGACGTCATCAGATGCCCTATGTACTTTACATGACATCCTGATGACGTCATCAGATGCCCTATGTACTTTACATGACATCCTGATGACGTCATCAGATGCCCTATCTACTTTACATGACACCCTGATGACGTCATCAGATGCCCTACGTACTTTACATGACATCCTGATGACGTCATCAGATGCCCTATGTACTTTACATGACATCCTGATGACGTCATCAGATGCCCTATGTACTTTACATGACATCCTGATGACGTCATCAGATGCCCTATGTACTTTACATGACATCCTGATGACGTCATCAGATGCCCTATGTACTTTACATGACATCCTGATGACGTCATCAGATGCCCTATGTACTTTACATGACATCCTGATGACGTCATCAGATGCTCTGTGTAGTTTATATGAGATGCTGATGACGTCATCAGATGCCCTATGATGACATCCTGATGACGTCATCAGATGCCTATGTACTTTACATGACATCCTGATGACGTCACCAGGTGCCCTATGCTTTACATGACATCCTGATGACGTCATCAGATGCCCTATGTACTTTACATGACATCCTGATGACGTCATCAGATGCCCTATGTACTTTACATGACATCCTGATGACGTCATCAGATGCCCTATGTACTTTACATGACATCCTCATGACGTCATCAGATGCCCTATGTACTTTACATGACACCCTGATGACGTCATCAGATGCCCTATGTACTTTACATGACATCCTGATGACGTCATCAGATGCCCTATGTACTTTACATGACATCCTGATGACGTCATCAGATGCCCTATGTACTTTACATGACATCCTGATGACGTCATCAGATGCCCTATGTACTTTACATGACACCCTGATGACGTCATCAGATGCCCTATGTACTGATAGCCTGCGACCACTGGCAGTGGCTAGTGGCAGGAACGAGGAACGAGGGACGAGGGACGAGGGACGAGGGACGAGGAACAGGACACGAGGGACGCGTTACAAGAAAAAACGCGAATTTTAGCTAAGCTTCCGCCGATCTAACTTTGTTAATTTTCAATCGATTTGGCTCAAATTTTGTCAGCGGGTGTCTTCTATACTCTCTCACTTATATCCAGAAGGAAATCTCTAGAAAATTTGTTTTACAGGTTTTATTAACTACTTTACCAAAATCTAAGTGATCACAAGTGCCAGGCAAAACCAAACCTCTCCAGCCGCTTCGCGGCTGGAGCGATGAACACTTCTTTCCATACCTGTACTCTGCCTCAAACATGGAAGACGTCCAAAGTGATACCGTTTTCTACAGAGTTCAAAAATCAGGAAGGGGTTGTGGCCCGTGGAGGGGGAATGAAGGGGTCGGGCCCCTGGTGGTCGCTTATATATAGTTTATTTGGAGGAATTGAGATCTCGGACTTGGCACGTGTTATACAGGAGGGATCTACTACATAATTAAATGAAAATCACAAAATTGATATTTGAAGTTGTAGTGTGCCTTTAAGTCCTCGCTACCATACTGGCAGAAGCGATGGATTGCAGCGTTTACTTAATTTCGCCGGTCTATAGTTCTGTTCCAGAATCACGTATCCGGTAGCATCCCGATCAGGGATGTGCGGCAAATGCCGTTTTTGGACGATTTTTGTCGATTGTCGTTTGCCGTGTTCCTTCTCACTTTTCGACCAAATTCGGCAAAAATTGGGCGGGGGGGACAAAATATAATACCATGAACACTCTCAGGAGAGGGCACAGAGGGTTCAGAGCTCAGTTTCTTTTAGATATTTTTCAAAGAGTCGTGTAGAGGATGTTGGACTTCACTGGCAGTTTGTGGGCTTATGCACTTCGCCATCTCCTATTATGCTCACAGTTACGCTGAAAAACATGCTACCAAGTTGAAAGTTGGAGTTCTGAGTTAAAAGGGTGGGAGAGGGTGTACACGTCGTGGGAAACACCCGTTTTGATTAAATTCACTGTTTGACTATTGTAACCTGGATTGACGGCGTCGACGGTGATCAGTTCGGAATGAGGGGTGGCGTACAGTTTGGGAAGGTGGTTTGACAACCGCTGTTTTTCAGGAGTCGTATTTTTGGACAGCTTGAAAAACTACCTAATTCCATGTATTAGAGTTGTTGGCGCGCAGTTCAGAAGAAATTTAAAAGGTCGCAGGGGGAGAGATGCCGAAGATGAAGCTTATTCTGAGCAACGTTTACAAGACTTTACAAGAGGTTCGAAAACGTTCGTTGTAGTTGTATTTCTACATGTGATTATCTTTCATTCGAATTCCGATCAACTAGTAAACGCACCGTGAGGCAACCCAACGAGTACGCCGTGAACTCTGAGAAAGTTTGCCGCGGCAGAGCCGGGAAAGTAACGCAACCCTCAACTGTACCGCGATAGTTCCGCGATAGTACCGCAGCGGCTCCGAGATCATCACTGTGTCAATACGATTGTTTTGCATTGCCTTGAGCCTCAGCAACGTAACGACATTGGCTCGATAGTACCGCAGCGGTTTCGTGTTAGAACCACACTGGCTTCGCGAGGATGCATAAGCGAACCCGCGTCGACTGCGATGCAATGTCCTGTGTTGTGTCGCCGGTTGAATTACCCAAGTTTGATTACCCATGTCCCGTATCTTCTTGCCCGCATTAACGGGGATACCCTCTGTCCCTATGAGACAAAGGACCTAACAACCGTAGGTGCGCATTTTTGTTCGTAGGCCCCGCCCAGTCGTAGTATAGCTCATAATTAATTTCATATGAGTTACTCTCAGTTGGCCCTATTTTTGTAAAGGCGCAGCCACCGATCGCGGAACCGCTCTGGTGCTTGTAGGGGCCGGTATGGGTTTGTCGCGGAGCAACAGCGGCAATTTCTACCAGAGAAGCGGCATGGCTGCCACGCTCGTTAGAAAATAATCACCTAATGTAGGAACACACTGACCTCTTCCTTTTTTTGAACGAATTTCGAGTGCTCACTTTCATAACTTGGATTGCGCGATACTAGAGTATATCAAACGAATAATATCGATTTTTCCGAATAAATCTAGTTTTCTCTTCATGATCGGAGTGGTTTCAACAGCACTTGTTATCACACATTAGGGTAAGTGAAAGGTTTTCATATTTAATGAAAAAGTGGGGTTTCGTCAATTCATTAACATGCCACAGCCAATTAATTGAGTTTTTATTCGAATATTCGAATAATCGAATAAATGGTTATAGCAATTCTGTGATTGGACAGAAATTTACTTTTTGATCAATTATGGAAACCTTTCCCCTCACGTAATGTTTGTTGCCAAGGGCAGTTAAAACCATCTCGTCTCTGAGAAAATACAAGAGGTAATTCGAAAATCGATATTATTCGGTGAAACCCTCTACGCGATACTCTAAATTTTGTGCGATGAATTTGAAATACGAAGCAATGAAATGACTACTACATATTCCGAGAAAAAGGTTGGCATTAGAGAACCTCGAAAAATTAGTGTCCTTCCACCACAACATTCCTATTACCAGTGTTCAATAGAATGCTAATTCCGGTGCTGTTTTTTTTATAACAGGTATTGCACCAACGTAAGAGGTTAAACTTCTTGTGGTATTATTGAAAAACCTTGTGACGTTATTGAAGTAGAAAAAATTCCGAGGTTCAAGGACAGTCGGGCGTACACTATTCAAAAACCATTTCTTATCTGGCTATCGAAATACAAAATAAGCATGAGAAAGAAGTATTTTTACTGCTACTTTTGAAACATTTAAATCGTTTTTGTACAATGTTTTTTTGGCGTTTGTCGATCGCCGGCCATTTTGGTCAAATTTTGTCGATTTCCGTTTGCCGATGTTTCAAAATCGTTTGTCGCACATCCATGATCCCGATGGCAGCAGGTGTTCAACAGGGTGGAGTTTCATCTCCTGCCCTATTCAGCCTGTACCTTGAGGACGTTCCCGAGCCCACTGAGGAAATTAATATTGTTATGTATGCCGACGACATCACCATCTTGTGCCAGGATTGCGACTTAAAAGTAGCCGTTAACAAGACCAGCGAATATCTCGTCGAGCTGAAGTTCTTCCTCCATAGTAGCTCGCAGTTTCTGTTCAAGTCTTCTGTATCAGTGTTTACAACAAACACCAAGGATGCAGTGCTAACCCTGACTTCAATTGAGATGGTGTCCGTCTGCCAGCAGCAAGATTTCCCAAGCCGCTTGCCCTTATTCTCGATCCATTAATGAAGTTCCAAAAAAAAAACGCGGAACAAAAGCAAACAGTGGTCAAGGCAAAGCTTAATGTCTTGAGAGCTTTGGGAGGAACACCCTAGGACAGTAGCAGAGAGACTATATCGGCGACCTATAGATCATTACTTCAGACTGCTCTGGAATATGCGGCAACAGTGTGGCAGCACCTGGTGTCAGGCAGCTCCTGGAATAAGCTGCAGCGTATTCAGAACGCTGTTTTGAGAATCGCTACTGGCTGTGTAAGGACCTCTCCAATAAAACATCTACACGCGGAGGAATGCATGCTGCCAGCCAAGGAGCCCTGTGCACTCCAGGCGCAGCAGATGTATACTAATGTTCTGAAGCAACCGAATCATCCGACTAGGGGAATAATGAAGCCTGAAGGACGACGTTTGCAGAAGCTCCCCGTAAAGTGGATGTACATAGATGGGCAGAATCCAATATGGAAAGGTTCCGTCTCCTGCGCAAGGAACCACACGGCGCACTTGTTCATGTGCCCGAAGAGACCTACCTCCTTAGCCACAATGGACCTTTGGACGAATCCTGTGAAGGCCGCCCAGTTCCTCAACCTATGACAAAACCCACTTTGAGGCTGCAGAAGAAGAAGAAGAAGAAGAAGAAGAAGAATCGGAATAGATTGAATCTATAGCCAGCAGCCACCTCTTCCCTCTCAATCCAGCAATTCATTTGCTAGACTAATTCTGGTAATTTTCGAACACATCCCTGCAATAAACACATCAATGGAGGCTATGGCACTTTCGAAATCTACGCCAAGGCAGGAGGAAAAAATGTTAGAAACAGAAGGCTTTTGCATTCACGACGGAGGTGTCCATTGCTTATTTTGAAGTCCAATTCAAAACCTTAAACCATCACACAAACAGTCCCCTACAGATTCACAAAACGATAGAAACAGCCACGAACGGAAAACACAAACACACAAAACACGCACAGGGACGACACATACCGAACGACCATCGACACCCTGAACGAAATTCCATATGCAGAAGAAAAGTAGCAACTCAGCAAAATAATGCTCGAAAACTAGGTGGCACTTACGATGCGTGGGTAGGGTACGCGACCGAAAGAAAAGATTTCCCACAACAACACTCCAAATGACCACATATCACTTTTCGATGAAAAATTCTGAAATTGGGCACTTTTTGGATGTATTGAAAAATTTCAGCAGGGTATCACGTACACTATGTCGTAAGGCCTCGGGAGCAGTCCACTTTATGGGAAATTTTCCGGTCGAATTATCACAGGCAGGTGTATGGGCTTTCTTGGCAAGACCAAAATCGCTGACTTTCGCCACATAATCCTCATCTAATAAAACGTTGCGTGCAGCCAGATCTCTATGGACAATTTGACGACTCTCCAAATAACACATGCCGTCACATATGTCACTAAAAAGAATAATAATAACAACGGGTGATAGGATCAAAAGGAACCAAAGACGGACATCGCAAACTGTATTAGCTGGGACTTGTCGAGCTGGTGCCGCCCTCGCGAGCGTAGTAAGTCTACAAGGTTTCCATTCGCCATGTATTCTGTTACCATGTAGATACTCGAGTCATCCAACACAACTCCAATAAGAGCAACAAGATTACGATGAGAAAGCCCTCTGCAAGAAAGTGAATGATGACCACAAGAAAACTTTCCGAGACTAATTCTCAAGACCTGGAAGTGCGCTGCAGCCATGTATTATTGGGTTCTATCCCGGAAGAGCTTGGCTATTTCTCCATGATTACCTTTTTTTTCTAAGAATATAAACGAACTCGAGTATTTCTACGCCCTGTCAGATCAAACTTTGATTATATCGCTTAGCCTCAACATGAAAGCATAGAAACTCCCTGGTCATATTCAGTCCTAGTGGACGACACGGACTGCCAAATTTATTATAGATGGTCAGGCTACATGCACACGAATTCAGATAAAAAGGAAATAAAACTGACACCATGAACCGAGACTCATCCAATAATGAATCCAACATGCCGTTACCATGCCGCTTGGAAACTTTGACAGCAACCTTTGTGTCCTTGTAATGACCGACCAACACGTCTGAAACCATGTCTAAGCAAGACCAACAAAAAAAGTAGAACTGATAGAAGTTTTCGCTCACCTCCAAACTCGCCATGCCCTATGATGTCACCGAGACGAATTTCACCGGATGGAATAACAAGTCCTGCTTTCATGAAAATACTAGTGCGATCTTCAATATCCGCATTACTTGAAGGAATATGATAACTTTCGCATATTATAGGAGTGACAAGTCGATGACATAAACCGTCGGCATCACGCTTGTAGTGCTGAAAAAGAAACATCAACACATGAACCAAGATGGAAAAACACTATTGGTTAGAGGGTTAGCATACTTCCAGCGATGCTCACCATATTGATTTTCGGTAGATACCAAGGGTAAACTCAGCAATTACGTGAGAAAATTTACGCGCGTTGGGTGCAGATAAAGTGTACGCAATAGAGAGAGCATTCGCAATGCTTGTAACGCCGACGAACGCGGAGGTTTCTTCTTCAAATCTGATCTGAAATTTCTCCCTTACCAGATGGAAGAAGTGACTCCATTCAGAAACAACGCGCGTGCAAAATTCACATCTTCCTGCATTCTATGCTTTTACTACGCACTTTCTTGCATGCTATGGTTTTACCACACACTTCAACGGGTAAAACGGTTTTACAACCACATTTAAACCCCTCCATTTCATAGCAAGATTCAACTCATTCCCTCTCGTGCGTGTACGGAACAGGGGGAAGAGACATCAAGAGAGCGAGACGGAGGAGGAAAGAGCAGTGTCAGTGCGCCCAAGCGGAACCCAGCACATTTTGCTCCGAAATCGAGTGCTAACACTTGGATTCCGAAAGCGCAATAGTACTCATCGGAAACAGAGAGACAAGAAGAGGGAAAACGAAGGGCTACCTAGCTAACCCCTCCTTCGGTGACGATGTATCAGAAAATGAGCATTTTGCGACCTCACCTTATGGGCGGAAATTTTCTCTATCTTGGAGAAAAAAATGTACGATCCTCCCAAATCTATTTTGACGAATCCTTTCACTCCCCCTCCCCATTGAGATCGGTCACAACTTCGCTGGACCCTGTCGAGAATGTGAGCACTTGGCTTTCTGGCGCGATTATGTTGAAGTTCCCGCCTCGGTGAAAAAAAGGGGTCCATAACTGACCATATGCTCCAGGGCTAAACGAAGGCGATATGCAGTCTTCCCTGCCCAAAGATATCGATGACTAGCGTTTAGAAGACTCAGTTCATCCCGTGAAAAGTTATAAAAGTTTTGGGTTGATCGGTGCAAAATTGAGGATTCAAAAAAATTTACGCATGCACCAATATCCAGGTTTCGAGATGGTACAATTCCAAGAAGAGAAGACCATGGAGACTGAAGCCGAGGACGCGGAACACTCTCAATAGAGAACAAAAGTTCCCAAGCTTAAAAGTGTGCGGTATCGAGAGATGAAAAATGGTCGAAACAACTGATGGAATGGTATCGAATACATAAACCGCACGTAGATAGACCTAGATGTTTGCCAAATATGTTTGGCGACTATGGATGAGCGGGATTCCAAGGCGGACATTTTCTCCGTAGACCAAACTCAGCGCCGTGTCGCTCGTTGCTGAAACGCACTTCATCGGCATCAGCGCACCCTTCCCTCCTCTCGGGGTCAATCGAACTTTTGTTCCGAACCTCGACGGAGCTACGCCCCTTGGTAACCAAAGTTCAAAAATGTGCAAAATGTTAACGCCGCTGGTCAAAATTTAACAATTTTGAAAAAGTTTCAGAAAAAAAGGAACTTTTTGCAAATTCAGTTTTCCCCATAAAATCATAAATAATGCACCCCTACCATTCTGACAAACTTCGAGGAGAGCTCGTTTTCGGCACAAAATTTTCGCTCCCCCCTTATTTTCCCTTTTTTCGGAAATTTGCACTACCCCCCCCCCACCAGTGGGCTCCATCAACACGAACCCCCTCGTCCAGCGGGAGACAGTAGACTCTTGACCCTGCCTCCTTCGGCAACCAAATGGTTATCACTACGTACACTTTACCCCAGGCTAGATAAACCGGTTGAGTAGCCCAGTCTTAATCCAACGCTCCAAATCGGAGACGAATGAAGTGGCTAAGGATGTGTGAGCGATATATTTTTCTACCCTCTTCTCACAATATCGACAAATGTCGACCGAATGGGGTTCAGTCGATAAGTCAGCAATAGTGGAGCTCAGCGGAAAAATGTGATGTTCAGCAAGGGGAGTATCCCACCACACATCTCATTCTAATCAAGGTGTTCAAATTTTCCAAGAAAAAAATTGAAAATTTACCGAGACTAGTTGGGTGAGATTAGCAAAGAATTCCTCGTTGTCACACGTGATCTGTCCGCCACTTTGATAGATACGGTAATGCTCAACCTAATCAAAGTTATTAAGAAGACTGTTGGCTCTACAAAACAGAAAAATAATAGAGAATCTACCTTTCCTCTATAGGCCATTGATAAAGTATAGTCTCCTGGAAAATTTGTCGAGTCCCTTATAAGGAACGTACCGTCAGCTCGTTGGTGCAACATCCTGAAAAAGGGAACTCCAGAGATGAACGGCGAAGATATGATGCTTATAAAAATACCCGTGATTTCCTAAAGAAAGCGCGTACCAAACAGGCGCACGAAGTTTTTAATCTTGTCGCATCGATACCAGCTCTTTTCTAAAAGCCTTGAATAGTTTTTTTTCTCATGAGGGCTCCCATTTTGAGCGTGAAGAGCCGCTCCGATAGGGTATTGCGGAGCAGGAGGGATCTGCTTAAGGCAGTTTCCACATAGAAACAATCTGTGAGTTTCACCGGAACTGAAAGGAAATATTTGGGGCTCATAAGGGGGGGGGGGGAGGAAATTTCTGTTTCCTAAAAAAATCAACCAAAATCAAAAAGGAAAACAAAGAATCTATCTTTGATGACTTTGTAATGATAAGTTGCATGCGCTTGTGTTTTCACGTTCGCTACGAAAAGCCTATGCGGACTTCCAGGGGTGTCAAGGCAGTATGTTTTGCATGAAGACCAGCTAGTTGAGAGTACTAGTGCAAAACCTTTTTTATAATTCCTACTGATTACGGGAACGGACTCGTAGCCAAAAGGCCATTTATGGCCGGAAAGGTTCCGATGTCGAGCCAACCAATTTCTTGACTGTGCTACATTTTCTACATTGCTTATGGTATATTTGATTTTCGTGCATGATTTATTTACTGTGGCACTAGATACCCGTTTTAGACAACTTTTTGATCAAATAACGTCGGCATGGATCGTGCAGAGACTTCGCGTTAACTGTGGAAGATTGGCAAAAACTCGGTGCACTATGCTATAAAATAGGTGCACTGAGTTTGCGCCAACCTTCAACAGTGAACGCAAAGTCTCTCCACGATCGATGCCGACGTTACACACAGTGGAAGGCGTCTAAGAGGACGGCTGGTACATGCGACGCGTGCGTCGGAAAGCTCACGTCTTCACGTTGTCGCCGGGGCGCGGCGTATTTCGGCAGCCGAACTGCTTCCAGGCGCCTTCCATTCTTTGTATGCGATCAATAATCTCGTCACAGAAAAGCGCTCCACAAATAGCCAGAATTTACATAATTTCGTTGCTAATTCTTCGGCCTTGCGTCCTAAACAAAACAAATCCTTCGTAAACAAAGAACCATGAAGGAGATGAAAAGAAATTTTAAGGCAGCTCGTTTTGACCTGATAAAGGAGTACCTGATGAATGTTGACTGGTATAGTTCTTTTCAGTCGGAAGCTACGGTTAATGGAAAATACGAAATTTCAATTGCCATAATCCAACACTGCATTGAACTTTTTGTACCAATGCACATGGTCCCTGGCGGTCATCACAGGCTTCCCCCATACCTCAAAGCGTTTCAAGGGTTGCGCACAGATGCATGGTTTGCTGCAAAAGAACTCAATACTCCCGATAGCTGGGCAAAATTCAAGGACATGAATGGTAAGTTCGAACGCAAGCTTAAAAAGTACAATGATAGTATAAAGAAAGTCATCGAATCGGAAGATAGGAATGCGTTTCACAAGCTTTTGAACTCCAGAATGAATGATAAAAAAACCATTGGAGCGCTTAAGACGTCTGACGGAAATATCCTCAGGGCTGACAGGGACGGGGGGTAAGCGTTATGCCCGAAATGGGCGGGACAGGGGGCGGAGCCGGCTGTCACCAAGTACCCAGGTGGCCGGTCGTAAACGGAGGCGCGAACGAAGGTGCGAGGAACGCAATTATAGCGTCGCTCTCACTACGGCATCTTCGACCAACTAACGAGCTACTCAAGCCAATCGATTCCCTTTTATGAAAGGATTTCTGAAAGTTCAGCATCCTGGCAAAAATGACGATTTGGCGATGCCACATCTCCGAGAAATTAGAAGTCAAAAAATGTTCAAAATATCATGAAATATCTTTAAAAATGATTTGACATGAAATAACCTGAAGTAATAAAAAAGCTAGGAAATGAAGTGAAATGACTAAAAATACGATTTGGGGGTCAATCATAGACCAACTATTGACAAGTAGTGACAGACGAGAGATCGGATTTTACAAGCTTCTCCGCTAAACTTATCAAAGCAAAATCAAGCACGATATGGATTGAAGCGTCGCGTTCACCTAGCTTGACCTATGCTGATTCCCTTATTACAGCTTTCAAAAATGGCATATTTTTTCCGGTGCACGCTTGATTTTGCTTTGATAAGTTTAGCGGAGAAGCTTGTAAAATCCGATCTCTCGTCTGTCACTACTTGTCAATAGTTTGTCTTTGATTGACCGCCAAATCGTATTTTTAGTCATTTCACTTCATTTCCTAGCTTTTTTATTACTTCAGGTTATTTCATGTCAAATCATTTTTAAAGATATTTCATGATATTTTGAACATTTTTTGACTTCTAATTTCTCGGAGATGTGGCATCGCCAAATCGTCATTTTTGCCAGGATGCTGAACTTTCAGAAATCCTTTCATAAAAGGGAATCGATTGGCTTGAGTAGCTCGTTAGTTGGTCGAAGATGCCGTAGTGAGAGCGACGCTATAATTGCGTTCATCGCACCTTCGTTCGCGCCTCCGTTTACGACCGGCCACCTGGGTACTTGGTGACAGCCGGCTCCGCCCCCTGTCCCGCCCATTTCGGGCATAACGCTTACCCCCCGTCCCTGTCAGCCCTGAGGATATTTCCGTCAGACGTCTTAAGCGCTCCAATGGTTTTTTTATCATTCATTCTGGTTATTTCAAGTCGAGCCATTTTTGAAGATATTTCAAAAACTTCTTTTCGACTTTTAATTTCTCGGAGATATGGCATCGCCTAATCGTCACTTTTGCCAGGAAGCTAAATTTTCAGAAATTTCTTATATTTTTCCCGAAGATTCCCTTTCTCACTTGAATTTTTGCTCAACGATTTCCATTTTCGAGGGGCGAAACCTCCAACAGACGATATTGTCGGATAAGTACAATTCCTAAAACTTGTAAATCACAATCCTAAAAAATACCCCTCATTTTCGCATTTTGTGCAACAGGTGAAAAATCTATTTTATTGACCAGTAATATTCAATATTGCGTGATCAGTAGAATTTCCCAGACAAATGTTCACAGCCCACTTTGTGTAGAGATTCAGAAGCGAGGCAGTGGTGAACGGACTGTCGACTATAATGACACAGTTCGAAGACTTTTCGCTTTCGCGCTCCAATGCAGATCGTCTTTTTTTGTTCTATTTATTAATTTTTTCTCGAGGAATTAATAGAATAACGATTTGAATTTTCAAAGTTATTTCGGTCATTCTATGAATATTCTGGAATAATTTCATCTGTGGCCAAATATTTTAATGTCGTGACGCAGTTTTCGAGAAAGTTTTCTGAGTAGACCGAACATCCGAAATATGAATATTATTTATTTATTTATTGTACGCCGTTACCGACGTGCTCAAAACCACAATTGAATAGATCGAGGTACCAGATGATTCAAAAAGTCGAAAAACCAAACAAGTTATTAATGACTCGATTTGAAAAAAAAGAACATTATTCAATCTCTTGAGTGAATCAAATATGAATCGAATATTTGAAAAAGAAAAGAAAAACTGAATTCGCTGAGTAAATCCGATATTCTTAAAATTAAAGTAAGAAGCTCCCGAACAAATAGGATATTTAAATCCTTAATATTCGGAGTACTCTTGTATTCTTGCTCAACTATTAATTCGATTCGGTTCCAAGTCTACTGTTTCCGAACTCGTTACAGGCGATATTGTCCTATCTCACCACACTTAAATTTTTCTCCTCGTCAGTTGGCTTGAATGGTTTGTTAGTTAGTCGACGCTGTCGTCGTGAGAGCATCGCTATAATTGCGTTCCTCGCACCTTCGTTCGCGCCTCCGTTTACGACCGGCCACCTGGGCAGCTGGTGACAGCCGACTCCGCCCCCCGCCCATTTCGGGCATAACGCAGCACACCCGACAGGGACAAGGCAGAACTTTTGGCAAATACGTTCGAACATTCATTTTCAAGAGCTTCTTCACTGGACCAAGCGAGGCCCTTAGAGTTCATTTTCAACTTGAGCTTTATGACAAGTGAGGTCCCAGATCGATGGAAGTTATCTTATGTCACTCCGCTCCCTAAAAAGGCGCCATTCACAGAGCCTTCCAACTACAGACCAGTTAGTATAACGTCATTGTTTGCTAGGTTGTTCGAAAAGATTCTAAAAAAGAGAATAGTTGCACATCTCGAAAATCGTTCGGTTATTTCCCCCCATCAGCATGGCTTTCAAAAGGGTAAGTCAACCGTGACAGCTGTGATTGAAGCCCTAAACAACTGGACGTCTCTTTTAGACCAAGGTAGTGATGTTGATGTTGTTTTCTTCGATTTTTCCAAGGCATTTGACAAAGTTCCGATCATATGCTAATACAAAAACTAACAATGGTAGGCGTACACCCGCGCATAGTTTCCTGGATTATCTCATTTCTGGAGCATAGGATCTTTTCGGTTCGAGTGAACACTTCGTATTCGCCGGATCCTCCAGTGCGTAGTGGAGTTCCGCAGGCTGGAGTCCTTTCACCGATCTTGTTCAATATATACACGCACGAGCTGGGGGACTTATTGAGTAGGTTTGGAGTTGATTTCTGTGCATTTGCAGACGATATTAAGATTTTTCGCCAGGCAGGCTCTTTTGAGGACATTAAGGCAATTCAAAATGCAATAGATGCAATGGCGGTCTGGTCTCATGAATGGCACCTGTCGCTATCGAAGGAGAAAACGAAGTGTCTGCATCTAGGTTCCTCAAACAACTGTCATACTTACAATGTCGAAGGGACAGAGATTGACAATGTCGAGCAGATCACTGACCTGGGATTCATCCTCACACGAAACCTCAGTTTTGACAAGCACTGCGAATCGGTATCTACCAGAGCCACCGTGGCTGTCAATAATATATTCAGGGGACTGGGAACAAGAAATAGCGCGGTACTACTTGGAGCCTTTAAAACCTACGTGAGACCTATTCTTGAGTATGGGACACCAGTGTATTGTCCGCACAAAAAGAAAAGCATAATCAAACTTAAAAGGTGCAAAACGGGTTTACAAGAAAGTTAATGATCAGGAAGCTCGGTTTTTGCCATTATCAACAAATGCCATCTGCAGAAACCAGGAATAGTGAGCTCAAACTGTCCTCTCTTCTGGTGAGGGGAGAGTTGAACGACTTACTGCTGCTGCATAAAATCTTGTATCAACCGGACTTTGCTCTCTGGCCTGGGTGTATTGTCGAGGTGAGAAAATCGAGTACCAGGGGAGGAGCTTCAAAAACTGTGCGCAAAAATTCAAACCTAAACTGCAGGCGCTTTTTCTTCATAAATAGGGCGATCCCGGCATTCGAACGGCTTCGGAGGCTAAAATCCATCCCTGTGAGCAATAAGGCATTTAGAAAACTTGTAACTGAACACTTCGAGAACGAGCGTGGCGAGCGTTAATCCTTCGCGGAGCAATTCCCTTGTCTCTACAACATAATGGGCTATACGTGTATCTGCTTTGAATTCATTACACTACCTGATCGAAAACTGATAATTTCCCCTTGTTCCTGCTGTATGTTTTTTTGCTGATTTCGTTTATGTTGTTCGTTGCCCATAGGTCTGGTACACAGGCTTATGTAAATAAATAAATAAACATCCTGATGCGAAAGGAATGTTCTCATTGGGAACTTATCCCTTAGAATCAATTTAGAGACGCTGTTGTCCCTATCATGTATCGAGTGCTCGATACATGCAAAAGGCCAACTTACCCTGATATCCCTCCAGAAGGAAACGATTGGCACCGCGTTCCCAAGCTATAATTATGAGTTCAAGAATATAAATTACATGTATGATAAAAATTCAATAACACCTTTTTTACTAAGAGAAATTGAGATACAGTGAATATATAGCTAGATACGTATGCAGGAATGTTGGAAAAACGTTGGGTTTTCTGATTCCTGTTTTCTGGTCATTTTGGCCTTTCTGTTTTCTGAAATACTCGATTCTGTTTTGTGAAAAATTTTCGAATTGTTAGAGTAGTAGTAGAAGAATAGGAGTAGGAAATATGTAGTAATATGAGTTATGAAGTAGGGTTGAAGAGTAGAAAGAAAAGGTTTTTTTATTGATGAGAACATATGATTTGTTTGTATTTTTTTTTGGGCGTCAGTTGTCTTGTTTGTGTACAGTCCGCAAATAGGCGTCGATACTCAGCCGGCGCCTGATTCGAATCTATTTCCGGCTCATCAAACCCTATAAAAGGGGATTCTGCCAGTCAGTGGAATCTCTCCTCTATTTTTGCAGCGTTTGTTTCACCTCTTTCTTCTGCCGCTCTCGCTGCGTTTCCGCCTTTGGCCCTGCGGTTGCTGTGTGGACGAGGACTGGACGATCGACCCGTGTGTGTCTGGCCAAGCTGAGCGTCGACGATCCCGAGACGTTTCCCTCTCCAATTTTCTTGTCTGCTCCCCACATTATCTGACTCCTGATAGTTCAGGTTCGCCTGAATAAAGCTGTCTTATCTTCGTTTTGGTTTAGGATTGTTTTTTTTTAGATATATAAATTTTTTTGTTTTCACTGTGTTGTGTTGGGTTGTACGAGAACGGTTCCGGCCAATACTTTTTCATACATTAATATTCAACTTGGGGGCCAAGCCGCCGTTCTCGCGATTCACACAGCGTGGTGGAGCAAAAAAAAATTCTTGCTCGCACTTCCCTAAATTTTTTTTGGCTTCCCCTGCCTCTTCCTCCAGTTGTCATTTTTTTTCTCCTGTATATTAATTGCCAATCCCTTGGAATCCGTCCTTGATGGTAGTCAATGAGGTGCAAAGCTAGAAAGGCATGGAGTTTCTTGAAAGAAAACCCGCATTTCTGTGAGCATTGTGGTGTCTGATTCCTGTTTACTCGGGAATCGATAGTTGAACACCGGTCTGACAAGGGTAACTTCTGCCCGATTTTTCTCAATGGGTGTGTCAATTATCGATCGATCGATTGTGAACAAGAGGGACTAGGCACCGCGTAGTCATTGACGGCTACCAAATGTCAGAGCCTGGGGCCTTAGTAAACATAGTCCGGCCTCAAGGTAATGTGTCTATTTCAGAAGACATGATGGCCAGGCCTGACAATGCAGAGGTACCGATGGAGGTGGCACAGCCGAATCCGGAGTTCGAAGCACTCAGGGTGTGTCATAAGTTATTAAGAGCCTTAAAGGAGACTGGGGTCGTGCTAGTAACCGAGGTAGCAAAGGTTAGCCGCAAAACGAATGTCCAAAGAGTGCGTTTCGAGGAGATCGCTAAAAGGTTGACTGATAGCAATATGGGGCTAGTGCTCGATCTGAAAGAGAAGTGTGCTGAAAAAAGGCAAGAGCATGAGTGTTATCAGGTGGTAGCGGCTAGCCTTGGATGCTCGCAGCGTGAAGAATTTGTGAGAAAGATTGAGGAGTTGGTTGAGAATACGGGTGCGCTGAGTGAAGTGATGGAAGCAACCGGTTGGGAACAGCACGAGTTAGTAAACAATTGTGGCATGCTCAGAGATAAAGTTCTACAATTGCAGGCACTCGTGGAAGCCCAACGCAGAGAGCTGGAGGACCTAAGGGCACAAAGGCCCGTTCATGAGGACGCACGAGGCGTCAATGGAGCAAACGCGCTCCCAGGTACGGCTAAGGTTTTCAAACAGGATGATTGTTTGAGAACTTTGAAGCATTATCGAAGTGCGTTGATGATTAATAATAAATCTTTTCAGAATGGGCTCCAAGAGCAGCAGCGGCGGATGGACTCGAACCGGCACGGATCCAAGCAATCCTAGGAGGACGTTGCTGTCGCACGGTCAGTTCACTTCAGTATTTTCGTTAAATGGGAGTGAATTCGGAGAAGAGGGCCCCGTGATGGCAGAACCAGCGGGTAGGGTTGGAAATACCATGCGTGATGGCGTAGGAGACATGGGTGCCTATTTGAAGTACATCGCGCTGCCTGAGGTGCGCGTTTTTACTGGTAAAGACAAGGATCACCCATGGGAAGCTTTTTCGGGATTCGTTTTTGTTGAAATATCCGAGCCAGAGCTGGTCCACAACTGAAATGAAAGCGCTGTTAAAGTCCAAATTGTCTGACAAAGCCAAAGCGCAATATGAGGCGCTACCCAGGGACGTTAAGCAGGGTACGTTTGAGGATGTTATGCGGGCGATGACAGAGGCTTTCCGGGTGGAAGCACAGACTGCTAGGATTGTGGCGTTGACTAAACTCAGGAAGCTTAGGAAAACCGAAGCACAGTCAGTAGCAGAGTTCTGTGTTGAGCTAGAGAGGCTATCCTCTAAGGCATACCCTCAGCTGGATGAAGTCGCATTGGCCACGACAAGGGCGCAACAATTGTATGAACAGTTGGTGCATTGGCCAGAGTCATACCATTTGTTGGTGGCCATGGAGGCGACAGGGATAAAGGCATACACAGACCTGAAAGACGCAGCTATGAGGATTGAGAGAAGGAAGCTCACAATCGAGGGTACAAAAACCGTCGCGGTTTCGAATAGGTACGAAACTCGACACAGTCATGGACCGTTTGAGAGAAGCAGAGTGGGGTTTGAGAGACGTGATCGCCCCGTTAAATCTGAGGATAGTGGCAGGGAAGGCGGTGTAAAAGACGCTGTAGCTGTCAAGCAGGAAACCAAACGGGAAGAAAGTAGGCGATGCTACAAATGTCAAGGTGTGGGACATATCGCGAAGAATTGTAAATCCGCGCCTGTAGGTAGTAGGGCTACCAAAGTGGTGTTGGAGCCGACTACGAACCATGGCTCCAAGACATTTGCATGTAAGGGGCGTGGTGAAAACGTGGTTGGTACCGAGCCAGCAGCATTTGGTAAGAAGCATCTTGCAAGGGTTACTGTAAGTGGCCATAGCTGGCAGGCTTTACTAGATACCGGTTCAGAAATTTCTATTATGCCCTTCGATGTGTACAATCGTGTCAAGGGTTGTGGGAAATCGATGAAAGAGTTTCCAGTGGATGCGACTAAAAAGGTCTACGACGCATCGGGAAATCGAATGCTATTCGAGACGGTGGTGGAGGTTCCGGTTGAGAGTGGCGGAACAAGGGCGAACGTTCGGATGCATGTCTCAAAGCATAAGGGATTCTATCAAAAAGGGGTCTTCCAAGCAGAAGAGGTTTGGTTGGCGTCAGAAACGTTCCAACAAAAAGGGAACAATAGGTAAGTTGAATGAGGAGAGTCTACAAAAAGTGAACAATATTTTCTGAGACTGATTTTCCTGGCCGATACTTCTTATCAGCGAAAACAAACCGTTGCGGTGTTCTACACGAAAGTACTCTGTGGTTCTAAAAATGGTCTAGATTACGCGAGAACCGTTCAAATGTATAAGCATGTAAACCTAATACTTACCATCAGAATAGAAGATGATGCCAAAAACACAGACGGACGGTTAGCTTCAGTTGCTACGAGAAGCGGAACCAAAGTGCAGCATCTAATGATAATATTTTCTTATAATCTCGTCAAAATTGAAGTCCATTCTTGGAAACCATTGAACTCTTCCTCGTGAAATACCACAACGGTTTGTTTTTGCTGATAAGAAGTATCGGCCAGGAAAATCAGTCTCAGAAAATATTGTTCACTTTTTGTAGACTCTCCTCATTCAACTTACCTATTGTTCCCTTTTTGTTGGAACGTTTCTGACGCCAACCAAACCTCTTTTGCTTGGAAGACACCTTTTTGATAGAATTGTTCACTTTTTATTGATATTACGAAGTAATATCCCCGGAAAATCTTCAATATTTTCTCGAATAGCATGGATTGCTATAATAATCAGTGAGCAACAAACTTGTTGCGCACGCTACAAATGAAGCGCTACTCACTTTCCACGACGTCCTGATGACGTCAGAAGATGCCCTATGCACTTGGCACCACCTTGGCACGACGTCCCGATGACGTCACCAGATGCTTTATGCACTTGGCACGACCTTGGCACGACGTCTTGATGACGTCATCAGATGCCCTATGTACTTTACATGACATCCTGATGACGTCATCAGATGCCCTATGTACTTTGAATGACATCCTGATGACGTCATCAGATGCCCTATGTACTTTTCATGACATCCTGATGACGTCATCAGATGCCCTATGTACTTTACATGACATCCTGATGACGTCATCAGATGCCCTATGTACTTTAGATGACACCCTGATGACGTCATCAGATGCCCTATGTACTTTACATGACACCCTGATAACGTCATCAGATGCCCTATGTACCTTACATGACACACTGATGACGTCATCAGATGCCCTATGTACTTTACATGACACCCTGATGACGTCATCAGATGCCCTATGTACTTTACATGACACCATGATGACGTCATCAGATGCCCTATGTACTTTTACATGACACCCTGATGACGTCATCAGATGCCCTATGTACTTTACATGACACCATGATGACGTCATCAGATGCCCTATGTACTTTACATGACACCCTGATGACGTCATCAGATGCCCTATGTACTTTACATGACACCCTGATGACGTCATCAGATGCCCTATGTACTTTACATGACACCCTGATGACGTCATCAGATGCCCTATGCACTTTACATGACATCCTGATGACGTCATCAGATGCCCTATGTACTTTACATGACATCCTATTGACGTCATCAGATGCCCTATGTACTTTACATGACACCCTGATGACGTCATCAGATGCCCTATGTACTTTACATGACACCCTGATGACGTCATCAGATGCCCTATGTACTTTACATGACATCCTGATGACGTCATCAGATGCCCTATGTACTTTACATGACATCCTGATGACGTCATCAGATGCCCTATGTACTTTACATGACATCCTGATGACGTCATCAGATGCCCTATGTACTTTACATGACACCCTGATGACGTCATCAGATGCCCTATGTACTTTACATGACACCCTGATGACGTCATCAGATGCCCTATGTACTTTACATGACACCCTGATGACGTCATCAGATGCCCTATGTACTTTACATGACATCTTGATGACGTCATCAGATGCCCTATGTACTTTACATGACACCCTGATGACGTCATCAGATGCCCTATGTACTTTACATGACACCTTGATGACGTCATCAGATGCCCTATGTACTTTACATGACATCCTGATGACGTCATCAGATGCCCTATGTACTTTACATGACACCCTGATGACGTCATCAGATGCCCTATGTACTTTACATGACACCCTGATGGCGTCATCAGATGCCCTATGTACTTTACATGACATCCTGATGACGTCATCAGATGCCCTATGTACTTTACATGACATCCTGATGACGTCATCAGATGCCCTATGTACTTTACATGACACCCTGATGACGTCATCAGATGCCCTATGTACTTTACATGACATCCTGATGACGTCATCAGATGCCCTATGTACTTTACATGACATCCTGATGACGTCATCAGATGCCCTATGTACTTTACATGACACCCTGATGACGTCATCAGATGCCCTATGTACTTTACATGACACCTTGATGACGTCATCAGATGCCCTATGTACTTTACATGACACCCTGATGACGTCATCAGATGCCCTATGTACTTTGCATGACACCCTGATGACGTCATCAGATGCCCTATGTACTTTACATGACATCCTGATGACGTCATCAGATGCCCTATGTACTTTAGATGACACCCTGATGACGTCATCAGATGCCCTATGTACTTTAGATGACACACTGATGACGTCATCAGATGCCCTATGTACTTTAGATGACATCCTGATGACGTCATCAGATGCCCTATGTACTTTAGATGACATCCTGATGACGTCATCAGATGCCCTATGTACTTTAGATGACATCCTGATGACGTCATCAGATGCCCTATGTACTTAACATGACATCTGATGACGTCATCACATGCCCTATGTGCTTTACATGACACCCTGATGACGTCATCAGATGCCCTATGTACTTTACATGACACCCTGATGACGTCATCAGATGCCCTATGCACTTTACATGACACCCTGATGACGTCATCAGATGCCCTATGTACTTTACATGACATCCTGATGACGTCATCAGATGCCCTATGTACTTTACATGACACCCTGATGACGTCATCAGATGCCCTATGTACTTTACATGACACCCTGATGACGTCATCAGATGCTCTATGTACTTTACATGACACCCTGATGACGTCATCAGATGCCCTATGTACTTTACATGACACCCTGATGACGTCATCAGATGCCCTATGTACTTTACATGACACCCTGATGACGTCATCAGATGCCCTATGTACTTTACATGACATCCTGATGACGTCATCAGATGCCCTATGTACTTTACATGACATCCTAATGACGTCATCAGATGCCCTATGTACTTTACATGACACCCTGATGACGTCATCAGATGCCCTATGTACTTTAAATGACACCCTGATGACGTCATCAGATGCCCTATGTACTTTACATGACACCCTGATGACGTCATCAGATGCCCTATGTACTTTACATGACACCCTGATGACGTCATCAGATGCCCTATGTACTTTACATGACACCTTGATGACGTCATCAGATGCCCTATGTACTTTACATGACATCCTGATGACGTCATCAGATGCCCTATGTACTTTACATGACATCCTGATGACGTCATCAGATGCCCTATGTACTTTACATGACATCCTGATGACGTCATCAGATGCCCTATGTACTTTAGATGACACCCTGATGACGTCATCAGATGCCCTATGTACTTTAGATGACACACTGATGACGTCATCAGATGCCCTATGTACTTTAGATGACACCCTGATGACGTCATCAGATGCCCTATGTACTTTAGATGACATCCTGATGACGTCATCAGATGCCCTATGTACTTTAGATGACACCCTGATGACGTCATCAGATGCCCTATGTACTTAACATGACACCCTGATGACGTCATCAGATGCCGTATGTACTTTACATGACACCCTGATGACGTCATCAGATGCCCTATGTACTTTACATGACATCCTGATGACGCCATCAGATGCCCTATGTACTTTACATGACATCCTGATGACGTCATCAGATGCCCTATGTACTTTACATGACACCCTGATGACGTCATCAGATGCCTATGTACTTTACATGACACCTGATGACGTCATCAGATGCCCTATGTACTTTACATGACATCCTGATGACGTCATCAGATGCCCTATGTACTTTACATGACACCCTGATGACGTCATCAGATGCCCTATGTACTTTACATGACATCCTGATGACGTCATCAGATGCCCTATGTACTTTACATGACACCCTGATGACGTCATCAGATGCCCTATGCACTTTACGTGACACCCTGATGACGTCATCAGATGCCCTATGTACTTTACATGACATCCTGATGACGTCATCAGATGCCCTATGTACTTTACATGACACCCTGATGACGTCATCAGATGCCCTATGTACTTTACATGACATCCTGATGACGTCATCAGATGCCCTATGTACTTTACATGACACCCTGATGACGTCATCAGATGCCCTATGTACTTTACATGACACCCTGATGACGTCATCAGATGCCCTATGTACTTTACATGACACTCTGATGACGTCATCAGATGCCCTATGTACTTTACATTACACCCTGATGACGTCATCAGATGCCCTATGTACTTTACATTACACCCTGATGACGTCATCAGATGCCCTATGTACTTTACATGACACCCTGATGACGTCATCAGATGCCCTATGTACTTTACATGACACCCTGATGACGTCATCAGATGCCCTATGTACTTTACATGACACCCTGATGACGTCATCAGATGCCCTATGTACTTTACATGACACCCTGATGACGTCATCAGATGCCCTATGTACTTTACATGACACCCTGATGACGTCATCAGATGCCCTATGTACTTTACATGACACCCTGATGACGTCATCAGATGCCCTATGTACTTTACATGACACCCTGATGACGTCATCAGATGCCCTATGTACTTTACATGACACCCTGATGACGTCATCAGATGCCCTATGTACTTTACATGACACCCTGATGACGTCATCAGATGCCCTATGTACTTTACATGACACCCTGATGACGTCATCAGATGCCCTATGTACTTTACATGACATCCTGATGACGTCATCAGATGCCCTATGTACTTTACATGACACCCTGATGACGTCATCAGATGCCCTATGTACTTTACATGACACTCTGATGACGTCATCAGATGCCCTATGTACTTTACATGACACCCTGACGACGTCATCAGATGCCCTATGTACTTTACATGACACCCTGATGACGTCATCAGATGCCCTATGTACTTTACATGACACCCTGATGACGTCATCAGATGCCCTATGTACTTTACATGACACCCTGATGACGTCATCAGATGCCCTATGTACTTTACATGACACCCTGATGACGTCATCAGATGCCCTATGTACTTTACATGACACCTGATGACGTCATCAGATGCCCTATGTACTTTACATGACATCCTGATGACGTCATCAGATGCCCTATGTACTTTACATGACACCCTGATGACGTCATCAGATGCCCTATGTACTTTACATGACACCTGATGACGTCATCAGATGCCCTATGTACTTTACATGACACCCTGATGACGTCATCAGATGCCCTATGTACTTTACATGACACCCTGATGACGTCATCAGATGCCCTATGTACTTTACATGACACCCTGATGACGTCATCAGATGCCCTATGTACTTTAGATGACACCTGATGACGTCATCAAATGCCCTATGTACTTTAGATGACTCCATTATGACGTCATCAGATGCCCTATGTACTTTACACGACACCCTGATGACGTCATCAGATGCCCTATGTACTTTACATGACATCCTGATGACGTCATCAGATGCCCTATGTACTTTACATGACACCCTTATGACGTCATCAGATGCCCTATGTACTTTACATGACACCCTGATGACGTCATCAGATGCCCTATGTACTTTACATGACATCCTGATGACGTCATCAGATGCCCTATGTACTTTACATGACACCCTGATGACGTCATCAGATGCCCTATGTACTGATAGCCTGCGACCACTGGCAGTGGCTAGTGGCGCAAACGAGGAACGAGGGACGAGGAACGAGGAACAGGACACGAGGGACGCGTTACAAGAAAAAACGCGAATTTTAGCTAAGCTTCCGCCGATCTAACTTTGTTAATTTTCAATCGATTTGGCTCAAATTTTGTCAGCGGGTGTCTTCTATACTCTCTCACTTATATCCAGAAGGAAATCTCTAGAAAATTTGTTTTACAGGTTTTATTAACTACTTTACCAAAATCTAAGTGATCACAAGTGCCAGGCAAAACCAAACCTCTCCAGCCGCTTCGCGGCTGGAGCGATTCACATTGGTAATAGGCACCAATGCACTTCCTTCTTTGGGATTCCGACTTAGTCGTACAGAAAACGAACCTCAAAACACGCCGGTAGCAACAGGGAATGGTGGCGTCATGGTAACAAATCAGAACGTCAAATCTGAATCGGCAAAGCCAAGAGACACTGTAGGTCCTAGTGGAATAGAAGACAAGGCTATAGTGTGTAAAAGGGTCTATGTCGCGCCAGGAGAAGTGAAGTGGGTACCGATAAGGTGTGGGGTAAGCATGAAAACAGAAAGACTACTACATTCTTCGGTAGGATGTTTGAGGTCTGGATTGTGCTCACTTGATGAAATTGGCGCAACAGAAGTTCCAGTATGGAACGGGGCAGAAGAACCCTTGGTTTTCAAGGCAGGCCAGGAAGTAGGCAGGTGGGAACAAGAGGATATGGAGTATTCTCATGTTACTGCAGATGAAGTGTCCACAGACATGTTAACGTTAGGGAAGCCAAGCATATCAGAGTCCGAGAGACTGCAGTTGCTTGAGCAGTTCTTGCGAAAGAATAGAGAAGACTGTAGCGAGTGTGAGCCTGAGCTATGGGAAATGGTGAAGAAGCATAACTCGGTCTTCGCGGTACAGGACAGAGAGCTCACGCAGACTAGCTTGGTAGTGCATGAAGTGGACACTGGTACCACCGGACCAATTCGCCAACGAACTCGTCCAGTCCCACTGGGGGCAAGGGCAGAGTTTAAAGGCATGATCAAGGAGCTTTTAGACAGAGGTATCATAGAGGAGTCTGGATCAGACTGGGCATCACCTGTGGTGCTTGTGAAGAAGAAAGACGGTTCCCTGAGGCTATGTATAGACTACAGGGAACTGAATAAGCACACTAGGCAGGATGCATATCCTTTACCGAAGATTGATACCATTCTGCAAAGCTTGCAGGGCAAGCGATACTTCAGTACCCTGGACATGGCATCGGGGTATTGGCAGATCCCAATGTCGGAGGATGCGCGGAGGAAGAGCGCGTTCACCACTTCGGAAGGGTTGTACCAATTCAAGGTTCTTCCCTTTGGGTTGTCGACGTCCCCGGCTCGTTTCCAGAGACTCATGGATGATGTGCTAGGGGGCCTGCGTGATAAGGAGGTGTTTGTGTACATAGACGACATCCTCATCGCAACGGAGACCTTAGAGAGGCATTACGCGGTTCTAGAGGCCGTGTTTCAGGCGCTGCAAAGTGCAAACTTGAAACTGAAGCCACAGAAATGTGCGCTGGTGAAGGAACAAGTGGCGTTTCTTGGACACGAAGCGAAACGAGATGGGGTGCATGTAGACCTCTGTAAGATCGAAAAGACTAAGAGCTATCTGAAACTCACAGGTATCGCCGAACTCAGAACGTTCTTGGGCCTCTGTGGCTATTACAGAAAGTTCGTTTTGGGGTTCTCGAAAATAGCCCAGCTTTTGTTCGATTTGACAAAGCAGAAGGAGCCGTGGGTATGGGAGGAAAATCAAGTAAGAGCATTTGAGCAACCGAAGAAATGCTTGATGACTACCCCGGTGTTATGTCAACCTGATGTGGAGGCAGCGCGCACTGGCGAGAAGGCTTATCTGATCTAAACGGATGCCTCCCAAACAGGGGTGGGCGCCGTTCTCTCACAAGTAGAGAGAGGTAGATTTCTTTATCCCATATACTTCGCATCAAAAAGATTATAAGCGGTAGAACGAAACTATCACGTGACGGACCTTGAAGCGTTAGCCATTGTGTTCGCGCTTCAAAAGTTTCACTGGTTCGTGTATGGAATGCACGTGGTAGTCAGAACCGATCATTTGCCTCTGATGGCCCTTTTCAAAAGGAGCAACGTGTCACCGAGGGTTTTGAGGTGGGCCCTTGAGCTCCAACAGTATAATTTGACGATGGAGCATGTAAAGGGAAAGGCCAACGCGGTTGCCGATGCTTTGTCAAGAGGGATATCTGTGGAAGAGGCGTCGGAAGAGATGTGTCATCCGGGCGATGACAAGATTGTCTGCATAGCTAACAAGGAAGAGGGTACGGAATGGATGAAAGAGTTAGAGGTAGATCCAGACTACGGTAGGGTGTTAGAGCTGCTGGGTGAAGATAGACTTTGTGATGAAGTCATCTTACCAGGCTTCCACAAGAAGCTGAAAGTTGCCGACTTCCTGATTGAAGAAGGAAACCTAAAGCTCATCCGTGAAGACGGATCGGTTGTGCCTGTGGTTCCCAAGTCCAGGAGGAAGACTGTATTTGAGGAAGCCCATGAAGGATGCCTAGCAGGGCATTTTTCTGCGCGGAAAATGCTCAGAACACTGAAAAAGCTAGTTTTCTGGGAAACCATGGAGAAAGACGTTCCTGTCTGGGTGAGAGCATGCAGAAAATGTTTGCTTACAAACCCGAGGTCACCTAACACGCCGCCCCTGAAGCCATTTGTTTCCGAGAGGCCCTTCGAGTGTGTTTGCGCTGACATTTTGGAAATGGGGCTTAGTGCGAGCGGCAGGAAATATGTGTTGGTTCTTGTGGACCACTTTTCCAAGTGGTTAGGCGCGTATCCACTCAAGGACAAATCAGCAGAATCGGTCGCGCGAGCCATTTTCCAAAGGTGGGTATGTGACGGGGGTCGCTGGCCGAAACAACTTCACACAGACCAGGGCACGGAGTTCGAAAATGAAGTTGTTAATGAGTTGGCAAAGATCTCCGGGATAACTCACACAGTTACCAAAGGCTACAACTCCCGGGAAAACGGAGCAGTGGAGCGGGCGATAGGCACCCTGCAACGCATCCTGAAAAAGAAAATTGAGTTCCCGGAGAATTGGGATGTGGTATTGCCGAACGCGGTGTTTGCTTACAACGTCACGCCGCACTCAGCCACTGGTGAGAGTCCGTTCTTTCTCATCTATGGTTTCGACCCTGTGATCCCTCTGAATGAGGTGCCAGACAGTCGGGTGCGTTTGGGTCAGATTGACCTCGACGATTACAAATCGGAACTGATCCGGGGTATGAGACTGATCCGTGATGAGGTAAACGCCCAGACGGAAAAGTATAGGAAAAAAATGAAGGAGCACTACGATGCTAAGAAAGGAGTGGAAAAGTCATACATTCCTAAAGTTGGTGATAGGGTTTTCATGAAAATGCCCAGAGAACGCAATCAAGCGGAATATCCTAAGCTAGCGTGCGAGTGGGATGGCCCATACAGAGTTCTCGAAGCTAGTGAAAATTCAGCGCTAGTGACCAAGATTGGGGTGAATGAGGAGCCGGTCAGAGTACAGTTCGACCTCCTCATGAGTTGTCCCGATGAAATCAGCGACGAGCCCGTTATGGTCAAAACTAAGCGTAGAAAAGGGAGGCCAAGGAAAAAGAAGGAAACGAAAGACAGACGTGCTGCGATAGCTGTAAATGTTTGTTTCAGTGTCGATGAGGAGTACGAAGTCGCCGACCCACAGCACTTCCTGCACGTACAATTCAGATGTAATGGGCAGCCGTTTCCAGCAATCGACGGAAGAGCGAGCTTCCCGTTAGACATGTGTAGATGTGCTTGTTCCATTGTTGTTGGTGATTTGTTGCCTATGGTGCCATTACCCGCTTGTGCAGAGAGAATGGAGTGTATTCTGGACGCAGCACGAGTTTTGGCCATATGGTGGGGGTCAGGTTCGATAACCGACAAAGCGAAAAGGATCGTGGACAAATCGTCGTTGGCAATCAGCCCGAAAGCGATTGGACTGGCTTACGCCTTTTTCCGGCACAGATGTCTTCACGTGGCGATCATGACTGGATTGGTGCCGCAGATCGCAAGATTTCGTCATTCGATGTTGAAAAACTGGCCGTGGGATACAACGCGTGTCATTGAATACGGATGGAACTTTTGGTCGATTGTTGGTTTGGGCGACTGTGGCGCCCACGGTGCAAACAGCGAATGAGCATTCGCGTGTCGTAGTACTCCTGCCGGAGGTTCTGCATAGATTGAAGCACTGCATCGTCCCGTCCAAGATCACACTGTTCAGCTACGAAGCGTTCAACCAAGTGAACCCCAGAATGACCAGGATCTTCGCAGATGATGTGGGAGTTGTGGTATACGTGCTACCACCCAAGGAGCCGTCGGATCCTTACGTCTGGATCCCCTTCGTGCACTCGATAAATCTGTGGCTCACATGTGGCGCTAGGGTTATTCTGGTGAATGGACCGAGGTCAGACGAGACGAACAGCTGGGATCGACTCAATGTGCGAGTGAGAGAACATCTGATAAGCTACCTCAATGGAAATCCAGCGTTTCTATCACAGGTCGTAGACTTGGTGCCTGCCGAGGCTGGTGTTATGAAGGCATCAATGGCATGCTTAAAAGTTGGAGTGGTGGAGGAGCCGAAAAAATGGTGGCCAATGGACAAAGCGGTCGAGTTCTATGGCTACCTGCAACCTCAGTTGGGTCCGTACGTGGCGCTGGGAGGAATCAAGCCCCCGAAAACGATGACTAAGAGGCCGACTGGTCAGCCGTCGGAAGGACGTCAAGCGAAGCCGTTAGGTGTACCGACGAATCGCGACGGGCGTATTTCGAGACGCCACTTGAAGAGGACCGAAAAAAGGACGGAGAGAGCTCTACAAAGGGCGACAGAAAAGCATCTGAGGGACTTGAGCATGTCAGATGACTGAGTTGTGATCTGGGGACAGATCATTTGTTGGAGGAGGGGCATGTTAGAGTAGTAGTAGAGTAGAAAGAAAAGTTTTTTTATTGATGAGAACATATGATTTGTTTGTATTTTTTTTGGCGTCAGTTGTCTTGTTTGTGTACAGTCCGCAAATAGGCGTCGATACTCAGCCGGCGCCTGATTCGAATCTATTTCCGGCCCATCAAACCCTATAAAAGGGGATTCTGCCAGTCAGTGGAATCTCTCCTCTATTTTTGCAGCGTTTGTTTCACCTCTTTCTTCTGCCGCTCTCGCTGCGTTTCCGCCTTTGGCCCTGCGGTTGCTGTGTGGACGAGGACTGGACGATCGACCCGTGTGTGTCTGGCCAAGCTGAGCGTCGACGATCCCGAGACGTTTCCTCTACAATTTTCTTGTCTGCTCCCACATTATCTGACTCCTGATAGTTCAGGTTCGCCTGAATAAAGCTGTCTTATCTTCGTTTTGGTTTAGGATTGTTTTTTTTAGATATATAAATTTTTTTGTTTTCACTGTGTTGTGTTGGGTTGTACGAGAACGGTTCCGGAAAATACTTTTTCATACATTAATATTCAACTCGAATATTTCCGCACAACCTTGGGACCCATATCTTTCAAAAAGGCAACTAATTATCGAATGAAGCGAGTGTATATATATATATATATATATTTTTTTTTTGAGCCGGTCGAAGCGAGGCTTGTCAGGCTTATCACGTCAAAATCTCCTAATCACTGTTATATCTTGCCATGACCGACCGCTTCACTGCTCGCTTCGCCTGGACTCATTCGCGCAAGGTAGGCTTTAATGTCGATTGCTTTCCTGGAATAGATTTTTCAGATGTTCACTTCGATTGGCGGTCGTTGAGAGGAGTGGGCGTGGCGTCAGCCCAACACTCACAACACAAGTTTAGGTCCGTACAAGACTCTTTCAAGCTTGTTCTTCACCGTTTTTCAACATTGCTATTGCAATGAGCCCTGATCGTTTCAATTTTCGGAGTGAACTCGAGAATCGATTTTGACGAGGACACTGCCTTTAAGGGGTATGGTACACTTTTGCGACACACGCGTCGCTCTACGCACCGACAGCTAATGCCTGCCGCGGAGCTCCGGTCCTTTAGGCCGTTGTTATACCTCCTGTCTGCGACCGCGACAGGTTCGTTCATCTGTTACGAATCGTGTCGGGACCCACACTCTCACCTAGGCCATTGTTATACCTCCAGTCTGCGACCGCGACAGGTTCGCTCATCTGTTACGAATCGCGTCGGGACCCACACTCTCACCATGAAAAAAGCTGTCGCAGGGACACTTGCGCCGGTCGCGTCTCAGGGTCGCAGATGGGTGTTATACATTCGAATGTTAAAACCATGCCGCAAACGGTCGCTGTCGCGGGCATAGGTCGCAGTGTGGCGCACTGCGACCGATGCCCGCGGCAGCGACGGAGTAATTGATTTAGTGCGGGTTTCCTCCATTTTTCTTCTGTTTTTCTTGTAGTTCCTTCTTTCTTTTCTCTCCTGGAATCTTTTTCTTATCTTCAATGTATAAATCTTGAAGCCTGCCTTTTTATAGAGCTGAAACTAAACTGATTTGCTGTTGATCCCGGGTTATTGATTTGTCTGCAATTGCGCGGGATATAGCGCGTGTCAAACGTAAGTTGACGTGATGTATGGCATAGCACAACTGGGCCTCAGCGACTACGACGTCGCTCTGGTCTGCGACAGCGACAGGGCTGTGGCAGAGTATAACAATGGCCCTAGATAAGAGCTGTCGCGGGAACACTTTGCATGCGTCGGTCGCGTCGCAGGGTTGCAGATGGGTACTACCCCCCTTTCATACTTCGAAAACGGCGACAAAAATCGCAGAAATCCGCGAAAAAAATCGCTGAAATCCGCGATTTTCGTCGCTGATATTACGGATTTCCCTAGAAACAGGCTAATCGTGCGAGGACCATCTGACATCACGGGTAGGGACGCAGAGTGTTGAAGGGGATGAATTTCGTCCACTTTCTGAGAGAGGTTTGCAGTGCAACCTCGGCCGTGCCCGAACTTGATTCTGAAAAAAAATTAAAACTTTTGATTCTCTTGAAAATTTGACACTAACTGAAGGTTTAAAAATTTTGCTCCCCCCTGGGGATCGTACAAATTTCGGGTTTTTTGGGAAAAAAATGAAAAATTGGGGGGGTCGTAGCTCCGCCGAAATTCGGCACAACGGCCTGCTGTACCCTGGTTTGCACTCAGTAATTGCTCCTTCTCCTGTTTGGGAATGCTCCGTATAATGCGACAAGACTTCAGAAGTAGATTTCTGGCCACCGTACGGAGTGGATAGTGTTGCAAGGAGTGAGCAGGACTTCGGGGGATTTGTGCAGGACGTCATAGAAGGTGCGCAGGACTTCAGTGGAAGTGTTCAGGACGTCATAGAAAGCGTGCAGTACTTCTGTGGGAGAGTGCAGGACGTCATAGACAGTGTGCAGGACTTCAGTGGTAGTTTGCAGGCCTTTAGTGGGAGTGTGCAGGAAATGATAGAAAATGTGCAGGACACCAGAGGGAGTGTGCAGGACGTCATAGAAAGTGTGCAGGACTTTAGTGGGAGTGTGCAGGACGTCATATAAAGTGTGCAGGACTTGAGTGGGAGTGTGCAGTACTTTAGGAGTGTGCAGGACGTCATAGAAAGTGCGCAGGACATCAGTGGGAGTGTGCAGGACGTCATAGACAGTGTGCAGGACTTCAGTGGGAGTGTGCAGGACACTAAAGAAAGTGTTCAGGACACCAGTGGGAGTGTGCAGGACGTGATAGAAAGTGTGCAGGACTTCAGTGGGAGTGTGCAGATGAACAGCGACAGGAACCTGAATAACGAGCTGCACGCCTTTCTGCTGAGTGCTGTCCGGTAAATCGCAGCGGAAGCAGACTTGTGCACACTCTCCAAGCTGCCCTGAACGACTATTGGGATCAGAATATCATTTTTCCTAGATACTCGGACCGGGCATTGCATTTGTCCATCTACAGTCTGTACGCATTGCACTGATACTGGCATGGATCGCACTGATGTGTAATAATATACGTGCACCGAGTTTGCGCCAACGCGAAATAAGAGTCGCAAAGTAGGAGTGATATCCGTGCCCAGAGTAGATGGACAAATGCAATGCCCGGTCCGAGAATACAAAAATATGATTTTGTCATCCCAATACTCATACAGGACAGCTCAGAGAGTGTGCAGAAGTTTGATGCCGCTGCGCAGCACCAGACAGCACGCAGCAGAAAGGCGTGCAGGTTGTTGCCAGGTTTCTGTTTCTGCCCATCTGCGCACTCCCACTAAAGTCCTGCACACTTTTTATGAGGTCCTGGACACTCCCACTGGTGTCCTGCATACTCCCACTCATGTCCTGCACACTTTCTGTGGTGTCCTGCACACTCCCACTGCAGTCCTGCACACTTTCTGTCACGTCCTGCACACTCCCACTGATGTTCTGCGCACTTTCTATGACGTCCTGCACACTTCCACTGATGTTCTGCGCACTTTCTATGACGTCCTGCGCACTCCCACTGCAGTCCTGCACACTTTCTGTCACGTCCTGCACACTCCCACTGATGTCCTGCACACTTTCTGTGGTGTCCTGCACACTTCCACTGCAGTCCTGCACACTTTCTGTCACGTCCTGCACACTCCCACTGATGTTCTGCGCACTTTCTGTGGTGTCCTGCGCACTTTCTATGACGTCCTGCACACTCCCACTGATATTCTGTGCACTTTCTATGACGTCCTGCACACCCCCCCCCGAAAGTTCTGCACGCTCCCACTGAAGTCCTGCTCACTTTTATACACAACCCTCTATGCGAGCTTAACAAAAATATGCTGCTAACTTCTCTAGAATGACGCTATTGCGACAAGAATCATCTCAACCATTCTTCTCGCAAATCTTCAAGCTGCGAAAAAAGTCGCTGAAAAAATTCCGAGGAATTCGAAAAAACAACTCTGAGCGACATTCATCGCTGCAATCCACGTCAAAAATCGCAGCTTGAATACGCGTTTTTTTTTCGCCAGCGATGAAATTCGCGATACTCTGGTATGCTTAACTATTGCAGATCTGCGATTTTTTTCGCCGTATTCGAAGTATGAAAGGCCATTGTTATACCTCCAGGGCCATTGTTATACCTCCAGGCTGCGACCGCGACAGGTTCGCTCATCTTTCACCATGAAAAGAACTGTCGCGGGAACACTTCGCATGCGCCGGTTGCGTCTCAGGGTCGCAGATGGGTGTTATACATTCGAATGTTAAAACCGTGCCGTTAACCATGTTATACATTCGAATGTTAAAACCGTGGTCGCTGTCGGTCGCAGTGTGGCGCACTGCGACCGATGCCCGCAACAGCGACGGAGTAATTGATTTATTGCGGGTTTCCTCTGTTTTTCTTCTTTTTTTGTAGTTCCTTCTTTCTTTTCTCTCCTAGGGTCTTCACCTTATCTTAGATGTATTAATTTTAAGGGCTGCCTCTTTATAGAACTGATTTGCTCTTGATTTCGGGTTATTGATTTGTCTGCAGTTGCGCGGGATATAGCACGTGTCAAACGTAAGTTGGCGTAATGTATGGCATAGCACAATTGCCCCTCAACGACTGCGACGTCGCTCTGGACCGGCATGCATGAACGCAACAGAAGGGTGAGGGGAATCGGAGTACAGTTACGGAGCTTCGGGAGCGAAAGATATTTTGGCATTGGGGCGCGTTTTCCTACCCGTACCATTTTCTCGATCACTATTGCGATATTTCGTCGATTAGGAGATGGACGACAGAGGCATTGCAATCTCCAGAAAATGCACGCTCGTGTTAAGGAAAAGATCAATTCAGAGGCAATAGGTCTACTGGACGGCAAGGGCAATTGATGCTGCCAAATGTGAATTGTCTGTGGAAATGCCGTGAGGAAAATGAATGCGTCGGAGCTCGTAAGAGGCCGCGATTTTCAGAGCTCTGAAACTTGGGGTTAAACTCAAATTGGAAATTTGACTTTGTCTGTACGATACACTCCTTAGGGCCCATAACTCTCCTGATTTTGGAAGGGGTGGGAAACGCCGGGTTGGTGCAAAGTTTGTTGGGTGTGAAAATGATGGCGCGTACGAGTTCCGGCGCAACCGAGGAAACTCGGTTCAACCAAGAACACTGAAAACAACACTGTTAGAGATTTCTTATTTACAGAAGTCTCATGGTTAACGTATATTGTGAAACATACGAGCCTGTACTGCCACACCCTTCAGTGATGTGGCAGTTTGGAGTAGGTTGAAATACGCATAATAGAACGGGGGGGGGGAAGCGGGGCGAAATTCCGCACCCATGTCAAAATTTGGTTCACGCGAAGTTTCAACCCTTGCAGAAATTCGGAAAACGTTTGATACACGTATCAAACAGTGTCGTATGTCGCGCTTGCGCTTGCGATGAGCTGGATTCGATATCAAGTTCGCATTTGTGCGGAGGTTTCCGCGATTTAGGGCCAGGGGTTGGAACCCCGTAGTGTGAGCAATTAAACGCATCCGAGAATTTCGCCCACCCGAAGCTTCAATCCTTAGCACAAAATCGAGGTATTTTTTATTTCAAAGATTTTCTATTTATCCAAAAACATTAGTTATGCACGTGCAGATCGCGGCTGGCATAGCAAAACCTGCGCCGATTTTAAAGGGATAGGAGGAAAACGCGCTCCAGCGCAAAAATATCTTCCGCTCCCGAAGCTCCGTAACTGTACTCGGGGAATCGCGTCGCGTCGCACCGCGCGCGAGAGTGAACGTCGAGCGCTGAGACCCATGCGCGGAGGGAAGAGCGAGAGAGAACGTCCAGCACGGAGGGCCCCACGCACGGGGTTTTCAAACCCCGTGTTAGCGTGTTCATGCATGCCGCCCCTGGTCTGCGACCGCGACAGGGCCGTGGCAGAGTATAACAATGACCTTAAACCTGTCGCTGTCCGCAATATTTGTCAGTGTTCGCAATATCCAATCACTGCCACTCTTTTTCGTTTCCTTGGACTCATCTGAACGTCAAACTTCAAACGTGTACACATCTGATGAGTTTCTACCAATCTGTACGCGTAATTCTGATTATTTTCGAAAGCCGAACCAATATCGGTTCTCTCAAAATCGATGTGAAATCGTCCCATGGCATAACGATGAAGCTCGCCGCCTAGATGACTCCAGAGACCGTATTCGTCAAAGATCATACCCATAGCACTCATAAATAAACCGGGGCCTCATTTGTGTCACGTCAATACGCTCACATGTTCTTTGAGGATATACACACTTGATTGGTGATAACAAGAACTTCTGATCCGAAATTACCCTAGCCAAATCGTACAAATGGACTTTTCGGGCTTCTGACCATTCATTTGAAAACAATCTTGTGCTACGGAAATCGATACCTTTGTGTTTCAGCACAGAGAAATGGTTGTACGAGGTATTTACGAATGAACTCATATCGGAGTGACAGAATTGAAAACTTATCAAACGCACTCTATACGCAGTGAACATTTAGGGATGTATATCAGGGATGTGCGTAATTACGACTAACGAATTTAACGACTAACGGGCTTTTTGGGTGTTACGACTAACGACTAACGAATTTTAAAATGTTTTCGTAAGCAATCCCGAAAATCGTTAGAAAGCCAATAGTCATTCAAGTCGCGCTCCAACCCAAGGCTTACACCAGGATTAAAACATATTGCCCTGCTGGTTGTTCTAGGTGAATGGTACAAAATAGCCATAGCCTTCAGTATTTATTATTTCTACTGACACTGCTTCGCAGTTCTGTAACCCCCCACATTATGACCCCAACTGAACGTTGCGCAAGGTTAGGCGCAGTCGTTTGTGCGACTCACGCGACTTTATGGTAGGCTCCCTGAACCAGTTCCGGCACTGACCGGCCACAGCGGAGATTTTTGCAGTTGTGCACTATCAGAGGTGATAATATGGAGCGGTGCCTGCAGGCCACAACTGCCCAACGACGGAAACTGTATACGATGATTGGATTGTAAAAGGTGCCGTCCTTCGATTTTCAGTCGTAAATTCGAGACATAGGGTTATGGGGAGAAGCTTGAAACCGCGCGCGCCTTCAACGCGCGACGCTGGGAAGAGAACAATTAGTGTAAAGTCAGTGCATTTCTCCGTATTATCACCATGGAGAAAATCTCAAATAACACCATATAGCAGCGCAGAATGGCGAATTTTGCACTGGAAAAAAAATTCAAGAATTTCTCGGTTTGAACTAGGTTCTCTAACAAGGAATTACTTGTGTCTTTAATGGTCATGAATGTTTTGGAAAACATACATCTCTTCACGCCTTCCTTTTTTTCTATTCATAAAGGCTTTTTTTTTGCCTCAACAGTTCTTGTTTTCAAAGCCTAGATTTTTAACGACTAACGATTAACGACTAACGAGGGTTTTGGCCGGTTAAACGACTAACGACTAACGAATTACAAAATTTCTATTACGCACATCCCTGGTGTATATACTCCTTGGAATGAATGCTGGTAGAGTTCAAGCTCAAGATAGAGTCCTGCTCACCTCTCCGTTGCCTCGCGAGTAACATTCGAGTGAAACCATGGCATGTGAGAGGTGGCAACCACTTCGCGTTCCCTAGTACGAACGCCATCCATCGATACAGGAACGCAATCTCAAATGCTATCCAATCCAATTTATTCGCTAAGATTCTCCAACAGCGGTACCCATTCGAAACCTGAATTTTAACAATATAATACACGCATAAACGAAAAAGAAACCATGAAGTATTCGCTAGATCAAGAAAAATTAGTCCCATACATAACGCAGAATTCTGAGGCAAACACTGGGCGAAGATAAGGCAGACGAAAATCAATTCCATAAGTAGGGTGCAAGAAACGGCGGTGATTCCGCAAAGAAAAGAGAAAAAATGTGTTCGCTAACTAAGTCAAAACTGGTCCTAACTGATGACACGTACTGCCGATCATGATTACTCAACACATGTCATGATGTAACACCACTCCTACAGCAGAAAGCTATTGGTACTGGAAATGGGAAATGGCGAAACAGATGGGGGGGGGGGGGGGTTCTTGGAGCAACCATGCTTGAATGCTCACATAATCGCCGCATTCAATGCGTGTCGAGTATGCATTCAACTCGAAGACAAGTCGGTTTCGAGCACAGCCAGGGAACGTGCTGCTAGGGGAGCAGGTGCATCTATTACGTTTCAAGCAACAGCACGTGCCCCAACAAATAAAACCTTCGAAAAGCGCATGATACAAATTCAACTCCAGGACATAACGGCTTTCCAAAAGAGGAAAGGATTCGACGCACTCTTGAGGAGAGACTCCGATGTCGGCAGCGTACAATTACCCAAATTTGCGGTACTTGGCCCGCGCTGCCACTGTAGCTGTAGACCCTTGTACAACCGATGGCGACCCCAGATGGTTCTCGGCGAGGCAGCGAAGTCGAAAGTCGTCCGCGTCGCATGTCGGTATCGTGCTACGACGGCGTCTGACCACCTTGCAGAACATGCTCCTGCGATTAGATTTTGCAGCACGCGGCGCTGCGATCAAATTTTGCAGATCTTGCTGCTGTTTGGAGCACGTGCCCCTGCGATGGAGCCTTTTGATGGGTGTGGTCACTCGAAATGAATGCATATTCAACACGCATTGAATGCAGCGATTTTCCGAGTGAATGGAAACAACTGAAGGGGATAAGAGACACACTCCACATTAAGGTAATTTCAAGAGAAACAGTCTCCACTGCTATCGGCGCAGACTGCACTGCAGAGGATTCAGATAGGGCGAGTCCTGAACTGCGAGTAACAGGAAAATCAGTAGCAGTCGTAGTAGTAACAGAGCTGAGGATTCATGAGAATACAGAAGAGTTACGGCAATATTTGAAAAACGTTTGAAGAAGTATAACGATAATAAGAAAAGGCGAGTTATCGAGTCTAAGAATAAGAGCTCATTATACAAGTTACTTAATTCGAGGCTCAAGAGTAAATCTGAGGTTGGATGTATTGTGATAGAGGATGGTTCCAGTGCAGTGGAGGACGGCCAAAAAGTTCAACTTCTGGCAAAAGTGTTTAGGAAGGCTTTCCTTGAGGATACTGACATGGATGAGCGTATTAGTTCTTTTTTCCTGTTTTGCCTGACTCTGTATGGTTTCACCCGGGGGAATTGTCGGAGCTACTAGCAAAATGGCCTAATTCGTTTTCTGACACACTGGATCACATACCATTATGTTTCATTGAAATAAAAGTTAGCCCGAGTTTATGCGCAGAGATGCAGGTGGCGTACATCTTTGATTGCTCCTATACCGGAGAAGAACGTTTTCTGATCCCAAAAGTTGGCTGTTCGCCATTCGCTGATGACTTTAAATTGTATAACCATATTTTGACAATGGAATATTCGGAGTGTTTGCAAAAAGCTAATGATGTAGCCAAATGGTCGAATGAATGGAAATTACCGCTTTCCTGCGAAAAGACTAGTGATGAAGCTTGGTGAGAGGCGAGTTAGTAGCTTCTATACTATTGACGGTTTGCAGTTGAGCGAGGTCAGCGAGATTAGGGACCTTGGTTTTCTTATCGAGGATGATCTTAATTTCGATAATCACTGCCTCCAGGTCGCGTACACGGCTAATAGGATGATGCACATTGCGTTTCGAGCACTATCCACTACCAATGCAAACGTACTGACTGAGGTGTGTAAAACGTACGTACGTCCACTCATGGAGTATGGTACGGTAGTCTTTAATCCATACAAAAAGGGATCCATCGATGCGCTGGAGAAAGTCCAGAATGCTTTTACACGTAGAGTTTTCTTCAGGACATCGTGGTTTCAGACTAATCGTAACGTGTGTCATGTCACCAGGAACGCTAGATTGGGCCTAACCACACTAGAGCACAGGAGAAGGTTTGATATGATAATAATGTATAAGATCATTCATAGGAGAGCTGGTTTCAAGGCTAGCCGACTGTTCCATCTGAGACCGTCAACCACTAGGGGGGCGCCGGTGAAATTGAGCCTCCTTGTGGCCAGGCGGAATGTAAGACAACACTTCTTTGTCAATAGAGAGGGGTCTGAATTCAACAAATTACTTCGGTCATGTTTGATAGTGGGGAAACTTAGTGAATTCAAAAAGACACTTGAGAGTTATCTGTTGTCCCAGGAATGACGTTTGCAAGATCTCTTTTCTTCGTAGTGCCGATGTATGCCTAATAGTCAGTTTAACCATTTGGGTTATTGTTTTCCGACTGTCTCTTAATTTTTAGGTGTTTCTTTCAGTTGTTTTCTTGACATGGTTCTACCGTGCAATGAATCGATCAACTTAGGTTTCATAAATTCGATCTCGTCAGAGGTGGAACATTTTCGAAGGGTTGGGAAGCGATGGATGGTTGACTATTTTGGAAGAGCGTTGCTCACTGTGATATCTCTTGAAATTTCGTCCACGAAAATGAGCTTTTAGGCAATTTACAAAGAGCTATCCCTCCCGGAGCCGAGCATTTTTTGATACCCTGAGAGCACATACTCAGAACTTTCCAGCCTAGGTTGTTGCTTCTAATTAGCCCGATTCCTTGTTACATGCGTCTTTACAGGGTCGAAAACGTCATTTCTTGTCACTTGCACGCATGAAAGACGCAAGTAACATACGAGGGGGCGTGTATGGTAAGTGCGTCTTTCGGAAGAGACCACAAAGACGTAAGTAACAAACCGTTTAGACGCAAGAAAGCTTCTCAAATTGTTTATGACAAGTGCGTCTTTCACAACTGATTGATTTCTCGTCGACAACCACTACATTTCACCTTTCCCCGATAAGTTCATGTGTTTTGCTGATAAGAAAACTTTCTCAGATTTTCATTTCGTTCGTGATTCTACTAACTATATTTCAAAACAAGGCGGTAGCGTACGACTGCTGTCTTGTGCTTACTGAAGTCGGGACATTGATCCTAGACATGACTTTCACACATCCTGGGCTTCTCAAGTATTCGCGGTGTTCGTGAAAAATAAGGAAACCGCGGAGCTGTAAACGACGAGTATACTCGTCCGCGCGTGCATTAACGCTTTGTCGGCGTCAAATCTAAAACTCTAAATCCACATATTACATAGAAATTCGTGCGATTCGCAATTTCACGCCCTGCAATTCGGTTTGAACTTACATAGGCAACCTGATTCTTTCTGGTTTACAGCGCAGTGCAAAAGTGTAGGTCCCCTATAAATTTCGCATTTTCGCTAAATTACGATTCGCGCTTCACGAAAATACAAAATTCAGTTACGCACAGTTACGTGTCCCAGGTGGATATCGTCTCCCTAATTTCGTCGAAAATTAAAACAATCGGTAGCTCACTGCCGCATTAGAGTTAAAAATGTACAGAAACGGGTCTAGAAGAGCACTATGAGGCCATAATTTTTGCGTTTTCCGCGAAAAAACGCAAACAAGCGTTTTTGGCGCCCTTTCGCCTTAACTCTGTTCATGATGGTCAATTTGAGAATCCGAAGAAATATTTGGAATCAGGATCGAGAGTACTCTCTTTTAGCATTTGCACTATTTGGCATACTTTGTACAAAGCATTCAGGCGTAACAGCATGGACACATCCGCTCATAAATGCCTTGATTGCGAAATCGCGATTCGGGTTGATTGTTTCTTGTATAATTTTGCATACATGTCTTGTTGAAGAGGGAGCCATGTGTTAATCCAAAAAAAAAGCACACGATGCTGATTCCCAATATCTTGTTAGATTCCCAAATGGACCCTTTTGAACAGAGTTATGGAAAAAAGAGCGAAAAATGCTTTTTAGCGTTTTTTTTTTGGGCCAAAAACGCCAAAATAATGGCCGGTATTGCAGTAACAACGTTTCTCTGCAGTAAGGTATCTGCGAGCTCGAGGTATGAAACAATCTTCCTGCAGGAAGGTTAAATCTCATAGTTATTTAATAATAATCAGTAATAATCTCAATGTCATATTGTTTTGTTATTTTATTTGTTAACTACAAGAACGTAGGAACCTTAAGCTATCCATTAATGCACTTGTCGTAGTCAAATATGAAGATAATTAGTGTTTTTGCCCACGAAGATTGGGCCGTTGCCGTAGTTATCATCATGCACATGTTGAACATCGATTGCAAACTCACGCGATGTACGGCGCGCCTCATAACGGCAAGTCGTTGCTATTTGGAATAAATAGTTCGTTGGTCTCTCTCGCGTGCACAACCGCCGCCGTGACGAGGGCTCTGAGGTTTTCAGTGCATTGGGAGAGTAGAGTAAGGCGCCTGCGTGTTCAGCGTTTGTTACATGCCTCTTTGAGGAAGAACACATGCGCCTTTGATGTAAGGCGCCTGCGTGTTCAGCGTTTGTTACGTACGTCTCTGAGGAATGATTCATGCGCCTTTAGTGTAAGGCGCCTGCGTGTTCAGCGTTTGTTACATTCGTCTTTGAGGAATGATACATGCGTCTTTAGTTCTAAGTATTTGCGTCTTTATGCTATGTAGCATGATGCTATCAGACTACATACTTATAAGGCGGAAATAGCTAGGCTGGAAAGTTCTGAGTAGGCGCACTCTCGGGTACGAACACCATATTTAGAATATGGCCGAGCATATCTGAAAAAGGAACTCAAATTTCATGGACCCAGGTGCAAGCTGAAGAGCGCTACACTACTTAGGGCCCTGGAAAACACGATCAAGTACAGAATTTTAATGAAAAACTAAGCGTTTTTCAAAATTCTTAGACATCTTTCATAGTCCACACCGCAAGCGCGGCACGCGCGTGACGAGCGGGAAGCAACTATAAAATCCCCGGCAGCACCGCCATGGCGTTGAGGGTAAAAGTTGGGCCTCAAATGTGAATGCACAGTATTCCATGGCTTGCATTTGCGTATGCGGTAGATAGATAGTCCCAGAATTATTTATGTTGGAGTGGACTCATACTGAGAAGCGAGTATTGATTGAACGCTGAATCCGCCATGGCGGTTTAGGCGATGCCGCTATGGCGGAGCTGGATGGGCGGCACGCGCGTCCCGGGCGGTGAGAACTATAATAGTCCATCGCGTTTTCCGCGCGTGTGGTGACGACTATAAAATATGACTTCATAGGGCTGCTACCTTTGCAACAACGTGCGGAAAAGTTTGTTCGAGACGCGAATATTCTTTATTTCCACAATGAAGTCGTTGAATGAATATCAAAAGAAGCTCCCCCCCCCCGCTCAAAACGGCCCTTGGAAACCAATTTTCAGGCAAGATTAGATGCTTCGTAGAGTATTTATAAGCAGGTAGTAAGAAGATGAGATGGATTTCCATATCACGACGGTTTGCTCGCTACATTGTTAGTCATTCTTCGAGTCAATATCGTCAGGTTCGGGTGATATCTTAAGCAGTTTTTTGAGTTTCTTCTTCTTTGCAGCCGCGAAGAGAGTAATTGCTATAGGTTCAGAAACTGGGCGACCAGCGTTGGATTCGTCCAAAGGTCTATTGTAGTCAATGTTGTAGGGTTTTTTGGACAGTTGAATAAGTGTAGGGTATTGTGGCCAGGACCACCACAGTCCGGGCAAACGTCGGGAGCGCTATTGTCGATCCTGTTCACGTAGGACTTCAGGAACGTTGAGTGCCCACAGCGCAACGAGGCTAGAGTGCATCTGGCACGTCTACTAAGCTGGGACTCAGACTCAGAAATTCGAGGCGGCACAGTACCCAGAATAGGATTAACAGCCGCTCTTTCCAGATACCCTCTGACGAAATGGGTGTGCTCCTCGCGCAACAGACGGAGGCGTTCTTGATATGAATCGTGCCATCTTTGCAGATCGACTTATCTGGAGCATCGGCAAAAGGTTTTCTGATGCCTCTCTCTCTTACAGGCTCAAGTACTCTCCGAGATGGGTGATTGGGCTGCTTGACGATGTTAATGTACAGCTGCTGGGCCTGGAGCTGACAGTGCTCCTTTACTGGTAGCACCCGTGTCTCGGCGTGTAAATGCTCGATTGGCAAACTCCTAGCACATCCGGTGGCGATCCGAAGAGCAGCGTTTTGTACACGCTGCACCTTAGTCCAGGATGATTCCGACACTAAGTGCTGCCAAACCGGTGCCGCATACTCTGTGGCGGGCTGCAGTATAGCCTTATACGTGGTCAGAATAGTTTCCTTACTGCTGCCCCACGATGTACCTCCCAGTGCCCTTAGCACATTGAGTTTAGCTCTTACAATTGCTTGCTTTTGCTCGGTGTTCTTGAGAAACTTCAGCGACGGATCGAGTATAAGGCCGAGTAGTTTGACGAAGCGAGCAGCAGGCAGGCGATCTCCACCCCAGCTGACATCGGGATGGGCGCTGTGCTCTTTGGGGTCCGTTGTGAAAACTGATACTGAAGACTTGGCAGCTGAGACAATGAGCATCTTGTTATCGAAATAGCTTTTCAAATCAATCAGGTACTCGTTGATCTTGCTCGCGGCCACTTGTATGTCGCGGTTTTGGCACATGATAGTCATATCATCAGCGTAGGCGACAACTTTAATGTCCTGGGGAGGTGCCGGAATGTCCTCTAAGTACAGATTAAACAGAGCGGGCGATAAGACTCCGCCTTGCGGAACACCGGCAGCTATGGGGATACTTTTAGAGACATGATTTTGAAACATAACTTTTGCTCGACGGCCCTTGACGAATGCTGTTATCCAACGCTTCTGCCACGGTGGAATAGAGGACTTCAGTATGTTATCCGATAGAATACCCAGGTTAACACTGTCGAATGCCTTTGTCAAGTCCAGGGCTACCGCAACGGTCCTGAGGGGCTTTCTCATGTTGAAGCCGTCGATGGCATAGCCAACGATTTCCAAAAGCGCCGTCGTGGTGGAATGTAGCTTCCTAAAGCCGTGCTGGTGATGTTGTTTCTCAGTATGCTGAGCCAAATCATTGACGACAAGCTTTTCAGCAACCTTGGCTAGAGGTGACAAAAGGCTTATTGGCCTGTATCCTTTCGCTGATGACTGCGATTTACCGGGCTTAGGCAGAGGGATGACATTTGCTGTTTTCCAGTTTTGTGGCAGTGTGCAGGTTCGGAATGATGTGTTCATTAAATCAGTGAGCAGCGAGAGAAATTCACTGGGGATTCACTGAGTTTCTCATTCAGACATGAAGGTTCCACCAGCAAAAACATAAGGACGCACAATTTGATCACATAGTAGAATGGAAAGACTTCCAGCATGTGATCGAATGCCATCACTAGGAATGCAGATATCCAATATACTCGCATATTTTCCGGTGGTGGCCGTTCATGATACATTTGAATGTTTCACACCTAAAAATCGACTTCCAAACACCGTTTTTTTGCGGTCTAAAAAACTTGTTCTCTTATTTGGGTCCTGAGCTAGCATCTCCGCACGTTGCTGTAACACAAGCTGCCCTATTAAGACTTTCGAAAAAAATTGTGAACTTTTCATCAAAGCCCTGATTTACCAAATTTTTGGGGACTCCTTCTAGTATAGCGCTCTTCAACTTGCATCTGCGTCCTAGAATTTTGGGTACGTTTTCAGATACAAATACATATGTTATCGATATGGTTTTCGTACAGTAGAATGCACCTGTGACCTTCAAGTCATGGAAAATGTTTGGTAGTCGAACACTTTTGACGTTTTAATTGCTAGAAGGGTTTCCACTTCAATCGTAGAACAAATGTTAAATATTTCGGTCGTTACGGGGTTGTTTTCTACTCGAGTCATGGGACAACCCTTCTATGACAAAAACCTTTTTCGTGGACGGAGCGATGTCGGTTGGTGCGAAGGTGATGTCGTTTCCTCCTCACCGCAACGGCACGAACGTGTCCCCTTAAAAATAACACCGACCCAAGAGAGATAATCACCATGAAGCATCGCATATACACGAAAAATCACTTTCAGCATTATTATCCAAATGACGACATGTTCGAGACTAGCATGCTTACGTGTAGTCCTAATCGAGTGCCTATTAGACGGAAACAGTCAACATCTAGTCAGTCGAACATTTGGTTAATTGAAATTTAGAAATCTCGATTCACTCGAAAGTTTGATTTTTATCGAATTCTTTCAGCAACAAAAAAAATGGTTACTAAAACAGAATAATTCTACGTCTCATCCTAAGCGAATGAGGATACACTATTATCTTCTTTAATGACAGAGGATGAGCACATTGTTTGATCTACAAATCAAAATACTGTCAGTTGTCCTTTGCGCAGAACGACAGCTGCAAAGATAAATGAAGCGGTAATAATGAGTCCAGAAAAAGCATCAGAGACGCAAATGGAGGATAAAAAAGTGCGAAAACTGGAGCAAAGTCCGAGCGGACGCAAAATGAAATGCATCATCGAGACGGAGTAGAAGACGAAGGTTCTCAATCGAAAATAACGGTGCCTTCACCGGACTGCGGCTTCCTGATTTGATCTCAATTTAGAATTCTCATAGGGAGCCCCTGTCACAGCAATTAATGCAAGCTTTCCCAGTCGTCAACAAAGTGAAATATGAAAAAAAGAATCACGGTTAGGGTGCTTCACAAGAGTATTTATGGATTGAAGGCAGCGTTCACGTCAATCTTCGATTTTGAGATAAATTGCTGATTCGATAATTTGGCCCCCGGGTAGAACTGAAATGACGAAGAAATCGAGAAAAACGCAACAGAAGGGCACGAAATTCTCAAATCTCAAACCGCCTCTTAAGTCTCACAGGAACAGTTCGTTGTGAGAATGAAATCTTTTGTGGAAGTCTTTTGCGATTCTTTACTCTCTGTTGCTTTGTACCTTCTTTCAGACCCTAGCTAGTACTATTTCGCCTAAAATATTCTTCGTATATCGATTAGTCAAAATTTTCAACGGTGACAACCATCGCGAACATGATCATCCAATCGAACAACTAGACCAGGCCAGAGAAAATGTCTCTGGAATAAGACGTTTTAATGCGTTTCTCGCTGTTTCTTAGTAATTTCGGCGACACTTGGTTGCCAACGCATTGTTTTGAGTGGAAAACTCGGGAACGACATTCATAATGAACACTGCCTTTTAACTGACACCAAATCTTTCCGTACTTTACAGCCAAGACGTCCTTTTCTAACCCTAGTTTGAGCTCCCGTGGTCCATCGAAGGCAAAAAGAACATTTGAATTTGAATTACCTTCAAAAATTGTCAAGGTCAGAAGTTTTCCGGTTTTCAAAAGCAGGTTGTCCCACATCTATGGTTAGGTCTTCAAAAAAAAACATTGAAATTCGAACCGCCGCGCCAGTCGCGGTTTGCATTTAAATGTTGTTCCTTGAGAAAACAAGCCACGGACTTAACTAGACATCAGATCGTTTCATGGGCAGATGGTCGCGCTTCCTGCTTGAGCTTAAGGTGCAGGGTGCTCTCATTTGTACGGGTGTTCTATTTGTTCGAGCTTTTCTGTTTTCCTGGAAGCGCGGACTGTTGTACTTAACTTTCTTCACAAACTTTCCATATGTTTCTTTGTTGTGAAATAAAATATTGAATTGAACTTTACTAGAAAATGGCTGGCAGCTGCCGAGATGTCGTACGTTCCCGCCGTGGCAGTGTGGAGGAAAGAAAATTGCCTCCGGCCCTCCACGAAGAGGGTTTTTTTGTCATGGGAGAGATGCTGGCCGGCCGCAGATCTTCTTCGGATTCTCTTACAAAATGCCGGCGTGGAGAGAAATCCTGGACCCGCTCAGAAGTACTCATGCGCCACATGCGGCTGAAAAGCCACGTGGAATGGAACCAGCATCCAATGCTTTGGAAGCCAAAGGTGAGTGCATCTCTCCTGTTCGGGTCTCGGCTCTGTGAAGCATCATAACTCTTCTTTTCGATATGTTTTGTGCTCCTCACCTACCACCTCTGATTCCTCAAACTCCAATCGCCCCCTTTCCATTGTACGTATAAACGGTCTTCGTGCCAAGCTTTCTGAACTCTCTCACTCTTCGCACGTACTTACCATCCAGACGTCATCATGGTTCAAGAAACCAAGCTCTCTCTATCCCCTACCTATCCTCATCCCAATATCTAAGGCTATACTTCTTACCATGCTCCAAGGTAAACTCTTGGCGGAGGAGTTTCCACTTTCATATTATCTACTCTTCCCTCATACCTCATACCTAACACTCCCACGGACGGTACTCTCGAGTACCTTGCGGTCCATCTCCCCCTTAAAACCCCTTCCTCTTTTCAACATCTATATTCCTCTACCACCTCATGCCCCACACCCTATTATCCTATTCCACTCCTCAAGCAGCTGAGCGACTGCTCCCTCTCATCCTCGGTTGTTTCCTAGGGTGATTTTAACGCTCACACCTTCTGCTCGTCTCTCGATCCTGATGCTAGAGTAAGTGACGTCGAAGAATGAACAGATGAGTGCGACCTGGTCATCTTAAACGATGATCGTCTCCCGGCCAACGGCCGATCTTCTAGCCCAGACATATCTTTTGTCTCGTCCAACCTTTCTAACTCCAGCTCATGGTCTACCTCAACAACATTGTCTAGTCACCATGTCCCTGTCTTTGTCCACATCGATCTATCCAATTCTCCCGCTCCCTATTCGGGTGTTCGCAAACGTTCTTATCTTAATTTAAGCCGAGCAGACTGGGGCCTGTTCAGTGAAGTTGCGCTTCGTCTGTCGGCAGATTACCTCTGGAATGGAAGTGTGCACCAGAAAGAGTGCCATTTCTCTGACTCAATCCGAAAGGCCATGAATGCGGCTAATCCGATCGGTCGCGTCAAGACATTCTATCCAAAGGATCTGGACAGACACAAGAAAGAAGAGTGGAAAAGTTCACTGGGCGCCACAGTCGAAATCGACAACGGCGTTTTCAAATCAGGAAAGGAAGTCGCTTATGCGCTCGGGAAAAGTTTTTTTTATCACTAGTTCTTCTTCTTCTTCTGCAGCCTCAAAGTGGTTTTTGTCATAGGTTGAGGAACTGGGCGGCCTTCACAGGATTCGTCCAGAGGTCCATTGTTGTTAAGGAGGTAGGTCTCTTCGGGCACATGAACAAGTGCGCCGTGTCGTGTCCGGGAGCACCACAATCCGGGCATGCGTCTGGTCGGCTGCTGTCGATCTTGTTGGCGTAAGACATTAGCAGAATAGAGTGACCACAGCGCAGCGAGGCGAGAGCACATCTGGCTCGTCTGCCGAGTTGAGACTCGGTCTCGCAAACCCGAGGCGGCACCGCTCCTAAAATAGGATTCACAGCCGCCTTCTCCAGATATCCTCGAACAAACTGGGTGGGCTCCTCGCGCAGAAGACGAAGCCTTTCCATGTTGGAGTCGGCCCATCTCTGTACATCAACTTTACGAGGAGCATCTGCGAACGGCGTCCTAATCGACCTCTCTCTAATGGGCTTCATAATTCTATTTGCCGGATGATTTGGCTGTCTCAGAACATTAATATACATCTGCTGTGCCTGGAGTTCACAATGCACCTTAACTGGCAATATGCAGGCCTCCGCGTGAAGATGTTCTATTGGAGAGCTCCTTGCACAACCGGTAGCGATTCTAAGCGCAGCATTCTGTGTACGCTGCAGCTTATTCCAGGAGCTGTCTGACACCAGGTGCTGCCACACTGGTGCCGCATATTCCAGAGCCGGCTGAAGTATTGCTCTGTAGGTTCTCAATATTGTCTCTCGGCTGCTTCCCCATGATGTTCCTCCGAGAGCTCTCAGAATATTAAGCTTTGCCTTGACGACTGTCTGTTTCTGCTCCGCGTTTTTGTGGAACTTCAATGACGGATCGAGTATAAGACCAAGCAGCTTAGGGAATCTTACTGCTGGCAAACGATTACCATCCCATCTGACATCTGGGTGGGCACTGTGTTCCTTGGTGCTTGTTGTGAACACTGATACAGAAGACTTTGCAGCAGAGACTGTGAGCATCATATTATCGAGGAAAAGCTTCAACTCGATGAGATAGGCGCTGATCTTGTTAGCGGCTACTTGCAGGTCACGGTCCTGGCACATGATGGTGATGTCGTCGGCGTACAAAACAATCTTTATATCCTGTGGTGGCTCGGGAAGATCCTCAAGATACAGGCTGAATAGGGCAGGGGACAACACTCCGCCTTGCGGAACACCGGCTGCTATTGGAATGCTATCGGATACGTGATTCTGGAACAGAACCTTAGCCCGGCGGCCTTTAGTAAACGCTGCAATCCATCGCTTCTGCCAGGATGGCAGCGAGGACTTCAGCAGTTTGTCGGACAGCAGTCCCAAGTTAACAGAGTCAAACGCTTTGGTCAGGTCGAGGGCGACGGCCACCGTTCTTAGGGGCTTTCTCATGTTGAATCCGTCGACCGCAAAGTTCACGATCTCCAATAGAGCGGTAGTAGTAGAGTGAAGTTTCCTGAACCCATGCTGATGCTGCTGTCGCTCATTTTGATCAGCCAGGTCCCTCACGATCAACTTTTCAGCTAATTTGGCAACGGGAGATAAAAGGCTAATAGGTCGAAAGCCTTTTGCCGTACTATGGGACTTGCCTGGCTTTGGCAACGGTATCACATTAGCTGTCTTCCAAGCTTGGGGTAGAGTGCAGGTCCGGAAAGAAGTGTTAATGATATCTGCAAGCATCGGTAGAAGTTCCGTGGGAAGCTTCTTCAGGATGGCTGGGGAGATACCGTCAGGTCCGATAGCCTTCGAATTCCGCATTTCTTTGATGGCCTTCTCTACTTGTGTGAGAGTAAAGGCCTCAGAAGCGTTCATGAGCGGCAACCGGCTCAGTTCTCTAACCGTGACTCTGTTTTGCACGCCTCGCTTGGTGCGTGTGATGAAAAAGTTCTTGCCGAGGGCGTAAGCAGCCGCTTTCCCTGATTTGAAGACGTTCTCCTCGAACTCAATAGCGGAGCTCATCGAGGGAGCGGACTTGCCGGAAATTTTCTTCAACACTTTCCACGTCGTAGTTCCGTCAGCCTTGAAATTCAGCTTTTCAGTGAACTTCTCCCAGCATTCCTTCTTGTTCTTATCCAGATCCTGCTTGATCTCATTATCCAGCACAGCTTTATCCAGCACAGCTATGACCGGGTCTAGATGATCAGCGGCTCTCTTCTCATCTCTTGTTCTTATCTTCTGCAGTATTTCCCTGCTGACATTTGGAAAAAAGGTCTTGACGCGACCCTCAGGAATTGCTGCTTTCATGGCCTTGCGGATGGCACTTGTTAAATGACGTTCTTTCTGATGGACATCACCATTCCATGGGTAGTCGACCGCATGGCGGAGTGCAACATCTCTGAACAGGGTCCAGTCTGCTAGGCCTAAATTAAGATAAGTACGATGACGAAAACCAGAGTAAGGGGCAAGAGAGTCAGAGAGATCATTATAGACAAAGACGGGAATGTGATCACTGGAGGGAGTGGTGGATGTGGACCACGTGCAAGCATTAGAAAGATTGTATGACACAAAAGAGATATCTGGGCTAGAAGGTCGGCCGTTGGCAGGGAGACGAGTGGGCTGGTCATCATTGAGGATAACCAGATCGCATTCCTCAGCCCATTCCTCGACGTCATCCCCTCTGGCGTCAGAGTCAAGAGCAGAACAGAACGTGTGAGCATTGAAGTCACCCGCAAAGACAGCTGAGGGAGAGAGTGAGCAGTCGTGCAACTGCTTAAGGAGAGGTACAGGATTGTAAGACGGGGGGCAAGATGTTACAGGGGGGATATAGGGGTTAAAGAGAGGTAAAGGGGTTTTGAGGGGGAGGTGGACAGGAACGTACTCAAGAGTACCGTCCTTAGGAGTATTAGGAATAATATGAGAAGGTAAGCCAGATTGCACAAAAGTAGACACTCCGCCCCCAAGAGCAGACCTTGGCATGTGATAGGCGGTGTAGCCCGGAATGTTAGGCTGGGGGTAAGTGGTAGAAGGAGAGAGCTTGGTTTCTTGAACCATGATCACATCCGGGTGATGAGAACGTGCGAATAGAGAGAGTTCAGATGGCTTATTGCGAAGGCCGTTGAGAATAATGTGAACAATGGAGAGGGGGCGGTTGGTAATTGAGGAATCAGAGTTGCCGGGGGCAGAGCATAGAACACAACGAAAGGATGAGTCATGATGCCTCACAGAACTGAGGCCCGAACAGGAGAAGTGCACCCACCTTTGGCATCCGAAGCACTGGACGCTGGTATGTCTCCAGTTAACATCCATGCCGCACGTGGCGCATAGGTACTTCTGCGCTGGACCAGGATTCCTCTCGACGCCGGCCCTCTGTAGTAAAATCCTCAGGAGAGCTGCGGCCGACCAGCACCTCTCCCATGACAAAAACCCTCTTCTCGGAGGGGTTGACGTCGGTTTGCACGGAGGCGATCTTCTTTCCTCCACACTGCCACGGCACGAACGTACGACATCTCGGCAGCTTATCACTAGTGCTAAACGAGGTCCGCAGAATAGAGTGACTGTAAGAGAGCTGTGCCGCCTCCCGCTTATGAGCACGGACGAATGATCGGGACATAGATGTGGCCGCCCGGACCCATCCGAACACAGCGCACATCCGTGTCGTATGGAATGGACATCGTTTGCCTGAGGCCCGCTTCCCAAAACGTTTCGGAATCGTGCTCGATCCATCGCTCAAGTTCCATAAGAACAAGGAACAGAAGCAGGCTATCATCAAAGCGAAGCTTAATGTACTTGAGCCCTGGGCGGTACATCATGGGGTAGCAGCAAGGAAACCATTATCACAACGTATAGGGCGGAAGGCTACAAAAGCGGCCATATCTGAAGGACGTGTGAAAAGTTTCTACCCTAATGTCACCAGGGAGATTCTACAGAAGATCAGGACAAGAGATGAAAAGAGAGCTGAGAATCATTTGGACCCTGAGGTGGCCAAGCTGGATGAAGAGATAAAAAAAGGATCTGGACAAGCACAAGAAAGACAGTTGGGAGAAGTTCACTGAAAGGTTGAATTTTAAAACCGACCGAACAACTGCGTGGAAAGTATTGAGGAATATATCTGGCAAGTGTGCCCCCTCCTCGAACTCTACCATAGAGTTCGATAACAGCGTCTTCAAATCAGGAAAGGCTGTCGCATATGCTCTTGGCAAAAATTTCTTCATCACACGTACCAAGCGAGGCGTACAAAACAGAGTCACGGTAAGAGAACTAAGCCGTCTGTCGCTGATGAACGCCACTGACGCCTTTACTCCTGCTCAAGTGGAGAAGGCTATCAAGGAAATGCGGCAGTCGAAGGCTCTCGGACCTGACGGTATCTCAGCAGCCATCCTGAAGAAGCTGCCCACGGAACTTCTACCGATGACCGCAGATATCATAAACACTTCTTTCCGAACCTGCACTCTACCCCAAGCTTGGAAGACCGCCAATGTGATACCCCTGCCTAAGCCAGGCAAATCGCAAAGCACGGCGAAGGGCTATCGCCCTATTAGCCTGTTATCACCGATCGCGAAAGTAGCCGAAAAGCTAATCGTAAGGGACCTGGCAGAGCAGAATGAGGCACAGCAACATCAACATGGATTTAGAAGACTTCACTCCACCACCACTGCCCTTCTGGAGATTGTCAGCTATGCGGTCGATGGGTTCAATTTCAGAAAGCCTCTTAGAACAGTGGCCGCTGCCCTCGATCTAACCAAAGCATTTGATTCTGTTAACTTAGGACAGGTGCTACAGGGATCTACCTCCTCGTTGGTGTACGGTGGAAGCGTTCACAGACCCTGTAGGGTTGCCTGGCAAGCCTTGGTGTGAACGACGAACATATCCAAACTGTCTCCCCCCTAGGATGTCAGCGTCAAGCCTGCGCTGAAGCGTTCATGGGGCTCATCCCACGCCCTTGCCCGGCTAAGGATGAGATCTAGGAGACGAATGCCTTTACGCAGCGACATCCAATCAGCTGCCCCAGTCCTCCGCACACCGCGCCCAGCCGTCTACGACGTCGGAAGGTATGGCAAGCGGTGAGGGGCGATCAAATCTCGGAGTACGCAGGACGTTTTATGGAAACGGACAAACTGGACCGGACAAACACAGGCATCACGACTGTGTACGATTTGCTCCTTCAACGCCCGAACTCTTTCAACTGAAGCGGATCAGGACGTCTTTCTGAGAGCTGCGGATCGAATACTTTACGATGTTATAGCAGTACAGGAGACAAAGACGAACAAAGATTCCGTGCAGAAATTGAAAGATGGAAGATTGTTGATTCTCGGGAAAAAAAGTGGAGGGACGGAATGTTGGCGGTGTTGGCTTCTTACTCAACAGCACCATGGCACATACTATGGATTCGCACTTCATCTACCCCCGCGCCTGGCCGTTTTACGACTCAAGCCCAAAGGACACCCAGCAATCTCTATCATCAACGCATATGCACCAACATCAGCTGCTGCGATGATGAGCTCGATGAGTCTCTACGGACAACTCGAGGATGTAGTAGCTAAAGAAAGAGGCTTTTACAAGATTTGTCTGGGCGACTTCAATGCTGTCCTCGAAAGAGCAGTAGATGGAGAAGGAAGAATCGGATCGTATGGGAGGCAACATCAGAAACGATAACGGTTCTCGCCTGGCAGACTTTTTGTGTAGCGCACGTATGTTCCACGGTAATTCGTTTTACAAGAAGCCCGAAAGTCGAAGATGGACCTGGAAGTCACCGAACGGAACGACGACCAATGAGATTGATCATATTCTCGTTAATCGGCGATGGGCCCTCCTAGACGTCGGCACTGTTCCATCATTCGTGACAGGCTCTGACCACAGAATGCTTCGTGCAAAGCTTCGACTTCACAACAACTTTACGAGGAAACATCTTAGTCAGAGATTTTGCAGCAAAATCCGAACCGTGGATTCAGAAGTGATGCAGCGCAGTGTAGCCGATACGCAATGGAATGTTTTTGATGATCCCACAGACGATTACGAGGACCTGTGTCGCAAGATAAAGGACGCCGAAAAAAATTCATTGGTTGGAGCAGTGGAACCAATTGATAGGCTGCGCAAGGAGTCTAAACTGTTGCTGGAAAAACGCCGCCTGGTACATCTCGATCCGAACACCAGTCACTTGGAGCGTGTTACGATCAGCAAAGTTTGCAGAGCTGAGGTATCGAGCGATTTGAAGCAATATCGAGCGCGGAAGTTGTTGGACACCGTGAACCAGAGGAAAAGCATCAGGTTTTGTCGGAGAGAGCTGTCAGATCGCAGAGAACAAGTGTCAGCACTTCGGGAGTCCTCGGGTTGCATTTGCACGTCCCGCGCTGGTATGGAAAAAATTGTGGTGGACTTCTACAGCACTCTCTTCAACTCAACACTGTCCGTGCCGCGTAGCCCACTACCTGCAATAGCAGATGACCCGCCTCCAATCCTTGAGAGTGAAGTTGCTTTTGCTGTCAAAGGGATGAAGGAAAACACAGCTACTGGACCAGATGGCATTTCAACCGAGTCCCTCAGAGCGGGTGTTTCACCTTTATGGAAAGTTCTTGCGGAACACTTCTCCAGATACCTCGCGCAAGGATTGGTTCCCGCGCAGTGGAAATCGTCAAGAACGATTCTCCTATTCAAAAAGGGTGATCGGGATGACATCAACAACTACAGGCCGATCGCTCTACTCTCAGTGCCGTACAAGGTCTTTACGAAGATTCTGCTGAACAGGATAGAGAAGGCTCTGGACGACTTCCAGCCCAGAGAACAGGCAGGCTTCCGTAAGGGTTACTACTGTCTTGATCACATTCCAGGCGCTATCGCAAGTCATTGAACGGACAAGGGAGTACCATCTACCTCTAGCGCTCGTCTTCGTGGACTATACCAAGGCATTCGATTCGGTTGAAGTCCCGGCTGTTCTTAACGCTCTCATCCACGCTGGTGTTGACGCTCAGTACATCAGAATATTGGAAGAGTGCAACAACGGAAGCAACACCATTATTCAACTATTCGAGAGGAAACTGAAGGTGCCGATTGGAAAGGGTGTCAGACAGGAGATACCATCTCGCCGAAGCTGTTCACGACCGCGTTACAAGACGTGATGCGCCACATCGACTGGGAGGGCAAAGGTATCCTCATAGACGGGTGCAGACTATCCAACTTGCGCTTCGCTGACGACATTGTGCTGCTGGGTTCGTCTTCCGCAGAAGTCGAAGGAATGCTTAACGAACTGGACGCTGCAGGAAAAGCGATTGGCCTTACAATGAATCTAAGGAAAACCCAAGTGATGCGCAACCAGTGGTGTGACGACAGCCCCATTCGTCTCTCTGGCACTCCCCTACCCACTACGAACAGCTACGTCTATCTCGGAAGAGAGGTGAACATGCAAAACGACTTGTCTACGGAGATCGGACGGAGACGACGAGCGCCTGGTCTGCACTTGGATCGATAGTGGAAGTGACAGACAAATTGCGGATGTGAAGACACGAGCACGTTTGTTCGACACCACGGTGCTACCTGCGCTGTGCTATGGAACCGAGACATGGGCGGAAGCGAAGGCGACCACACAGGCTATAAGGACAGCTCACAGGGCCTTGGAACGCAGACTACTGAAGACTAATCGTCGTGCCCAGCGAGCTGGTGGCCTACGCAGTGCCGATCTTCGAAAGCAGTCGCAGTTAATGAACCCTCTTCTGTTCATGGCCCAGTCTAAACACCGATGTGCAGGACACGTGTTGCGCCGCATGGATGACCGATGGAGCCTCCGTACAACAGTCTGGTTACCACGTGATTGCCACCGGCCTCTAGGCCGTCCTCCCACAAGATGGAACTCTGTATTTTCAGGCAGAGTCAAGACGTTCTGCACCGAGCGAGGGCTTCCTGAAAATCACCATCACTGGATGTCCCTTGCTCGGGATCGGTCGAGCTGGTTGAGATGTGGTCCACACGGCGGCGACGCGCAGTGAAGATGGATCATCAAGGTATCAAGGTATCAAGGTAACTTAGGACTTTTGTCCGAGAAACTATTGAAGTCCTCGCTACAACCGTGGCAGAAGCGTTGGATCGCAGCGTTTACGAAAGGTCGTCGGGTCAAAGTGCTATTCCAGAATCACGTCTCCGATAGTATACTTGTAGCAGCCGGTGTGCCGCAGGGTGGAGTTTTGTAACCTGCCCTTTTCAGCCTGTATATTGAAGACCTACCAGAGCCTCCTGAAGATATAAAAATTGTTGCGTATGCCGACGATATCACCATCATGTGCCGTAATCGTGACATACAGGTAGCCGCAAACAAGATCAGCGACTATCTCGAGCTTAAAAACTTTCTCGATAGTATGATGCTCACAGTTTCCGCGGAGAAGTCTTCTGTTTCGGTATTCACATCTGACCCAAAGGAACACAGCGCCCAACCTGTTGTCAGGTGGGATGGTGACCTCTTGCCTACAGCGCAATTTCCCAAACTGTTGGGCCTCGTTTTGGACCCATCGCTGAAGTTTCACAAAAACGCTGAACAGAAGCAAACAGTCGTCAAGGCGAAGCTCAACGTTCTGAGAGCTTTGGGAGGAACGTGCTGGGGTTGCAGCAGAGAGACAATCTTGACGACATATCGAGCCATTCTGCAGCCCGCATTGGAGTATGCTGCACCTATCTGGCAGCACATCGTGTCGGACAGTTCCTGGACTAAGACGCAGCGAGTTCAGAATGCTGCACTTCGAATCGCAACCGGATGTGCAAGAAGCTCACCGATTGAGCACCTTCACGCGGAGGCCCGTATCTTACCAGTGAAGGAGCATTGTCAGCTCCAGGCTCAGCAGATGTTTATTAATGTCCTTAAGCAACCTAATCATCCGTCGAGAATACTATTAAATCCCGTAAGAGAGAGATCGATCAGAGTGCCGTTTGCCGATGCTCCGAACAAAGTGAATGTACAGAGATGGACCGACTCGAATCAATAACGGCTTCGTCTCTTACACGCGGAGCACACCCGGTTCGTGAAGGATCATCTCGCCAAAGCGGCCGTCAACCCTATTCTCGGTGATGTGCCGCCCAGGGTATGTGATACCGAGTCCGAGCTCGGTAGACGCGCCAGGTGTATCCTCGCTTCGTTGCGCTGCGGACATTCTCCATTGCTTATGTCTTACCTGCACAGGATCGACAATAGCCAGCCTGACGTGTGCCCGGACTGTGGAAACCAAGGCCACGACAGTAAGCACCTATTTGATTGTCCGAAGAAGCCAACGACGCTCAGTACAATAGACTTGTGGACGAATCCAGTGCTGGTCGCCCAGTTTCTCGACTTGTGACGAAACCCCTCTCAGTGGATGCAAAGAAGAAGATAAGGCGATTCTGCAGACTGCACTAGAATACGCCGCACCAGTTTGGCAGCATCTAGTCTCAGAATCCTTTTGTATTGAGATACAGCGCGTACAGAATGCAGCTCTCCGTATCGCTACCGGATGTGCAAGAAGTTCTCCAGTCGATCACTTGCATGCTGAGCCCCGCTTATTACCAGTAAGGGAGCACTGCCAGCTCCAGGCGCAACAATTTTTCATCAACATTGTCAAGCAACCTAACCACCTCTCTTGGAGAGTGCTAAACCCCGTCAGAGAGAGAGAGAGAGAGAGACTTCAGAAAGCCATTCGCCGATGCTCCCAGTAAAGTCAATCTGCAAAGATGGCACGACTCACAGCAAGAACGACTCCGTCCATCGCTTGAGGAGCATATTCAGTTCGTGCGGTGTCATCTGGAGAAGGCGGTCATCAGGGGCCGAAGACTCCCGCCGCTGAAAGGCTCGGCAGCATGCAATGGAGGGGAATCGATCGGGCGGCGCCGAATGATCGATACTCCTCCATTGAATGCTGCCGCGCCTTTCACCGGCGAGAGTCTATTTGGCCCCGTAATCCCACACTGGGAGCAGTGCCGCCCCGAGTCTGCACATCCGAGGCTCAACTCGGAAGAAGGGCCAGGTGCACCCTCGCATCGCTGCGGTCACTCTACTGTGCTTATATCCTATGTCAGCAGGATAGACAGCAGCAAATCAGATGATTGCCCGGGCTGCGGCTGGCTCGGTCATGATACTGCACACCTGTTCAACTGTCCGGAGAGACCCACGACGCTGACCGTAATGAACTTATGGACGAATCCATAACTGGTCGCCCGGTTTCTCAACCCATGACAAAACCCTCAATGTGGCTGCAAAGAAGAAGATGGCTGGCACTGCACTAGGAAAAAAAGAACTGCGAAAATCATTTCCTGAAGCTTCTTATGACTTCCTTGTTCTACTGTTGTTGATAGAATTGTAAAACGAACTTTTTCAGCTCTCCATCTATCCACCTGGACATGTCCCGCTGGCATTACTGCATGACAATATATATTTTCAACGCAAGCTTACACCACATATCCCGTCACCGAATAAAAACAGCAAAAAAGTGTAAATGGAAATGTTTGTAAAAACACGACACAAAAACTCTAAGCGAATACCACTACAGAAGTAATGGTAAATTAGTGCGCTCAACTGGTCCATCGACGCTTCAAATGATTGTTTCTTTAGAAATAAAAAATGCCGGAGAAGAAAACTATACATGATCTATTAACGTTCGTAGAACGGACACAGAAGACCAATTTTCTGCAACGTGAAATTCAAGCCCGAGTCTCATCGAACGGACAAAATTGAAAAAAGAATAAGAAAAAAGAACTTCAACGGTTATATCGTGAACGCAATTTGACTTGGAACTTTGTTTTACATGATTTTTTTGTGTTTCAAGTCCTATTGCTATTGTTTCCTGTTTTGTTATATTCATTGTTTGTTTCATCTAGTCCATCGCTCCAGCCGCGAGGCGGCTGGAGAGGTTGCGAAGCGGCTGGAGAGGTTTGGTTTTTGTAATTTAATTATGCAGGCAAGACCTGTAATAAACAGATAAAAAAATCATTTTGCGTGAGGCAAGGTTCATACTTCCTGCCATGGGCGACGCGGTACTACCCTACCGTGGGTAGTATAACTCCGGCCTAAAGAGCCTGTTTCAGGCCAGTTCAGGTCGGTGACCGTCGCGCGCGAAGAGATGTGCGCCGACGTGACACCCACGCTTTTAGGTGAAACCAAATAAATTGGCATGTACTGGGGCATGTTCCACTTTCATGCGTTCATTTCTAGCCACAAACGATAGCCGCTTACTCGTATCAGGCGGCTTTCAGAGTTCATTCGCCGCGCGACGCGATGTTATAGCACGGTCAAGCGGTGCGTTGGGTAATTTTCCGAAATCTGAGCGACCACCCCCGAGGTGTAATTTTTAGACACTTAAAAAATGTTGAAGTATAGAGTATTGAAAAAACACCTTATGAAGTTCAGTAACCGTTAATTTCAATATCCAATCACTTCCAGAAATCACTCCCTTCTTTTTCGAGCTAAAATTTTTGCGACCCCCTCCCACCCTCCGTTGAGAGAATTCGCAACCCCGATTGACCCTGTGTTATAGATAGCATACGTATTGATCAATTGACGTCGCGTCGTCGCCAAGTGTTCACAATGCAGAGGCGCGACACATCGAATTTGACGCGTAAATGATGATCAAACAATCACGAAAGAACTGTTGCTAACTTTAGGAAAAATTGCTGTTGCTTGCATACGCGAAATCGCGTGCGTACGCATTTCGCGCAATCGCCCACCGTTCGCTCAATGTTCACACCTGAATTCCTAGACGACGATTTTCGCGTCGCACTGACATGTGCAATCGCGTCGCCCCGCGAAAACTCTGAACGCCGCCTAAAGCGCTGAAGACTACTCTAAACGGTGGTCGGTCTTTAACGTTCACCACGCGCGACACTCACCGGACTGCGAAGCGTACGCACGAGTGCGTACAACATTCTGGAGCCGGCAGAGACAATGGGAGCAGATTTTGTGAAATTGATTGAAAACACAGGTTTGGTACGGAGGAAACACGATGTGCGATGGAGGTAAACGTACATGAATTTGACGTCAGTTTAACCCATTCACGACCACGCCTAATTTTGGGTGGCTGCACGTTCGGACCGCGTGCAATATTGCGTCACCGTATACAGTTCCCACCGGTGGGCCACTTTAGCTCGAATGGCACGCCACCAAAAAATCGATTTTCGTTTTTTTATTTATCGTACGACTGTTGGCGTCAAAATTATGCCAAAGTTTGAGCTTCCATAACTCTTTCCTTTCGAGAAATGACCTCCTAAAATTTTAGCTATAGTCCACAGCAATGGAAGTAGGACCTGGTAAGGTTGCGGACTCTTCCTAGCATACTGTAGTCTGATTGTGTTATCACTCATTTTTTCGAAATAACTGACTTTGTTCGGTGAGTTTTTGTTTCCTTTCTCACATTTTCAGCTGTTTCCATTGCTTCCACAGATGCAGTCATATCGATGAAAACACAGACTCACCCATCTATCACAGCTAAAAATGAGTGATACCACTAACAAACTACCGTATGTTAGGACGAGTCCGCAACCCCACCAGGTCCTACTTCCATTGCTGTAGACTATATGTAGAAATAAGACCATCCAAAAAATCACGTGAGTTCGTTGAAATCTAGCGATTTTAAACATTAATAATCATAGATTACCATAATAGACATTCTTCTGTTCTTCAATTGACAGTAAATGCTTAGAGAAATGATATTTTTTTCAGGTTTGCACAAATTTTTGCGTTAGCTATCCCCTCGCTCTTGCAGTCTAGCGCATTCCGACAGGAGTTTTTTTGTCGTAAAATTTTTTAGCATTCATTTCGGCATTAACACCAAGAAAATACTCGTAAATTTTCGTATTGACTGAGAATGCTGATGAAAATGACTTTTTTCCATTCAAACGTAGATAATAATTCATATTGACTAGGAATGATCAATTTAATAACCGTTTTTTAGATTCTCACTCGTTTTCTGCTCTGGCATGCCAACACTTTTCTCGTGCGCTCCTCTCCAAGGTAGTTTTCCCCGACATTGGAACCCCGAACTACGATGGTACACCAACCATAACCAAGCAGGACTTCCAAAAAGGGACCAAATGGTCTCTACAGGCTATAAAACGGCGAAAAAAACTTGGTTCCTACGCGTGCTGGTGCGGAGGTTAGAGAGAGTGATAGAGCATAGGGCAGGCGGAGGCCGAGACGTCACACGTTATCACACTTCTGTGATATATTGAAGGCAGTGTTCACGATAAAAAATGTGTTTCAGTTTCTACTAGGAATAGGTAGTGGAGGGGCACACTGTAACGTTGACGTCGGGAGAAAACGAGCCAGGCAACGCTCCAAAAGAGCCCGAAGTTGCCAATTCGAGCGCAAGGCATACCCCAAAAGCGCATTACCCGCCCACCGACGTGAACAAATGAATGCTCGAGATCGTGAGATAAGCGATGATTGCCAATCATTAGCCCCGTTCTTCCCTTGTTTTTCAACTTCTCTCTTTACTCAGGTCAGCTCGCATGCATCGGCTGCAAAAGACGGAAGTTACAAGCCTCGGACAACTCGTGCACCAAGTTTCCTTAGCTCAATTTTCGAGGGACCATAACTCCGTTCCCAGGTCTTGTACGATATCAGAGACATCATTGGAATCATCATGGGGCCGTTTTTAAGATAGGCGGTATAGCAGAAAAACGATTTCTTCTTCTTCTTCTTATCGGCCACAACGAGCATCTTCTCATAGGCGCAGGAAGGCGGCCACATCGCACGGTTTCTTCCACATATCCAGAGCTGTCAGTGAAGTTGGTCGAGCTGGGCATGAAAATAAATGTAATGAATCATGCCCTGTGCCATGGCAGTCAGGACATACGTCGGGGACCGATGGATCGATCCTATGGACATAGGCCTTCAGGAATGAGGAATGTCCACAGCGAAGACCCGCCAAAATTAAACTCCTCGTGGAGTTGTAGATGCCCGTTTGATGAGTCTCCTTGATCTTGGTAGTCGACTCCACAGATCCACCACGCGTAGGTTGAGCATCTCGGATCCAAACGATTTCCATCGTGAACACTGCCTTTAAATGGTGCTATACGATCTGACCACTCTTAGAAGGATTGTTTTTAAAGTAATTTGAAAAAAAGAAAAAAATCGCCATTAATTGCTTGTAAAAATGCGATCTGTACTCATGTTTGCGGTTTTCGACCTCGCTGCATTGGAAGGGTCAGATATATTGCAGTGGTGAAGCTGCCAGCGGACCACGAAGTTCATAGTCGAGTCTAGAATGGGTAAACACATTGACCATAAATAGGTTTAGAAATTCATTCATGCCGGGGAGAGATCGATTTTCGAAAAGAGTGTCCCACTGGTAGGACACGCGGTCCGCAATGGTAGTCAACGCGTGTCCCATCGGTGGGACACGCGGTCGTGAATGGGTTAACCCAGCTGCGTAATCGGTATACCTGATTAATAGAGGGAGTCCGCAAACCCTTTCGCGCTCTTTTTCATTGAGTAGCGTTTTACCAAGTGGCAATACGTAGATAGACTCTGTTTCATTCCAGAAACAACTCATATTTTCGGTTATCACAGCGCGGAGCGGTGGCTTTTTCGTCGGAACCTCCTTATCTCTAGTTATATTTCACCGAGGCCCACCGCTCCGCTGCTGGTGACAATCGAAATCAACAGGTCACTAGGGATGTACCAGAGCTTAGTTGACACGTTGCATATGTTTTGTTTGGAAGCCGTACGGGGCTAAGCTCCGCTCTCACACTTTAAACAATCATAGATCGCGGCTACCAATCGTTCTTTGAAAGACGTCGCGAGGAGACCCAACTATTCAGACCCTAACCCAAGGATAGAATATGTTCTCGACTAAAGACCAGCAGGTGACTAATAAAGCAGGTTTATCTATGAATGACTTGATCACTAGCATTAGAATTTGCTGCAATACCGAAATCTACTTAAAGTCGACCGCACGAAAATCATCGCTACTATACTGCTGAAGATATGCTTCGAATAAACGGTCTTCCAAATAAATATCAATATAAACATGTTTAGAGGTGGTTCTATAGAAAATAAACAGAAATGAAAAGGCAATGATTTATAACGAGCACATCACACACGAACGCATGAAAGAAGAGCTCAAAATAGGCAAGTTGACGTTTATTCACCGAAACTGGCTTTATGTATGCCCCATATGCAATAAGACAAGCAGAGTTGAAGGTAATATAAACCAGAAATGAATAAGAGACAGGTGTGCTCCGAGAGAAGACGTGACATGCCGAAAAGGTGATGCGTACTTTTTTATGCTCAAGTGTCACCGCGTCGCGGCGGCCGCGCGACGCATCATTGCACACTTGGCATACACTCGACGAACGACAACACGCCATGCACATTATTATGGATTCGTTTGGGCCGTGCCTTTGGCCCCCGAGTTTAGCCTCTCTGACTTCAATTCAACCAGCTGCCTCCTACTTGATTGTATTCCTCGATCGGTAGATCAGTTCTGTGCGTCTCAATTGTACTGCAACAAGGGAGAAGATTCATCCGTTGGCTGCAGGGCTCCAGTCTTACAAGTATTCAGTTTCTGGGTGGCCGCTATTGATTTTCCTTGCCATCCAAGATCGGTCGCATTCAATGGCTTGAATACGCATAGTTTGAGGCTGGGGTATAGTATTCACAGTTTCTAGGAGCAACACGTCAGAGTGCTAATGTAAGGGGTGCAGCTATATCCACAAAGCTGGGCTGTACTTTTCAGGGGAAAGATATCATCTGAATGGCGTTTTGAGTCACAGAAAAGTTCTGACTCGAATAGTCTGGGCCCATATAGTGGAGTCCACCAAGAGTGTCTCATTTACTTATCAATGAGAAGCGGTTGATTGGAGATCAATGAACATGGAACTCGTTGCAGCAGAACCGCTCTCGCTCAATAGGTATCGAGCGTGCTGGTATGGGATTCATGCACATTGATCCCCAGCCGACCGCTTCTTATTGATAACTAAATGAGACACTCTTGGTGGACTCCACTATGAAGCCTAGCTTGCTCGGATGACTCCGGCGGGAGGAGTACGCAGCGGAGTGGTCGGTCATGGCAAAATATAACAGTGGTAAGGAGATTTTGGCGCGATAAGCCCGATAAGTCTTACTTCGACCGGCTCAAAATGAGGGAGCTAGGCTATAGTTAAGCTCTGGCACAGCCGTAGTGACCTGTTGATTTCGATTATCACCAGCAGCGGAGCGGTGGGCCTCGGTGAAATATAACTAGTGATATTTTTTTTAGTGATGTTTTCTGGTACGTAGCGATCTCACTTTTGATGCTCACTGTGCTAAAGCCGTGTCTAGAGCGACTAAGGTTATGTATAGCATGTTCAGAGCTCTATCCAGTAACAGCGAAAAGGTGCTACTTAAAGCTTATAAAACCTATGTAAGACCTCACCTTGAGTATGGAACTGTGATCTCCAACCCTCACAAGGTTTCCACCACTGTTGCGCTGGAGAAACTTCAAAACAGCTTCACACGCAAGGTGATGATGAGGGTCAACGGACTCAATTATAGTCAAATGCCCTGCAGCATTGATAGGAACAAGAAGCTACATATAGACTCGCTGGCCTGCAGAAGGAAAAGATTCGATATTCTGATGGTTTACAAGATCTTGTATGGCTATGTTGGACTCAAGGCAAATGAATTCCTTCAACTAAGGGCATCTACCACAAGAGGTAGCAGTTTCAAGCTCGTTCGTAACAGAGCCAAGAAAAGTCTGAGGCACCATTTCTTTGTTAATAGAGCCGGGAGCGAGTTTGAAAAGCTACTCAAAAGGTGCAGTCTCCCTACAACCCTACCTGCGTTTAAACGTCTCTTGGATCAGTACTTGATGACTGTGGATGTCTGAGCCGGTTTCTGGCCTTTTATTACTATTGTATAGGTTTTACGTTCTATTTATTCATTATTTGCTGCATTTGTTCTGTGTAAATTAACTAAGCAGGCTAGACCTGTAATAAACATATACATAAGGAGGTTTCGACGAAAAAGCCACCGCTCCGCGCTGTGATAACCGAAAACATGAGTTCACTTGGGATGAAACAGAGTCTATGTCAAAAACGAGTTAGACAAGACGGAATTTGTGCTCACGTGAATATAAAATTATGCGTCTCGTCCGTTAAATCCGTTAAATGACCTGGGAATATCCCTAGAAATGGTAGAAGCGGTTTCCGAATGATAATTAAGTGATAACATGATTGATCATTTTTTGCCTCATTAGGAATATCAAAAAAGTCTGAGAGGGATCAAAAAACAAACTTGTAGGGCAAATGATCGGAGCCCAGCGACAACCCGTCGCTGTGCTGCGCACAGGCCATTGGTATACCTCCCTGTCGCTGCAGCGACAGGTTTCGACAACTATCACTCATCGTGTCGGGACCAGCACCGGCGCTATGGCAGGGTCGGCCGCGGGATCAGTTTGCGTGCTTCCGTCGCCGAAACAGGTCGCCGAGGGGTGTTATAGTTTTCAGTGACGTAACCCTGGTATACTGGTCCTGCCTGGTATGCTGCGCACAGCGATGGGCTGTCGCTGGCTCCCCTGGACTCCACAGATTCATCTATTTCACACTGTTTTATGTGATTTTTGGCATATCATGGACAGAATAGTGAAATCAAAAGAAATATGTCTTTCTTTTCATGGTAGCTTGAGACTCTTCTTCTTTCACCTTTTATTTTGGCTAGCTTTCGGCAATAATGGCTTCTTCAGACCTTCAACAATGCAATAACATGCTCACATAGTACAAAGATATGATAGTTACATGGGAAATACATACCAGACCCAAGAATGGTAGTCAACGAGGTGGTTGCGAGTGCTGAATGTCGTAGTTAAAGGTCACTGGAAAACGCATACGACAATTATGGTCATGTAGGACTTACCCCGACCAGTCACATTCAAGGATGAAAATCACCTAGGCAATTCTCAAGGGAAGGGAGGGAGGAAGGATAGACCCGGTATCAAGTGATCAATCTCATCAAGTCACAGAGCTCCTCCTTTGCGTTTATCTCAGGACGAAGGCGCTGAATTTCCCACGCTTCCATAATTTTTCTTTCCAATGGGTGCATCAAGTGTCGGTGAAGTACCGATACATCGAATAAAGGCGCGTTTTCACAGCTATGCTTCGTTGTTCGGTGTTTCGAGAAACCGCTGTTCGGATAGGAGGCCGGATTTGTAAACGCCCTCCTATGTTCATCTAGACGTGCCTTTAGTGGTCTCATTGTTTCACCCACATAGCGTTCTCCGCATCCTCTACAGCGGACAAGGTAGACAGTCCCACGAAGCATGCAGATTTTCTCTGTTTGACAATACCGACATGTACTATCCCTGCATCTGCTTTCGTAGATCCTTGACGAGGTCGAAACATCCTTCAGCGTCCATGGAGTACGAAAAATCAGACGAATAGGAAGGTGAGAAACCCTTACGGCAGCGTTTATCTCGCGAGCGATTTTTTCATTGACGTAGGGTTGGACGAGAGCCACGCCGTCTGGTGTACTATAGGGCTTCCATGTTCTGATGTTTCCGGGATTGTAGCCATTGCAGTCAAGAATCGTTGCGATCTTGGTGTCTACTTCTGGATCTACAAATGACCCCAGCTTCGACTTCGTTTTAATTAGATTCTTCATGACATTTGCCTTCATGTACAATGGGTGAGCGCTCCTCGCATGTACTAAAATATTTGTGGATGCTTCCTTCTTGAACCATAGATGTTCCTTTCGTCCTTCAGCAATTCGTATCTTTGTATTGAGAAACGGCAAGAAGCCATCTCTTCCCGGTTTTTCCATAGTGAAGGTTATGTTAGCATCTTTTGCGTTGAGCCTCTCTAGTGTCGATTCAAGTTCTTCTTTGTTTGTTCCCACGACAAATACATCATCGATGTACCGCTTGTAGAACAGGATGTCGACAGTTAGTGAAGATCTCTCTATTTTGTCCATGAAAATGATTGCCAAAAGTGGAGCCATTTGGAGTTTCCCATTGACACGATTACAATCCTCAGACCACAGAAATCTTCCACCGTATGCTGACACTGCAGCGCAGGGTCTTCGTTGCGGGACCATCTTGCAGTTTCCACCCCGTCCTTTACTCTTTGCGCTGGATCGCTACCGAATGTGGTTTGCACTACTCAAACACAAGAATGACAGCACTTATTACTATTGTTCAACACACAACTTACTAAAATCTTAGTTAACATAACATAACATCGACATGAACACTTTAGGAGACAGCAGGAGCAGAACCATTTCTAGTGTGTGCGATATTCTTTTTTGCCTAATATTCCTAGATGGAGATTAGCACTTTCGATTGAATCTCGCCCACCCCTGGGTTTCAAGTTATTCTCAAAAGTCGGAGTGTTTTGCCCCCATTTTCTCCTCCGGAGCTTCAGCCTCTATCCTAAAACCTTGGAACCGTTTGAACCAATACGAGAATACCATGCCATCAAAACGGGCCCGTTTCATGTGTACTTAGATTGTCCGACTGTGGACATATCACATTGTATTTACGGCCAATCTGCACTCGTCATACTGATGACAAGTCATTAATCAAGTGGAAACTACGGAAAGCTATTTATATATTACTAGTTATTTCAGTTGGAAGTTATTGCAGTATCCCTTTTGAGAATCTGGGAGTAAATTAATCGTTTTGTCCAAGAGTGTGCATTTTAGGCCATCTGCGGCTCACTTTCTTTGAAAGCAGTGAAACCAGTACACAACTGTGCGTCGGGAAACTAAAATCCCGTTCCATATGCTTCGTGTACCGTTTTTCATCACCGCTTTCGTGAGAATGCCGGCCTTCCGCGGTGAGGAATTAGAGCAACGCGGAGCCTTTCGCAACTGTGGATGCGGCAAGATGGCAGATGGTCCTGCAACGAAGACCCTGCGCCGCTGTGCCGGCCTACGATGGAAGATTTCTGCGGTTTGAGTATTGTAATCATGTTTCCCATTGCTAGTCCACGCTTCTGCTTGTACAGTCTGTTATTGAAGCTGAAGATGTTGCAGCGTAAGGCAGCTTCGATGAGTATCCTTATATCCGAGATGGAAAGTCCCATTGTTGGTACATCATTATAGTGTTGTGCGAGTAGTGACAGCAGAACTTCAGCAGCGTCCGAGTTGTTACACAACGTCAAAACTGGAGTACTGCGCTGACCTTGTGACGGGGCATTGGCGGAGTGATGCTAGGAACTCGTCCACATTCGGAATAGGTGCTCCAACGAATCGTAAAAGTGGCGAAAGTAGTTTTACCAGGAACCAACTTATGCGGTCGGATGGGCCACCACAGGACGCAATGATTGGTCGTGTTTTAATATCGTTCTCAGTGAGCAGCATGGTATCCACAGTTGGCGCAGTTTTGTGCGTCTTCACCAGATTGTAGAGCGTCGGTAACGTTGCCATTCCAACTCCTATACGGTCTTTCACCACTGACATTATAGCGCTTTTCACTCCTCTGCATGATTCCTCAAAGGCCGACTTTGTTGATTTCTCGTAAACATAAGTCTGAAAGGACTTGTGCTGCGATGGTTGTGTCCAACGTTCGTGGCATGACAACAAACGATCCGCAATGGCTACAATCCCGGAAACATCAGAACATGGAAGCTCTATAGTACCCCAGACGGCGTGGCTCTCGTCCAACCCTACGTCAATGAAAAATCGCTCGCGAGATAAACGCTGCCGTAAGGGTTTCTCACCTTCCTATTCGTCTGATTTTTCGTACTCCATGGACGCTGAAGGATGTTTCGACTTCGTCAAGGATCTACGAAAGCAGATGCCGGGATAGTACACGTCGGTATTGTCAAACAGAGAAAATCTGCATGCTTCGTGGGACTGTCTACCTTGTCCGCTGTAGAGGATGCGGAGAACGCTATGTGGGTGAAACAATGAGACCACTAAAGGCACGTCTAGATGAACATCGGAGGGCGTTTACAAATCCGGCCTCCTATCCGAACAGCGGTTTCTCGAAACACCGAACAACGAAGCATAGCTGTGAAAACGCGCCTTTATTCGATGTATCGGTACTTCACCGACACTTGATGCACCCATTGGAAAGAAAAATTATGGAAGTGAGGGAAATTCAGCGTCTTCGTCCTGAGATAAACGCAAAGGAGGAGCTCTGTGACTTGATACCGGGTCTATCCTTCCTCCCTCCCTTCCCTTGAGAATTGCCTTGGTGATTCTCATCCTTGAATGTGACTGGTCGGGGTAAGTCCTAAATGACCATCGTTGTCGTATGCGTTTTCCAGTGACCTTTAACTGCGGCATTCAGCGCTCGCAACCACCTCGTTGGTTACCATTCTTGGGTCTGGTATGTATTTCCTATGTAACTATCATATCTTTGTACTCTGTGAGCATGTTATTGCATTGTTGAAGGTCTGAAGAAGCCATTATTGGCGAAAGCTAGCCAAAATAAAAGGTGGAAGAAGAAGAGTCTCAAGCTACCATAAGAAGAAAGACATATCTAATGAGGCTCAGAGATAGCTCTATATTACCACATCTCAAAAGAAATAGTTTTGTACGTTTTGGTTCAGCTGTTTACCTGCAGTCTTTTTCCACTTGGGTGTTTATCTATGTGCTGTCAGTATCTCATTCAATTACCTAAAAGTGGTTCTTTTTATTTATACATTTGCCTAGGCTGTCGAATGCATGGATTATATCCCACGCCGACGTATTTTGCTTCTTATATGAAAACTTCTAGATTTTGCGCTTTCCCATTTTCACCATTTCGTCATATGCACTTTGCCTGCTCTATTCCACACTGTTCTTTGCACTTTTTCGCATTAAACGTTTAGAATGATGATATTATGTCACCGAATCCCACATTAGATTAAATTAGATTTATTACGACATATAAGACGTTGTGAGGAAAAAGGGGGCAAAATTACAATAATCCTGCGATACTGCAAAAAGGGCGCGTGGAATGCAACAAGGAGATGCGAAATGGAGAAAAAAATCTTGAAATTATTTGCTTTCAAGGAAACCTGTTGAACACGTATCACTAACTGCTGAGCAACTTGGCTTCAGCAAAACGTTTAAAACACGACAATGTGTTCATATGTGCAGTGTTCTGCATCAACTGGCTGTAAACTTTAGCTGCTCTATTAGCGAAAGCATGAGCAGCTATGTTAAATCGTGCTCGGGCTGTGAAAACCTTATCTTCTCTTCTTTGCAGCCACTGAGAGGGGTTTCGTCAAGAGTTGAGAAACTGGGCGACCAGCACTGGATTCGCCCACAAGTCTACTGTACTGAGCGTTGTTGGCTTTTTCGTCGTCTTCTTCTTCTTTGCAGCCGCAGGAAGGTTTTTATCAAAGGTTCAAGAAACTGGCGACTGAAACCGGATTCGTCCACAAATCCATTGTTATCAAAGTGGTCGGCCTCTTTGGGCAATCAAATAGGTGTTCGGTTGTGTGGCCACGGCTACCGCAGTCCAGGCACTCGTCAGGCTTACTGCGATCGATCTTATGCAAGTATGACATCAGCATAGGGGAATGGCCGCAGCGTAACGAGGCAAGGGTACTTCTAGCCCGCCTACCGAGTTCCATCTCGGTGTTGCTGACCATGGGTGGTACGACCTCCAATATGGGATTGACGGCCATCCTACTCAAGTGATCCCTGACGAACTTGGTGTGCTCCGCACGTAAAAGACGCGGACGATCCAGTTGGGAGTCCGTCCATCTTTGTATATTGACTTTCTCGGGAGCATCCGCAAAAGGCCTGGCTTTTTCGTACAATCAAATAGGTGCTTAGTGTCGTGGCCTTGGTTTCCACAGTTTGGGCACACGTCAGGCTGGCTATCGTCGATCCTGTGCAGGTAAGACATAAGCAATGGAGAATGTCCGCAGCGCAACGAAGCGAGGATACACCTGGCGCGTCTACCGAGCTCGGACTCGGTATCACATACCCTGGGCGGCACATCACCGAGAATAGGGTTTACGGCCGCTTTGGCGAGATGATCCTTCACGAACCGGGTGTGCTCCGCGCGTAGGAGACGAAGCCGTTCTTGATTCGAGTCGGTCCATCTCTGTACATTCACTTTGTTCGGAGCATCGGCAAAAGGCACTCTGATCGATCTCTCTCTTACGGGATTTAATAGTCTTCTCGACGGATGATTAGGTTCCTTAAGGACATTAATAAACATCTGCTGAGCCTGGAGCTGACAATGCTCTTTCACTGACAAGATTCGGGCCTCGGCGTGGAGGTGCTCAATCGGTGAGCTTTTTGCACATCCAGTGGCTATTCGAAGTGCAGCATTCTGAACTCGCTGCATCTTAGTCCAGGAACTGTCCGACACGATGTGCTGCCAGACAGGTGCAGCATACTCCAATGCAGGCTGCAGAATAGCTCGATATGTCGTCAAGATTGTCTCTCTGCTGCCACCCCAGGACGTTCCTCCTAGAGCTCTCATAACATTAAGCTTTGCCTTGATAATTGCCTGCTTCTGTTCAGCATTTTTGTGAAACTTCAGCGATGGGTCCAAAACGAGGCCCAGCAGTTTGGGAAATTGCGCTGTAGGCAAGAGGTCACCATCCCACCTGACAACAGGTTGGGCGCTGTGTTCCTTTGGGTCAGATGTGCATACCGAAACAGAAGACTTCGCCGCGGAAACTGTGAGCATCATACTATCGAGAAAGTTTTTAAGCTCGACGAGCTAGTCGCTGATCTTGTTTGCCGCTATCTGTATGTCACGATTACGGCACATGATGGTGATATCGTCGGCATACGCAACAATTTTTATATCTTCAGGAGGCTCAGGTAGGTCTTCAATATACAGGCTGAAGAGGGCAGGTGACAAAACTCCACCCTGCGGCACACCGGCTGCTACAGGTATACTATCGGAGACGTGATTCTGGAATAGCACTTTGGCCCGACGACCTTTCGTAAACGCTGCGATCCAACGCTTCTGCCACGGTTGTAGCGAGGACTTCAATAGTTTCTCGGACAAAAGTCCTAGGTTAACAGAATCAAATGCTTCGGGTAGATCGAGGGCAACGGCCACTGTTCTAAGAGGCTTTCTGATATTGAACCTATCGACCGCATAGCTGACAATCTCCAGAAGGGCAGTGGTGGTGGAGTGAAGCTTTCTAAACCCATGCTGATGTTGCTGTGCCTCATTCTGCTCTGCCAGGTTCCTTACGATTAGCTTTTCGGCTACTTTGGCGATCGGTGATAACAGGCTAATAGGGCGATAGCCCTTCGCCGTGCTTTGCGATTTGCCTGGCTTAGGCAGGGGTATCACATTGGCGGTCTTCAATGCTTGGGGTAGAGTGCAGGTTCGGAAAGAAGTGTTTATGATATCTGCGATCATCGGTAGAAGTTCCGTGGGAAACTTCTTCAGGATGGCTGCTGAGACACCATCAGGTCCGAGAGCCTTCGAGTTCCGCATTTCCTTAATAGCCTTCTCCACTTGAGCAGTAGTAAAGGCCTCAGTGGCGCTCATCGGCGGCAGACGGCTTAGTTCTCTTACCGTGACTCTGTTTTGTACGCCTCGCTTGGTACGTGTGATGAAATTTTTGCCAAGAGCATATGCGGCAGCCTTTCCTGATTTGAAGATGCTGTTATCGAACTCTATGGTAGAGTTCGAGGAGGGGGCGCTCTTTCCAGATATCTTCCTCAATACTTTCCACGCAGTTGTTCTTTCGGTTTTAAAATTCAACCTTTCAGTGAACTTCTCCCAACTGTCTTTCTTGTGCTTGTCCAGATCCTTTTTTATCTCTTCATCCAGCTTGGCCACCTCAGGGTCCAAATGATTCTCAGCTCTCTTTTCATCTCTTGTCCTGATCTTCTGTAGAATCTCCCTGGTGATATTAGAGTAGAAACTTTTCACACGTCCTTCAGATATGGCCGCTTTTGTAGCCTTCCGGATGGCGTCAGATATGTGACGCTCTTTCTGGTTGCTCATCGCCATTGCATGGATATTCAGCTGCCTGGCGAAGCGCAACCTCTCTGAACAGGACCCAGTCAGCAAGGCCTAAATTGAAATAAGAACGTTGACGAATACCAGTATAAGGGGCGAGAGAGTTTGAGAGATCAATATGGAGAAAGACGGGAATGTGGTCGCTGGAAAGAGTTGTGGAAGTGGACCATGTGCAAGCATTAGAAAGATTGGATGAAACGAGGGAGGTGTCCGGGCTAGAAGGTCAGCCGTAGGAAGGGAGACGAGTAGGCTGATCATCGTTGAGGATAACCAGATCACACTCCTCAGCCCATTCCTCGACGTCTTCCCCTCTGGCGTCGGACTCAAGCGCAGAACAGAACGTGTGAGCATTGAAGTCACCTGCAAAGACAGCTGATGGAGAGAGAGCAGTCATGCAACTGCTTAAGAAGAGGTATGGGGTTGTTGGTTGGGGGACAAGAAGAGGAGGTAGGGATGTAAATATTAAATAGAGATAATGGAGTTTTAAGAGGGAGGTGAACGGGAACGCACTCGAGAGTACCGTCCTTAGGAACATTTGGATTTAGATGAGAAGGTAAGTTAGAAAGCACAAACGTAGAAACTCCGCCTCCAAGAGCTGTCCTTGGGATGTGATAGGCAGTGAAGCCTGGAATGTTTGGTTGGGGATAAGTGGTAGAGGGAGAGAGTTTGGTTTCTTGAACCATAATAACATCCGGATGATGAGTACGTGCGAAGAGTGAGAGTTCAGACAATTTGGTACGAAGGCCGTTAAGATTTATATGTACAATAGAGAGGGGACGGTTGGTGAATGAGGAATCAGAGTTGCTGGGGGCGGAGCACAGAACACAACGGAAGGATGAGTTGTGATGCCTCACAGAACTAAGACCTGAACAGGAGAAGTGCACCCACCTTTGGCATCCAAAGCATTGGACGCTTATTCCATTCCAGGTGACTTTCTTGCTGCATTTGGCACATTGATACTTCTGCACAGGTCCAGGATTCCTCTCGACGCCAGCCCTTTGTAGTAGAATCTTCAGGAGAGCTGGGGCCAGCCAGCGACTCTCCCATGACAAAAACCCTCTTGGTGGAAGGAGTGATGTCGGTTTGCACGAAGGTGATGTTGTTTCCTCCACACTGCCACGGCACGAACGTACGACATCTCGGCAGCGTGAGAACCTTATACTGCTCTCCTCTCGTTCTAGTTCGTCTTAAGGCGTCGGCAGAGTGGAAAATCTGCGAGCGAGCGAGTTTGCGAGAAATGATGAAGGGTGGGGAGCACTACGCAGTTCGACCGCCCCGCATAGGCTGCGACGGAGGGGGGTGCGCAGAGTGTCTTGCCCGTCGCGGAAATCGCAATTTCGCGGCGAAGCTCGCTGCGAAATTGCGAGACGATTGTGATTTTCAAGCGATTTTGCGAGTTGCTGCCAAGTTCCGCGCTCCATTGCTAATACTTGTGCTTCATTACCATCCTCTATTTAAATGTCCACGATTTCGACCTCTTTCTCTCTCCCTTGTTCTCATTCCTTCTTTCTGCTATATTTTCAGAGTGCTGAACTATTTTGGGGGTTGGCACTCAGGATTAAAGGAGAAATGGATGATACTGATCTCAGAAATCGATCTAATTTCATGAATTTTTTTAGGAAATTACGAATGACAACGCTATCAAATATGTAATAACGAAAGAATTTTTCATTTTCATGGATTAATCTTTTCATTTCTATGGGTAAATCCTGAGTGCCCCCCCAACTAGTTTTGCACCTAGTTTCAGCTTCAGTTTCTTTTCTGGGGTGCGTTCCAAGATTTTATACCAACCATAGTAATTAATGATGGTATATGAGGCCTCATGAAATGGATATGGATAAATTTCAGTCTATCATTTGTTAAGTATCCCGTTAGCAGGCATCTCAGTGGAGCTTAATTCTTCATCAGATCTCATTTCATTGTCTTGCGTTTGATTTTCACACAAATTTTCCGCCCATGGAAACCTTCTTGAAACACACCCCTAGTATTGAAGTAGACTAACCTCGTCATGTTGTGCCGAGCTCTTTTCACTTTTCAAATTTCTGGCGCATCAATAGACAGTAATTTTAAAAACGATAAGTTGAATAATGTGCAATTTCTGCGAGTCCTGCCGGATTGAATTTTTGTGAAGCCCCTTTTGGATCTTGAAAATATGGAATCTCTAAATTTTTTTTGTGATCAAGGTGCAAGAGTAGTGAGGGGTAGGGGGCATTGGAGAAAATGAAATGGTTAATCTATGGAAATGAATATTTTTGCTGTTATCATATGCGTGATAGCGTTATCAGTCATTGTTATCAGTCAGCGTTATCAGATTTCAGACGGCTGCGGCCCATCCTGCGAAATAACGAGACGAAAATAGATGATTGACTTCCGCTCTCCAGTCGATCAACATTCGCGCTCTAATCCAAATCACACTCTGCGGGGATGCCTGCGACTCCGCCGCAGAATTTTCAAGGCCACGCCCACATTCGCTCGCTCGCTCGCAGACTTTCCACTATGCCGACGCCTTTAGATGGAAAAACTGTTGGAAACCAATCTTGATTCTTCCGTTTATCAATTTGTAGACCATACAAGCATCAAAAACTTTCCTTCTTGATTCTAACGTAGGCAAGTGGAAATACCTGTTCCAAAAATGGGGTCTCGGGATTCTGGACTGTGATGGCATGACCCCAATCTATTTTTTTATTTGTTGTGCAGATGCGCGTGTGTGGAAATGTCAGTACGCAAAAGCGCGTGGAATTCAATGCGGCGACGACGACTCCGTCGCCGGCGACCGGCTGTTGGTGAAGTATACCAATGGCCTCAGGGTGGTGGTCGCAATGTGTTCCAACCGCAAGAGAGGCGGGTTTCCTCTCTTGCTGTTTCCTCTGCGAAAACTCTGTGTGTCGTCCAGTCATACACGTCCCTCCTCCGCTCGAAAGTGAAATCGAAACTTAATTAGTTCGTGTTTGGGTTTATCTACTCTTTCAATGTTTTCTCAGTGCCATAAGTTTATCCTGAAAGGCGACGGTGAAGTGTGAGATTTTCGAACGAATCGGGTCCAGTCGCGTTTCAGTATGTTCTGTTTCACCAAATTGTCTGTTAATCTCTCTATCGTCAAAACATTTGCTTTCTCTCTCTCAGTGACATTCTCGCGTCCATCGATTTCTTAGAAGACACGAAGTTCTGCACACGTATTTATATCTCGGCCAAAGCGCTGAATCACCATTTAATTCTCTTCTGGGGAATTAGTCTGCAGTAATCCGAAGACGTCCCTCGTAGTGCATTAGCTCTAGTCTAAGGTGATTTGAATGGCGTAACCAGAACGAAAGGTCTACCGACATTCCTAGAGAGTCACTGTTGATTGATTTCTCGGCGTTTCAATAGTTCCTGTCTGAACCAGCAACTTCAGATGTTGTGACCGAAACATTTTTGTGATTTGCGTTCCTTGTTGTTCTCGAATGATCATCCGTTGTTTACTATTGACTGCCATTTTTAACTTCAATGGACATTCCGTCATTTTTTCTCCTTGGGAACAGTATTCTTCGCCCACCCAGACTTCTGACACTTCAGCAAAAAATGTAAAACGTTTCACACGTATGTCAGGTTCATCAATCAAAGAGCAAAAATCGAATGGTATGCCCTCTACAACTCCATTATGGGATAAAGTTCCAAGCCCGGTGCAAACTTAATTGCGGTGGGGTTCTCAAGAATCACTCATAAAAATTGATATTTTGCTAATATCAGATACTGGATAACTTTTTTTTCTCGGAAACTTCATGGAAATACTTGTGTTCCTCGAATCGTCTCATTCATTCTTCGCTTGAATCTTGAGTGCCCCTTACTGGATTTGACAGGAGACCCCCGAGTGCTAAATGGAATTGTAAATAACAGTTAATTGAGGGTTGTGGGGGAGACGAAAAGAATTAGTTATGAGTTTTTTCAAGTCGAAAAATTTGCGGCCCAATTTTCGCCCAGGGGATTAGTTGACGGCTATTCATACTTCTCAGCGCCCGCGCGGCACGCTCGTCATGCCCGCTCCGTCATGACGGGAACGCCCGTACTGGCTTTTCAATCATTTGTTTCATTACTCTCTTCCCTGTCCTAGGAAGGCGGGCAGCTAAGGCGAAATTTTTCTCTAGGGTGGGCGTTTTATGTTTTTTTTCTGGCTGTAACAAATATTCAAGCAAACCATTCTAAGACCCCACTTATAAAAAAAATCTACCTGGTCGCTAAAGCTGGAAGAACGCGTAATATTCGTAAGAAACTGGTTTTCACTTTTTGTCTATGTATCGTCCGCACTCTTGTTCTTCGACGCGAGCAGTCATTGAACTGTTCTTTTTTAAAAATCAGAACTAGAATGTATTTTTGGGCAAATTGGTCTGTCCAATTTTCAAGCATGCTGCAGAACTGCCGGGCGGAATCGATTTGTGTAGGGGCGCACTACATTCCACCCTTCATTTCTGCTTGAACTCGCCCCAACCTTTGCTTCACGAATCTTCAGTTTGTTCGTTCTGTCGTTTTACATTTGTATGTGGCCGTTCATCTTCCGTAAAAAGGACCAAGCATATCGTTTCATTACCTTGAACATCAATATCTCCTTCTATCCTCAAGCGGCGTACGCATCAGGAATCCCATCACCTTGGACCATCTCATACTTGCTGTTTTTAGAAAATTGTGTTTGTCTTGCTCGGTTACTACAAGTTCTATGTTCTCCGTTACTCCCATTTTTAAGTCTGCTGCCCTCTCTCACTCCTTTAGTCATCATAGCGTTTGACAATTTAGCGCTTGGGAGTTCCAAAGAAGACCTATCATCTGGGAGTGGGTATTATTTTAAATCACTACAAACTTTTCTGTGCTTACAGCCAGGGTCTAGCGGGGTTGCGCAACAGGAAGCGAAGATCTTCAGGAGAGCTGCGGCCAGCCAGCACCTCTCCCATGACAAAAACCCTCTCCGCGGAGGGATTGACGTCGGTTTGCACGGAGGTGGTCTTCTTTCCTCCACACTGCCACGGCACGAACGTACGACATCCTGGTCCAAGCTGCAGCGCATCCAAAATGGAGCATTGCGAATCGCAACAGGCTGTTCTAAAAGCTCTCCAGTAGAGCACCTACATGCCGAAGCTCGCATCCTGCCAGTTAAGGACCATTGCCAACTCCACGCACAACAGCTGTACATAAACATTCTGAAGCAGCCAAATCATCCGTCGCGAAGAGTATTAGACCCCGTGAGAGAGAGAGAGGTATATGAAAGCCGTTTGCTGATGCTCCCACGAAAATCAATATACAGAGATGGACTAACGCACAACAAGAACGCCTCCGTCTCTTACGTGCTGAGCATACCCAATTCGTCAAGGATCACTTATGCAAGACCGCCGTAAACTCCATTCTCGGAGTCGTGCCGCCTGAGGTCAGCGAAACCGAGATGGAACTCGGTAGGCGTGCCAGGTGCACCCTTGCCTCGTTGCGCTGCGGGCACTCCCCCATGCTTATGTCTTATTTACATAAGATCGATAGCAGCAGACCTGACGAGTGCCCGGATTGTGGTAATAAAGGGCATACTACTGCGCACCTTTTCAACTGCCCGATGAGACCGACATCGTTAACAACAGTAGATATGTGGACGAATCCGACGCTTGTGACTCAGTTCCTCAATCTATGACAAGACCCTCTCTGTGGCTGCAGAAGAAGAAGAAGGAAGCGAAGATGGAGTTCGCAAAAATTTGGCTCAGAAATTTGGAGATGAGGTCGTATAAATTATGGATCAAGATTTAAAAAATTTAACAATTGAAACATTGGCCAAGTGAGTTGCTCGGGGTGCTGATCATGACTTCCAAATACATTTTCCGATCTTACAAAGATTACGGCAGGTTACGGTTAAGTTTAATGTCGCTTGGCTGCCGTAACATGCCGGTGCTATCATAGCGGGGGGGGGGGCACTATGGCGCGATGAACTTGCCCACGCCTCTTTTACTGTGCCGCACTAAATTTGAGCACCTACTAGAGTATATCAAACGAATAATATCGATTTTTCCGAATAAATCTAGTTTTCTCTTCATGATCTGAATGGTTTCAACGGCACTTGTTATCACACATTAGGGTAAGTGAAAGTTTCTCGTATTTGATAAAAAAGTGGGGTTTCGTCTATTCATTAGCATGTCACAGCCTATTAATTGAGTTTTTATTCGAATAATCGAATAAATGGTTATAGCAACTGTGTGGCTGGACAAAAATTTACTTTTTCATTAATTATGGAAACCTTGCCCCTCACGTAATGTTTGATACTAAGGGCAGTTAAAACCACCTCGTCTCTAAGAAAATATAAGAGCTGATTGGAAAATCGATATTATTCGGTGAGACACTCTAGCACCTACCCGGGGTTTCCCTCCCCTGCCAAAATCAGGAGAGTCATTGCGGCACGGAAAAATTGGCGTGGCCAAGTGCGATACAACAGCGCCCCCCCCCGCTACTCAGAACTTCGTTCCGGCCTTCCCGGTGCAAAAAAATGCATTTCGGGCCACCCGGATACTCAAAATCGGGGCCATACCCCGTTCCGGGCGACCCTCTAACCCCTCGATTGTTACCAGCCACCCGGATGATGAAAATTGCCTTCCCGGTGCAGCGAATTTGCGTGTGAATGTACGTTACGGACGACTAATCTACAATGAACAAATTTTCTCGCGACCCGATTCACCATTTCGGGCGACCCGGACGAGCAGCGACGGGTCGCCCGGGACCAGGTGCTGAGTATGACAGCACCAACACGCTTTAATGTTGAGTGATTTGAACAGAAACTAAGTTGCGAAATTCTTGGATTGTTAATTTTTTTCTGTCTGAGATTTGTAAAAGTTCCCGTCTAAGGGGTTATAAAAAATTCTTGAAATTTTTGGTCGCGGGATGGGGCGGCGATTCCGGCGAGGTTCAGCGCAACGGCGTGCTGCCAGCCTTTGATCTGTATTTGGGAAACGGAGGATGTTATAGCCTACAGTATGAAAATGGAGGATTCACACAAATTGGTTCATCAGTCAAGCGCCAGAGATTTGTACCCCTTTTCACAACACACTCGGTGTGCATGTTTCGTAGGACAGATAAAAGGATACCTAAGGTTTTCTGAAAGGTCCAGCAGGGTCATGATCGGTCACAATGGAATGGGGGGGGGTTTGTAAAGTTTCGACTCGTCATGAATATTTGTAAGTTTGTGGAGAGGTCGCAAAATTTTGGGCTAAAAATTTCTTGAATTCGTCAGAATTCACGGAATTTTGAAAGAGTTTTGTTCACCAATGGGGGATGGGGTTGATAATACTTTTACATAATATACAAGACGGTGCCAGATTTGTGCCTTTAGTGACGAGCGCATTTAGCTAGAGAGAATAATTGTAGTGTACAAATGATAGCGACGATTGAGTTATTCGTATCCTTTGGGTGATCAAGTTCAAGATTTTCAAGAAGCTGAAAGAGCAGTATTAGCGGAAAGTTGCTGTCGAGTTTGTTGAATTGTAGATACAAAGCGCGATAATGATGAATGTCGTCTATCTGCGTGCAGTTGTGGACTAATTTTTTCATTCACCTCCGACCTTCACATTGACTGAAACAGCGCCTCACTGACTGCTTTGAGTTGTTCCAGCTTGTGTTTATTCATCTCTGGGTTGTCAAATATGTAGTTCAACCTTATGCATGATAGCATAGCGGAGGGGGGGGGGCGAATCCGTATACGTCGCACTTCCTAGCACGAACAAGTGGCAATTGTCTGGGACGATCGCTCGCTCTCTGCCGCCGCCGCTCTTATTTTTTTTCGTGGGGTCGCGCGTTCTGTTTGATTATGGAGATAACACGGAGTGCAAGATGGAAGCGTCGAGCTAGCTGCTAGCTTTACTGATTACATCTGTTCTCTTGCTGATTGCGTTTGCTGATTCAGGAAGGTGCCTTCTGCCGTGATGTGGAAGTGATCGGTTCCATCACTGGTATTATTCCATCTTTTTCCTCATAAAAGGTATTGCCTAAACGACAGCATGGGCGGACATCTTCCTGAACTGTGGACTCCTTTGCTATGGTAAGTTGATTAACTATCCCAATTATTCGTTGGCTGAAACACTCCTGAAATACGTTCAGAATTAAAACACACACAAATAGTTATCTCAAAGTTCGTTACCTGCGAACTATAGAATTCACTCGAAGGGACCATTTTTTCCTACGTTTGAAATATCAAATAACTAGCACCCTGATCGACGCAGATTTCCGCTGCAACAAATAGTTTTTTTCTGATTCAGTCAAAGCCATTTTTAGGTAGTCATTTAGACGGGATTGGCTTCACCTAGGAGGCTTCGTTCCTTTATCTTTCTTTCGAATAAGTTCTGTATTTGAAAATAGCATAGTAATCGCCATGCAACTAGAAATCTTCTTGGAGTCGACGTGATGGAGGTCCGAGAATAGGTATTCATGACATGAACGGAATGCGCCGTTAAACCTTCTGAGGACTCATTGGGATGTTACTTTAGACCTTGAGGCCTTTCCTGCATTAGTTTTGAAAAAAAAAGCGAAAACGGTGAGCAAATTATTAACTGGAATTTCGCTTTTTGCCGTCTATTTTTGCGAGAAATATTGAATTTAGGGGGAAGAAAGGTTCCTACCCTCATTTGGGAGCGAAGTTTGCTTAGTTTTTTTTTCGCCTTCCAGTGTAAGGCAGCGTTCAGAGTTCATTCACGACGCGATGTTACAAGCAACGTACGTAGCGATCAAGCCGCGTCGCGTCGTCGCTGGGCGTTCACAGTGAAAAGGCGCGATACATTCGAATTGACGCGCAATTGGCCTTCGCGCGACGTCCATCGCGTCGTCTAGCAATGCAACGCGACGCACGTTGAGCGATAGCACACTCTTTGTTGCTTTTCTTTAGTGTTTTGTCATTAACACAACCAAATCTAACAACGAAAACAATAAAATGAGCATATATAAGATCACTCGCACATAAATGAACACGAAAAAAAAACTGTTGGTATCGCCACAAAAAATTGCCGCTGTTGCTTACGAGAAATCGCGTACGTGCGCGATCGCGCGTAGTCGCCCACCGTTCGCGCAGCGTTCACACCTGAATACCTGCGCGACCCCAGTTTCGCTTCGAATTGACGTATGTCATCGCTTCGCCCCGCGAAAACTCTGAACGCCGCCTAAAGCGAGGAGAGAGACAGCGAGGGAGTCTGGGGAGAAGGAGCAGCAGCATACGCACACAAACGCATGCAATTGACCTCATTCAGCATCGCTTTCAAACAGAGAGTATACACGTTGAGAAAATCTCAAAAAGAGTCAAAATCTCAAAGGTGGCAATATTTTCGGTTTCACAAATGATGTCAAGTTTTGAAATGTAAAAAATTGAATTGAAGTACGGTTCCTTAAGAAAATGACACGGACCGTGGATCCGGCCAGTTCGCTAGAGCGACCATTATAGAGACATGGTACGGCGCGAAGTTGGAGGGGTTTCCATGCAGGCCAGGCCCTATTCCCGCAAGGTCTCACTCAGCCCCCTCCTTATCTAATTTAAGGGGTGGTGTCGGGGGGGGGGTCTCAAAATTTGAGTTATTGGAAAATGAGAATTCGGAAAGAAAGGACGAAGTCATAGATAGCAACTCACGGTTGATGCGGAGAGGCTCCTCAATTTGTGTGAGGTCGAAAAAAAGTTTCTCACCCATTCAGAAATGATTTTTGGACCACTTGCAGCACTTTGAGATCTACTTTTGTTATACAAAAAGAATTGCAGGCATTTTGCTCAACTAAATGTGTTATAACTGTCTTTGTAAGCGAGATCTTAACGTGAAGCTACGGTTGGCTATGTTTTAGATGCGGGGTAGTAAGCTGAGGTACTTTCCGGCCTCATAGAAGGGCCATTTCAAAAAAGGGTTAGGTGTTAGGGAACGATAAAATCGACGATTCCTTCGAACCTAGGTCCATACCTTTATGTTCAATGGATTCACCGACTAGGTCGTTCCCTCATGCCTACCAATTTTCTTGAAATAGCCCTTCCCCGGAAAGTACCTTGGCCTACTACCCCGCACCTATACTACACCCAATCGTAGTTTTACTTGAAGATCTCGTTAACAAAGACGGTTATAACAATTGTAGTAGGCCAAAATGTGTCTAAAAATTTTTGAATCAAAAGTAGGCTGAAAAATGCTGCAAATGTTCCAAAAATCATTTCTGTTTTTGTGGGGAAACAACTTTTTTTATTCCCACCACCTCAGAACCTACTTTTTTCCCCATACATTGTGAAGCCTCTCCGTATCAGCCGTTAGTCATGAACTTTTCTGTGTATTTGCACACTTGATCTAGGCTATCATTACCCGTTGTCTCCCTAAATTGCAACACTTTTTTCTCACAAACCTCTTATTTTCTGCGGTTCTTCACATGGTCGATCGTCGTAATGCTCTGCATTGACACAAAATGGCATTGATTATTCACCATGTCATTTTCTCACTCCCCTTATTCCATTTAAACGTAATTTATTATCACCTAGTTTCTTTCATGAACCACTTAAAGGCAGTGCTCACGATATTCTTCAATTTTGAGATTATTCGCTAAATTGATTTAGTGGCCTCCGGGTAGAACTAAAATGACATAGAAATTGAGAAAAACGCTTCAGAAGTACACGAAATCTCTAAGTATCACCCCGCCTCTTAAGTATCACAGGAAGTGTTTGTTGTGACAATGAAATCTTTTGTGGGCCCGTCCTTTGCAATTCTCTACTCTATTGATCCGTTCTTTCCTTGGGGCCCTCACTAATTCTGCTTTACATAAAAGATTCCTCTATTTTCGATTGACCCAACTTTCCACCGGTGACAACCACCATGAACATGTTCATCCAACCGGACAACTAGTCCATGCTATAGAATAATGTCACTGAAATACGATGTTTTAATGCGTTTCTCGTCATTTCTTCCTAATTTTGGTAAAATTTGGAGGCCGACGCATTGTTTTATGTGAAAAACTCGGGGTTGAAAATCATCGTGAACACTGCCCTTAAAGTATCTGCCTTTCGTGTCATTCGGTTTTTGTGATTTGCCCATTGAGATGAAGTTGCAGTTGTGTAAAGCACTAAAAATATGTGACCGTAATCTAGGCCGTAAAATATTAGAGGAACCGGAAAGTTGTATTTGTATTATATTGCAATCTTATGACAATGATTCTTCTAATCATGAGCGACCGAGAGGAGGGGGGATGGAATACCTGCCCAATTTTCCGATGTTCAGCCCAAACCTGGCCACCTCCCTCCCCTCCCAACCATCGAAGCTCGGACCCCTCATTTGAGGCTTCAAATCTTGCGAATACCCTGTATGGAAGTCGACTACTGAATAACGTTCCCACTTCTTAGACTTTGGTATGGTTTCACGAGCAAGCTCGCTCGACCACATAGACTTTATGACAAGTTGTTCAACCGGGCAGGGCATGAGCCAGCTGTCCGTTTCGGTGATAAATCTTCCAACGTAAACAAAGTCGCAGTCGCTGTTTTAAAATCAGGTACATTTCTAAAATCAGATAAGTTTTTTTGAAAAGTGGTTTTTCTGGAATATTCCGAAGAATATCTTTAATTTGACCCCAAGTTTCTTAATTAAAGGTAGTGTTCGCGATGAAAATAGTTTTTTTGTTTTTTCCGCCTGTCCTGAAAAGGGTCTCATGCTGATTCCAATGATGTCTCTAGAATCGTACAAGACCTTCTGGGAACCGAGTTATGGTCCTCAAAATTGAGCTAGGGAAGCATGGTGGACGAGTTGTCCGAGGCTTGTAACTTCCGTCTTCTGCAGCCGATGTATGCGAGCTGACCTGAGTAGAGAGACTAGTTGCGAATGAAGCGAAGAACGGGGATATTGATCGGAAACCACCGCTCATCTCACGACCTCGAGTTTTCTTTTGTTCACGTCGGTGGGCGTGCATTGCGCTTTTGTGGTTTGCCTTGCGTTCAAAGTGGCAACTTCGGGCTCATGTGTTTTTTCGACGTCAACGTTACAGTGTGCACCTCCACAGCCCATTCCTGTTGAAACTGAAGCACATTTTTTTTATCGTGAACACTGCCTTTAAGCATATTTGTCCACCGGTAAGTGTGTAGGATTTAGATGGAAGGGGTGAGCCTTTGCCAAGTGACTTTGATGTTCTGCGGCTATGAACTTCTTGTATTATCCGTTCTCACCTACTAACATGTTCATTATAGGTTCACCAAGCAGCACCACAGTTATGATTCACTTTTTACTGAAACCATCAGCACACTATTCTATGGAGTTGGTAATCTGAAGGATTCTGTCCGTCATTTCATCGCTATGATGGTGAGTTCAGAACTTATATATCTTCCTTGTTCTAATCGCAAAGCTGGCAGTATCGTAGTGCAAAGTGAAATTTTGATTTCATCAATTTTGAATACCTTAGACACGTAGGTTAATTTACGACTAGTCTGCGAACTGTTCAATTTTATAAATTATCTAATTTTCACGCAGACAATCCCCAAATAGAGACATAAGTTTTCGTTGTTCGAAGCAGTTATAGCTTAGGTTGCTAGGATGAGTCCGGGCGGAGTAAGCAGCGGAGCGGTCGGTGATGGCAAAATATAACAGTGATAAGGAGATTCAGACATGATAAGCCTGATAAGCCTTGCTTCGACCGGCTCAAAATGAGCGGACTAGGCTATAGATATTTTCGAGTGCACACATGTGTGGTCAGCATTTGTTACCCAGAAGTCTGGCAGTGCAAGCTATCAGTCCCGTTGTAACTGCGAATTCGTCACAAATGCTAGTGCTTTAGATAACGTGCAGACTTTGTCCGCTTCACGACTGCGACTTCCCGAAGACAGTAGAGCGGGGGGGGGTTATGTGGTTTAACGGCTGGGGAATGTCTGTGCTATTTGTGAGGAGGCTACTTGAAGGCGTTTCTGGAAGTACAGGCTGTGAAAATCGAAGCTCCCGCGCGGGTACGGAGGTTAGGAACAGCACGAGAGCGTATGGCACACGGAGGAAGCAACATCGCGCGCACTCACAACGCCTTGGGTGATAGCAATTTCGATTTTTCACAAAGGGTATGCGCCCATTTCTCTTTGTTTTTGAAATCTGATTGGAGAAATGCGCAACATGTTTGGGTATTATGTGCTTGACCACCACATGAGGTAAACTTTTCGTATCAGGGCAGACGTGCTGGCGACATCCATCGAGATATTTCTTTCGAAACGACTCCTTTTAGCGCTTTCTATAGATGTGGCCTTGCTGACAAGGGAAGTGTACAAATATATGTCGGGCTTGCGGAAACGAATGTTGTTGTTGTTGTTGTTGCTCATCTTCCACCATATACACTGATCCTGGATCCAACTTCCGGCACGTAGACGACATAATCGAAGCAGATTGGGATCCTCTTCTTTGGAGGATCCCGGGATGGGGCGTTATTCAACCCTTTTTTTCCTTTTTTTCAATTTTTTTTGTCTTTTTTTTATTCATTTTTTTTAGCTTTTTTTTAACTTCTATTTATTTTTAGTTTTTTTTTTCTTTTCTTCATACTTATATGATCAAAGTGAACAGTCAATGAATTATCAAAGTGACAGGAAATTGACGACTTCCACTGGTTTGAGCCAGAGATCTTCGATTGTAAGGTGCGTTGGCTTTCCAGAGCATGAGAACATGTGAGGTACTGTGTGTTCCTCGAGCCCACCGTCAGGGCAAAGTGGGTTATCGGCTGATCCTATCTTATGCAGATACCATTGCGACTTCGAGTAGAAACCACTCCGGAGCTGGGATAGCGCTGCCCGATTTGATCTTGGTAAAGTCTCCTCCTCCTTCGCAATCTTCGGCGGCGGTCCACCTAGCAGGGGAGAGTTCATAGTACCCAAGAACTCCTTTACAAACTCCTTGTGAACTTCTTTCCGAATGCTCTCTGCAGTTCCAGGTCTTACCGACATTGGCTTAACAGATCTGACATGCTTCCTGATCTGTCTAGGCGGTTCCGGCTTCTTCATCATGTCGTGCGATGGGTGTTCAGGGTCCATTGTCGCAACCGTACGATATTGACGAGTCAGCATCTCATTGTGAGCTTGGACTGGCATGATTCCCGTCTCGTTACTCAGGTGGGTGGTGCTCGCCATCGCCAGGCTTCCCGTCGCGGTCCTCAAGGCTGTATTTTGACACGCTTGTAACCGGTCCCAGTGAGACGGTGCAATGAGCGGGCTCCAGGCTGGAGCAGCGTATGACATCACGGATTGTCCGATGGCACGGTAGGTCAATGTGAGCAGCTCTTTGTTTTGTCCCCAGTTCCTTCCTGCCAACGCTTTCAAGAGGTTTGCTCGTTTAGCCGTCTTCTTACGAACAGCTTCCGCATGTAGTCGTCCCGTCATCATAGTATCGAAATGATAGCCGAGAATCGTCGGATTTCTTTCGTGCGTGATTTGCGTCCCATTTATGAACACTTTCGGCACGTATCTCGCTTGAGCAGGATGTGTTGTAAGAAGAGAGACAGTGGTCTTCTGGAGCGACAGTTGAAGATGTAGATCTTCCAGGGCCTTTGTTAGCATCGGAAGATAGTCGTTCAGGCGTTTTTCGCAGGTTTCCACATCTGGATGTGATGCAACCAAAGTTAGGTCATCCGCATATCCGATTAGGCGTGTTTCTGGTGGTGGCGCCGGGAGTTCTGCGATGCAGAAAGAAAACAGGAGCGGAGAGGGAACCGCACCTTGCGGTACCCCGGAGCGCACCAATCTTATGTTAGACATCTGGCCTCTAAACTCCGTTCGTATTGTTCTGCCCTTCAAGTAGCTGGAGATCCAGCGGGCTAAACCTCTCGGCAGGGACGACTCTGCAAGCTTTTGACAAAGCATGGAGATAACAACAGTGTCATAGGCTTTCTTTAAGTCGAGTGCAACCATAATTGAGCGGCTAGGCGGTCTCTTCTCGTTTAACCCATCTGTAATGAATCCGGTGAGTTCGACCAACACTGAGGTGGTAGAGAAGCCTTTCCGAAAACCATTCTGCCATCCAGGGATTTGCAGGTGCGTCTCCAGTGTAGGAAGAATGGTTCTTTCAAAAGTGCGGGCCATAGATGAGATGATCGAAATAGGCCTGTAGCTGTTCATATCCTCAGCAGGTTTTCCGGGCTCCAGGAGTGGGAAGATTCTTGCCTCCTTCCAAGATGCCGGGATCAGTCCAGTTGACAGGGTTCTGTTGAAAAGGGCTCTAAGGCATTCACGGAAAATTGGTCCTGAATGTTTGAGCATGATGGGGGCCACACCACTTGTATCCAGCGCTCTAGACGGCTTGCACTTCTTCAAGGCGGCGTCAATAAGGGCGGTCGTAATGAGTGGGACGTCTTCTCTCGAAAAGTTTTTGATCCATCGGAAGGTCCTTCGTGAAGATTTCAGGCTTTGATGAGGGCATGGCGAACTGAACTGTTTGCATAGAAGGTTGGCCGTATTCTTGTTGTTCAACGGTTTGCCCTTATGCAGAATTTGGATGGGATTGGGTTTCACTGAACGGCCATCCAAAGCTTTCATGGTTGTCCATAGCTTGGAGGAGTTTGTACGATGATCTATGCCTTCCACGAACGCTCTCCAAGTCTGTTGTCGGTCCATCCTCACTTCGTCTGCGATTTCTCTGTTCAGCTCAGGGATCCTGGTGTTGGTGGGGTCCGTTTTACGAATCGAGTCTCTTTCCTTTATGAGGTCCTTAGCGTTATCCGAAAGTCCCGGCATAAAAGCCTTACGCCTCCCCTTAGGGATAGATTGTGACGTTGCTGTCCTTACGGCTGATGTCAGGAATCGATCCATCTCCAGTGGGTTTGCCCGGAAGTCAAAACCAGCAAATTGCTGTTCCAGCACAGACGAGAACTTGAACCAGTTCGCCTTTTTGAAGTTAACGAACGTGGTTCTCGGTGAGGAAGATATGAGGGCCTCGCTTTTGAACTCCATCAGGATCGGGAGGTGGTCACTCGCCCCTGTGTTCACGGTGTCCCAAGCTGCTGACGATGCTAAGTCCTGTGAGCACAGCGAGAGGTCCGGTGAGGACGGTCTTCCATATGTCGGCTTCCTAGTAGGGTGCGGTGCATCATTGAGAATCACGAAATTGGACTGCGCTATCTTCTCTTCGAGGTCCTGTCCACGTTGGTCCTCTTCACCCTCTGACCATAGAGGACTGTGCGCGTTGGCATCTCCCATGACGATTGTCGATTTCCCGCATGTTAGGAATTGGGCGATAGACAGCTCGTATGAGGGTGGGCATGAGGATCTTGGCGGAGAGTAGAGGTTGTGAATGTGAACAGATCCAGCCTTCGTTTCCACAGCTATGGAGATGCATTCCGTGGTACCATCGCTAGTTGTTGGAGTGATCACACTGCACTGTAAGTCGTTTCTAACCAGAAAAGCCACACCTCCTCCAGAGCTCGTCCTGTCGTTTCTCAGGCAGGTGTAACCTCGAACAACCGGTGATCCGTGATTTGGGTCCAGTTTAGTCTCTTGGAGTCCCACAATTTCAGCTCCTATACGGTATGCGAGAGCTTCTAGTTCCGCTGATTTGTTGCGAAAACCATTGATATTCCATTGGATTATCTTCAGAGAATCGGGACTTGAACGTTGAGGTTGAGATGCCGGCACGGCTACGCAGTTCGGGCACACGTATGAGTTGTCCGCATCCTTCTTCTTCTTCTTCTTTGCAGCCACAGAGAGGGGTTCTGTCATAGGTTCAGAAACTCGGCCACTAGCACCGGGTTCGTCCACAGATCCATTGTCGTCAATGTAGTCGGTCTCTTCGGGCAATTGAACAGGTGCGCAGTAGTATGCCCTTGACTACCGCAATCTGGACACTCGTCAGGTTTGCTGTTGTCAATCCTATGCAAGTATGACATGAGCATGGGGGAGTGTCCACAGCGTAACGATGCAAGGGTGCACCTGGCGCGCCTGCCAAGTTCCATCTCTGTCTCGCTGACCTTTGGAGGTGCGACTCCCAGGATGGAGTTTATGGCAACTCTGCTCAAGTGTTCCTTCACGAATCGGGTATGCTCCGCGCGCAAGAGACGGAGGCGTTCTTGTTGTGCTTCGGTCCATCTCTGCACATCTACTTTCGACGGAGCATCAGCGAAGGGCTTTCTGATACATCTCTCTCTCTCACCGGGTTTAGTACTCTTCGCGATGGGTGATTCGGCTGCTTCACGATGTTAATGTACATTTGTTGCGCCTGGAGTTGGCAGTGGTCTCTAACTGGCAATATGCGGGCTTCGGCGTGTAAGTGCTCTATTGGAGAGCTTTTAGAACAGCCTGTTGCAATTCGCAGAGCACAATTTTGGACGCGCTGCAGCTTGGACCAAGAGGTGTCCGACACGATGTGCTGCCAGACTGGCGCAGCATACTCCAAGGCGGGTTGCACAATAGCCTTATACGTGGTCAGGATCGTTTCTTTGTTGCATCCCCAGGACGTTCCACCGAGAGCACGCAGGACGTTGAGTCTTGTTTTCACTGTGGCTTGCTTCTGCTCAGTGTTCTTATGAAACCTCAACGAAGGATCCAACACGAGTCCAAGTAATTCGGGGAATCGGGTGGCCTGCAATTGAGTTTCGTCCCATTTCACCATAGGATGGGCACTGTGCTCTGCATTATCAGTGGAAAAGACGGTGACGGACGATTTGGAGGCAGAGACTGTGAGCATTTTGCGATCGAAGAAACATTTCAACTCGATCAAGTAGTCATTGATCTTACTGGTGGCTACCTTAATGTCGCGATCTCGGCACAGAATAGTAATATCATCCGCGTATGCCACGACCTTGATGTCTTCAGGAGGAACGGGCAGATCTTCTAGATATAAACTGAAAAGTGCAGGCGATAAAACTCCTCCTTGAGGGACACCAGCGGCGATGGGGATGCTATTGGAAACATGTCCCTGGAATAGCACATTTGCCCGACGTCCTTTAGTGAAGGCAGTTATCCACCGCTTCTGCCATGGCTTGATGGTAGACTTCAACAGACTCTCTGATAGTAGGCCTAGATTGACAGTGTCAAATGCCTTTGTTAAGTCGAGGGCCACACCAACAGTACGTTGGGGTTTCATGGCATTGAAGCCGTCCAGCACATAGCTCACAATTTCCAACAAGGCCGTAGTGGTCGAATGTAATTTACGGAAACCATGTTGGTGCTGCTGTTGGCTGTTATGCTCGGCAAGCTCCTCCACAACCAGTTTTTCGGCAATTTTGGCGATGGGTGAGAGCAGACTGATCGGCCGGTACCCTTTAGCCGTGGATGGTGACTTTCCCGGCTTCGGCAGTGGAATAACACGAGCCACTTTCCAATTTTGGGGTAAAATACATGTACGAAACGATGTATTTATGACGTCAGCAATAAAGGGCAGTAGTTCACTGGGCAGTCTCTTCAGGACTGCAGGGCTCAAACCGTCTGGCCCTAATGCCTTCGAGTTGCTCATCTCCTTTATTACCTTCTCGACCTGTGCAGGCGTGACTGCATCATCTACATCCATGAGAGGCAACTTACAGAGTTCCCGTACAGTTATTCTATTCTGCTTGTCTCTTTTGGTTCTAGTGATGAAAAAATGCTTCCCAAGAGCATTTGCGGCCTCCTTTCCTGATTTGAAGACTCCACCTTCAAATTCAATCGTGGAATTGTCGGCGGAGGTGAACTTTCCGGAGATCCTTTTCAAGGCCTTCCACGTTGCTGCTGCATCATTTCTGAAGTTCATCTTCTCAGTGAACTTTTCACAAGTTTCCTTCTTGTGCCTGTCAAGATCCTTCCTGATCTCATCATCCAGCGCAGCGATGTCTGGGTCAAGATGATCTGCGGCTCTCTTTGCGTCCCTTGTCCTTATCTTCTGCAATGTTTCCCTGGTGACATTGGGAAAGAAGGTCTTAACGCGGCCTTCAGTGATCGCAGCTATCATAGCCTTCAAGATAGCATCAGATAGGTGGCGCTCCTTCTGGTGTACATCGCCATTCCACGGATAATCAGCCGCTTGGCGGAGCGCAACCTCCCTGAACAGGCTCCAGTCTGCAAGGCCTAAATTAAGATAAGAACGATGACGAACACCTGTATAGGGAGCAAGAGAGTTAGAGAGATCAATATCGACAAAGACAGGGATGTGATCGCTGGAAAGAGTTGTGGATGTCGACCAAGAGCAAGCATTAGAGAGATTGGAAGACACGAGGGAGATGTCTGGGCTAGATGATCGGCCGTTGGCAGGGAGACGAGTCGGCTGGCCATCGTTTAAGATAACCAGATCGTACTCCTCCGCCCATTCTTCGACGTCACTTCCTCTAGCATCAGAATCAAGCGACGAGCAGAACGTGTGCGCATTGAAGTCACCCGCAAAGACGATTGACGGAGATAGAGAGCAGTCATACAGCTGCTTGAGAAGGGGGATAGGATTGTATGTTGAGGGACAAGAGGTAGAAGGAGGGATATATATATATTAAAAAGAGAAAGTGGTGTTTTAAGAGGTAGATGGATGGGGATGTACTCGAGAGTGCCATCCACTGGAGTGTTTGGAATAATGTGAGAGGGAAGAGAGGACAGAACAAAAGTAGAGACTCCGCCTCCTTGAGATGACCTAGGAGTATGATATGCAGTATAGCCCGGGATGTTTGGATGTTTAGAGGTAGCAGAGGGAGAGAGTTTGGTCTCCTGGACCATGATAACATCCGGGTGATGAGTACGGGCAAAGAGAGATAATTCAGAAAGCTTGGTCCGAAGGCCGTTTAGATTGATGTGTACAATAGATAGGGGGCGGTTGGTAGATGAGGAATTTGAGTTACTGGAGGCGGAGCACACAATACAACGAAAGGAAGAATCGTGGTGCCTCACAGAACTGAGACCCGAACAAGAGAAGTGCACCCACCTTTCGCATCCAAAACATTGGACGCTGGTTCCATACCAATTGACATCTCTGTCGCATGTGGCACATGGGTACTTCTTCTTCTTCGCGGGTCCTGGATTCCTTTCGACGCCGGCCATTTGTAGAAGAATCCTCAGGAGAGCTGCAGCCAGCCAGCACCTCTCCCATGACAAAAACCCTCTCCGCGGAGGGATTGATGTCGGTTTGCACGGAGGTGATCTTCTTTCCTCCACACTGCCACGGCACGAACGTACGACATCTCGGCAGCTCCGCATCCTTGAAGGACTTGAGACCGGAACATTTCCTCACATGAGTCCATTCCTGCACTTGATACATTGGACGCTCCCTGCAGCGGCTGAGGTACCACACTGGGTGCAGGGCCATCGAATCCGATGAGGGGGTCCAGGGTTTGCTTCGATTCCGGCACGGATGAGTAGACAACGGATCAGCAGCGCCGGTTTATGCTGACCTGCAACCGAAAAAATGGCTCCAGGACTCGTGAAAAGTGAATTCTGGGAGGTATAGTTGAGGACCTTTGACTTCGGAAGGATGACGGCAGTTGTAGACGACTTCTTCTTCCGCGTACGCTCTTGCCAACGAGTAGGCGATCCTCCATAAGAGCTGCGGAAACGAACAGTATTTCTGGTATCTCTTGGGCATATAAAGTGGAATTGCGCAGCACCCCGTCCCGAGCCGCAGGTTCCGAGATGTTATAAGTCCAGAACGGTCGATTTTCGCGGTTTTGTATCTTTCAAAACGCGCACTAGTCTTTGAAAAAATCCGGAAATAGACCTCATAATTGTGTTCAGCGCCCAAAACTACCACCCGGAGCAAAGTTTGGGGGGAAGTCCATTTTCCAAACGTTGCGCAGACTGATAGCGTTATGGACTTGTACGGATTTTCGGTTTTGCGGTTATTTATATCAATTATTGGGGCTAAAAGCGCTTCAGAAAAAATGTTCCAGATTTGACTTAAAATTTTCCAAGGTGTTTTTTTTGGGGCGCCGATCACGAATCTGAGGTTTATTTGTCAATTTTCCAAAGTTTTTGGCTTAGTTCGCTCAAAGAATCCCAGCGGGGGAAATTTTGAGGGCAAAACGCCGCCTTCGAGATTTCCGAAGTTTCTCGATTGATGTGTCTCAAAATCATTCTCTGGGGGTTGATGAGCTTAACACGAATCTGAGGTCCGTTTGCCGATTTTCTACAGATTACGTACGGTAGGTATACGGTGATTCGATAAAGGTCTCAGATTTGACTCAAAACTTGTATCCGGGGGTTATTCGGGGTGGTGAATACGAATCTGTTGTCCATTTGCCGATTTTCGAACATTTAAGGTAATTTTTGCCCCCTAAATGGCATATTACCTACCGTAACCAATAGTAAACCTCGGAATTTCGACAAGCACACCCCAGATTCGTTTTCAGCACCCTAGATTATTCCTACATACAAGTTTTCAGCAAAATCCGAGAAAAAAAATTCTGATGAGTACCTCCTTACCATTTCGGGAAACTTCAAAAACGCTCATAACTTTTTGGAACCAGCTGCTCGGGGCGGGGTACTGCAAAGTTTAACTATACAGGGTCAAGAAATAGTTACCATGTAATTTGTTTCCTCAGATTCGATATACGCTTTGTATATTGTGAGGTCGAAAACTACGCCTCCGCAACTGAAAGAGTGTGAAAATGGGTTCATGTTTTCATTAGAATGACGTAACAACATGCTTTGAGTACGGATTGGATTGCTGCTTGATCTCTACCGATCCCCGCTAATACCATCTCGTTACGCCGCAATGCTGGCTTGAGTCTTGTCTGAAACAAGGTGCCTCACAAAGCTAGTCAAATACTAATGGAAAAACTAGTACTGCTTCACCGAAAATAGCGAGGTGAACTTCGGAGAGCATCATATCGGTTTGGTGGTTGGTAGAGTCTCAGAGACAGTATTCACTTGATTTGTCTGAAGTCCCGCCTATTTTTTGTTTTTTTTTGAGTTTGATATGGCAAGAACATGATAAGGGTCGAAATTTTGTGCAGCCTGGAAATCGGGAAGGCGGCCTGGAAATTCTGTGTCATACCTCTCCGGTTTTCTGTGATCTTTTCCACAATGTTCTTGTGTGACGAGTTTTGGGTGAGGAGGGGTTGGAGGGCTGCATATTAAAAACGTGTAAATTTTGTTTTATACTTTCTGTATTTGTAGGATTACCGTAATGTTTCCCTCTCCATTCTAGGCCCCTTTATTGAAGTGTCGCTGAAAACTGTTAACTCAATGGCAGAAGAGGGTCGGGCTCGTTTCGCGGCGTTTTTTCTCATATACAAAGTACTAATCTGAATCGATGTTTCTGTTATCTCGTTCTCTACGAAATTCACACATGTTTTAGTTCTGAGGTTTTTCAAAATCGCGATAGAGTTGTGGCTGTATTTCAATCAACCTCGGCCAAACATAAGCGGATGGTTTTAGTTCGGCTGTAAGAAGAGATTCAGATTTGTTTTGCGGTGGATTCCATTACTGTGTACACAACAATCTCGCAAATCATTACGGAACCAATAAGCCACCACACACGGCCTCCATAGTGTAGGGATCGAGGGAGAAAGTGGAACAGCTCCCGAAAATTCCCTCGTTTTAATAATCGTATGGGTTTCTTTGAATTATTATTATTATTACCTTCGTAATCATTGTTGTTATTAGTATTATTATTAATTATTATTGTCGTTATTATTGTCAGTTTTCGGTAATGGATAGCGGGTGTGATTGGTACTTTTGGTGGGAAAAAATTAACGTAATATATAAATATTCCTTCATTTGTTAAACATTTTCACAATTCTTGCATCCAAGGGATATCGTAACATTTTCCGGAGGCATTTAGTCACCCAACTGTTCTTTCCTCTTTTTCCTAATTTCCTCTTATGAAAGGTTCCTATCCGAACTAAGTCTTTTTTCACGGAGAGAAACTATGAGTAGGTCAGGATTGAAGTGAGGACGGATATTTTTGTAAACACATTGGCTTGGCGTGTTACTATTTTCGATTTATTTACTAGTGCATGTGGACTTGATCTAAACATTCGCGTTGGCTGATAACGATTTTACGTAGTTAATAGCTGAACTGTGTTTGTTTTGCACCTCAGAAGTGCTCGTAAAAACATTCTGTGAGCTATAGATTCTTCCATCGAGTATTATTAAGAAGCGTGGAAACTTTAATACGAATCAAACCTGTTTTTGGAGTAATGATTTCCTTCCAAGCCGTAAGGTGCTTAGGTAAAACGGTATTGTCCATAAAGGAGTAAAATTCACCTCGCCAGTTGCAGAGCGCAGCTCAAAAATAAACATACGGGGATCAAAATCAACGTTTAAGAGATCGCGCGCTCCGCGGCCAATTATATCTGCGATTTTTCGAACTGATTTTTTTGCTGTGAATGAGTGTGCATAAAATATATACAAGGTGTTTAGTGTCTGATAACCGGTGTTGAAAGCAGTTATAAGTTTGGGTATTCCAGCTGTAACTAGGAGTATTTTTGTTTTTCGAAGGTACAAGGAAAAATGAAGTTCATGGCGTGGGTGAGCAGTGTGGAAACGCGGTCTCTTGAGTGTTAAATGTGGCGCGACTCTGTGGTTTCAGCCGCAACTGCTACTGTCCGCTACTGTGTGTGAGAATAGTTGACACCCGGCTGTCACAATCACTGTCCACGTATGCATTATACATTGGATCCGACTCATTTCGAAAAACCGCAAGAGCTGTTTTTCTCTTCACCGTCAACGTAATACTTGAAGAAAAGATCGTCTTTCAATCGAAACTCATATGACATTTATACGAGGACAAATTTGTCGTCGACTTCATATTAGTTTTTGTAAAATTAAGGTTAATTGAAATGATTCGGATATCCGAAAAATAATCGGATTTTTTAGAATTTCTTGTCACAGAATCTCCTAGTTACTTGAAAGTTGAGATAATACTGCCTTTTTCGTCCAAATACATCTAAACGTAAACATTTCAGTTCAGGATGAAGCAGAAAAGAGCGATTTTTGTAATTATCCTCAATGAGTCGGATCCAATGTATAGTATGCATCCTGTGACGAGTGAGCGCCCTTTCGTGTCAATGTGTAAATGCCAACAAGTACTCCGCGTAGCGGCGTATGTCTGCGCACTAGTGGGTAATAACTGATGAGTCGTGAAGCTGCGCATTATTTATCAATCGCTGATGATCCGCAAGTTTTGTCGTTTACAAGAAAGCTTCGTCTATTGATGTAGTTTTGTGACATACAGATAATTTAGGAAGATATGCCTTTTGAAATCACTACTGACATGCGTTGCGATTCGTGAGGGGTACGTGCTATGCTGGCATTTACGAAGCATTTGTGTTCAAAAAACAAGCTGTACATTGGAAAATATAAAATCGAGCAGTGAAGCGGTGACATGCTGTGCCTCGTGAGCGCTCCGTGCAAACCATCTGATATGGTCTCTATCTATACAATATCAGATATAGTACAGTCGCGTTGCACAGATTTAGCGTCAAGACCATTGCTGTAATGTTCGGTGATTCATCAGATATTAAGAAAAAATGAAGTCCCATGATATGACGGCAGGCGACTGATTCTGTTGGTATACAGAATTTGGGGAGCGTGTGCTTGCCTATATTTCGGCTGAGGGTCATTAGGTGGCAAAAGGGGGTCGGGCTGTAAGAGGAAAGCGGGCGGAAGTGCCATTGTACGGCATGCAGAAGGTGCTCTATTTTATATTCGCCCGTGACTCCGCGTCTCGTTTGCCCTCCCATCCCGCGATTTTGTCACCCTCAGACGATCATTCCCTTTAATTCCCTCATGATGAGTGGACCGAACTTGCAGTGAGACTTTTATAACTTTTTCAAAACTTTAGTGTCGGTGGAATATCATTAGAGATACAGCCCTCGGCGATATACGATTTTGTTTGTTAAATATATATTTAGTGCAGAATCGTCTGCGCGAAACTTTGACTAGGGGAGTGAACGGCAAATGTTATCGCGTCCATTTCTTGCTGCCTATCATATTTTGATTGTCAATGTGCTTCGCCGTACTACCAGCTGAGTGTTCTCTGGTGTGCTAGGATTGGACCAGCATCATGACGTGTCATCTAAAGAATTGTTTTTGGAAGGAATTGAGAAACAACCACTCAACTTCAGAAAAGGAACGGTTTCAGGCTGCATCCCGACATCGTTGTTCGTTTCTAGTGAGCCTTCATGAACGGGAATTCGAACGTACGGGTGGAGATCCGAAGTGGCTGAAAGGTCTGAAGTATGTTGACGATCCGAAGATCACGTTCCTTGACAATATCAACGTCATACTCGCCCACCAGCCCTGGCTTTGTGATGGAGAGTATGTCACGGTAGGTGGTGATTGGAGGCTACTCTTTGATGTCATATTTTTTTTTGTTAAATCGTTTTTAGGGTCTCGTGCAAGGTGATGCTCGCACGCACTGGTCTCTGCACGATCTTGCACAAGCAGTAGTCATTATTTGTCACACACACGCACTATGCTCGTTCGTTCACGCTGCTGGCGTTGTTCTTCCGAATATACCCTCCGGGTGAGTTTATGTTGGACTATTTTACATGGAGGCGAGATTTTGACAAGTTTGGAGTCAATTATGGTCTTTCGCAATGTAGTACCCGAAGCGTCTAAAATTGTTAATAGACCACTTACTAGGGATAGACAACTCGCAGTAAATCGCCACTTTTATTCTGTGTCGAGTACACATCCAACTCGAGTGACCACACTCATCGAAAAGTTCTATCGCGGGGGTACGTGCTGCAAAATTTCTCCACAGGAGCACGTGCTGCAAGGCATTCCATCGCTATCGTAGAAGCACACCGACACGCCAAGCTATCAGCTCGTCAGGCACCATCCGGGGCCGCCGGCGGTCGGGCAAGGTCTTCAGCGGCTGTGCGGGACTAGTACCGCAAACAACCGGCGACGTTGCCGATATCTGAGACCCGTCTCAATAGTGCGTAGTGTCGTATGCTTTCCTTTCTTAGAAATTTGTTTTGCCGTCAAGCTGTATGTGCATCATGCACGCATTGAACGTTTTACTTGTTGGGGCACTTGCTGTAATTTGAGACACAATGGGAGTAGGTGCTCCCCTAAGAGCAAGTTTCTTGGCTGCTTGGAACCGCTTTGCTTTCGAGTTTAGCTTGTATTCGACACGCATTGATAGTGGCGGTTGTCTGAGACGAGGTCGAGAACGCCATTTACGACGAATTTGCTGCCTGTTAATTTACTTCAAATAATCTTTTTAAATCCATGTTTATAGCTGCTGCGTAGTTCTCTGAACCGAGTTCGGCGGGTTCCTCAGTTGGGCTCTAAGGTAAAGGTACACCCACCATTTTCAGGGTGTTGAGGAAAGTTTCGGATTTGGCTTAAACTTTCTCTTGGGGGGGGGGTTATCCGGTGTTGAACACGAAGTTAAGGTCCAACTGTCGATTTTCGGGTATTTTCCACAACAGGGTCAAGCGGGCCGTTGCGTTGTTTTTCGAAATTGGAGCGACCCCCTCCACCTTCAATTTTTTTCCGAAATCCAAAATTTTCGCGAACCCCCTTGAGGCTCGATTTTTGGACAGTTTATATTTGATTGCTAAAACTGTCCGGCGCCGAAAATTCGTTTAGTATGCGGACTCAAGCGTCTAAAACCTAAGCAATGCTACGATCCTTCCTTTTGGTGGCTAAGATTTTGCAGAATTTTTGGGATATCTTCACCAAATCTTCATTTTTGGATCGGAATTTTCGCGATCTCCCACCCCCATTGCGAAATTTTGCAACCCCACTTGACCCTGTTCCACAAGTTCGGCCCAAAGCTTCCTACGGGGGAAATTTTCGGGGCAAAATGCGACTTTCGATGACTTCCAAAACGCCATGATGAATCTGCATCGAAATGGCTCTGTAAAGATTATTTGTTGTGTTCAGCACGATTCTGAGGTCCGTTTATCGGCTTTCGGTAGCTTACGGTGGGTATATGGCAGTTTGGTATTGTCTCAGATTTGGCAAAAAACTTTTCTGTGGGGGCTATCCGGGGTGGTGGACCGAATCTAAGGTCCGTTTATCGAGGTTCGAAATAAGGTAGGTTACGCCAGCTAAACAGCATTATATCTGCCGTAAGCTTTAGAGTATCAAGAAACATTGGTCAGATCCGTGTTAAGGACCTCGATTGGCCCCCGGGGAAAAATTGGAACCAAATCGTAAAAAAATTTCTTAACTTTCTAAAAATTTCCTTACCTTTCCGGCCATTTGAGGAAACCCGCCATAACTCGGTTCAGAGACAGCATTTTTACATAGTTCAACACATAATGTTTCTGAGAGTGTGAAATGAAGTACTCTCCACTCCATGAAAAATCCTACAATCCTACAAACAATATTTCTGATAAATTTCGGAAAAAAATCGCCTGGGTAAGGATCGGGTCCTCTTTTTCCTGGGTGGAAAGCGAGACGCTTGCCTCTGCACCACGACGCTGCTGTCGAACTTGGTGGTTGGAAGGGGTGGACAAGATGTGTGCGCCGAGTATCTGAAGGCGTTAAACAAAAACAAACATGTTTCTAAAGACCTTATCACAAGTCAGATGACTGCTATTAGCTTCATTTTGGAGTTTTGACCAGTTGTAGATACTTAGTTAGACATGCATATTTTACTGGAAATGCGCGTGAACAAGTCGGTTAGCGAAGGCTCTTGGCGACCTCTCGGAAAGAAAAAAAACGGAACTCCACAAGTTTTGACGGATTTATTTCGCATGTTTTGGCCGAGATTCCAACGGATCTCATCAAAACGAGACGTTGAAATAGCAAATGTCCCCGAAGTTCTGTAGGGCACTCCCAAAGAAAGTTTGTTAAGCTAGAATAAAATTGTGTTGGGACGACACTGAGTTATGACAATATTTCAACGTTTTATCTCGCTCCTCGTATCTTGAAATTCCGATTTAATTTTTTTTTCGGTAGCCACGACGCAGTTATTCGGCCCGGAATGATGTTTCACACGGGATTACACTGGGGCCTAGGAACTCAAAGGTATCTAGTCTAATTTTAATGCGTGAAATTCGCATAACTAAAGAATTTTCGGCCCCAGTTGGTGAAAATTTAAGGAGACATCGGCTACTATTACCTACGGATTCTTTTTTTCTTGCAGGGCTCGATCCCACCTCCAGTCCTGTTCCGCCTTTGCAAAGGCGATCCCAGCTGAGACCAGCCGCCGGGCCATTTTCCTCTCCATGGCCTGCAGGCAATATTTTAACAACATGATCGATTTTGACTGGAAATTCTCCCTTAAGCGGTGGCAAAAAGAAAGAAGCGGGTTTCTTCTGGCGATTTCCATTAAAATCCCACGTTTACACTTTTAAGGCTGAAAATTCATCAGCTTTGCGAACGTAGCTAGGACAGGTTTTTTTGGTCGAAGGAATGGAGGGCCATCGGTAGAGTAACTGCGTCGCGGCTTGTGTAGTCCAAGCGGCGAATCCTAACGGCGCGAGAGATCGCGACGCAGCAGTTCTTTGACGAATATCTTAGATGCTATCTTTTTGTTATCTAGCTCGTATTACCTTTTCCACCTTGATACCTCGATGATCCATCTTCACTGCGCGTCGCCGCCGTGTGGACCACATCTCAACCAGCTCGACCGATCCCGAGCAAGGGACATCCAGTGATGGTGATTTTCAGGAAGCCCTCGCTCGGTGCAGAACGTCTTGACTCTGCCTGAAAATACAGAGTTCCATCTTGTGGGAGGACGGCCTAGAGGCCGGTGGCAATCACGTGGTAACCAGGCTGTTGTACGGAGGCTCCATCTAGCTCGTATTGAGTACTGTAAAAGTGTGGAATTTCAAGTGTTAAGTACAGACAAGTAGGAAACTCTAATCCATTGCAGTGCGCCGCCCGCATCCGCAACGCTTGTCAGTGGCAGTTTATTATGCAGGCGCCGCGCCGCGATGAACTACTTAGTGAAACTCACGGCTGGTCCGTGGCCGACGACCGAATGATCCGTCACCGAAGCCGGTAAAGTGCCGGTAATGCGCCGCGAGTCGTCCTGCAAGCACCGCGAACCGTCCGTACCACTCATTTGCCGCCGCGGATGGGTTGTTAGTTCTAGTAGAGTGTACTACGCAGCTGCACCTTATATGTACTGGAAATTCTCGCGTGTTTCCTAAGACGGACGATATGAATGATTATTCTCCAGGTGCGACTCTCCATAAACCTCGGCATTGTGAATCCGTAGTAATTGTGTAGTTGAACTGGACCTCGAGGTTGATATACAGTTTATTGGCTTACGCACGTTTCGGCGGAATCGCCTTCTTCAGAGCCTGAAAGGAGCAAATCAGAAATGTGATTACCCGGCCAAATGTCGGCTAAACCTTACCGAGATTCGAGAGAGATTTTTTTCCAAAACGTAGTCAAAAACAGAGAAATTAAGAAATCACCGTACCTTGGCAGGAAACTCGCTAGATGAATCAGCACGATAGAACGGTGGTGGAAAACGGAGCACAGGACGAGACCGCTACCTCTCGACGTTAAAATGCGAGTCTGAGGTAGGTCTCGAGTTCTCCAGCTATATATAGGCATTCCCCCTTCCGATTGATTTTTGGGTCGCTCGCCTGGATCCAAAAAGCTTCCAGGGTTTTTCTGGCAGGGGTATCGTTTTCTCGCCCCAATATCTCGACCTTGACGTGATAATTATCGCCATTGTGCGCGTTAACACGGTGACACCCCAGAACTGTTGATACCCGGAGCTTATCTTTCCCATCTAAGTGCTCTTTGACTCTAACATAGAGCGGCCGCGATGTCTCCCCAATATATTGCTCGCCGCACAGTTGGCACGAGATCCTGTAGACCACACCGCATGCAGTGCAATCTCCCTCTCTACCAAATGGGCAAACCACACAATTGGGAGTAGTGCAAATACGGTCATATAGACGGTTTCGGATAAGACGGTTTCTGAGGTTGTTAGGGGGTATGTCGACGATTGCGACGGAGCTTTCCAGACCAGCTTTTTTCAGGCATTTGCGCAAAGATCTGCTCACTTCATCAGAAATGAAGGGCATTTTTAGGGGTATTTTGCTCTCAATCGCTGTTTCCTGTTCTCCCCGGCGCGCGGCTGGGCCCCTGGATCTACGTCGGGCCAAAGTTGTGGGATATCCGTTCAAAGCTGCAATATCACGCGCCATTTGAACAGATTCTTTTTTATTCGTCTTCTCCGGTGCAGACGCATTTCGCTGTTCGGTACATATTTTTAACAATTGTCCTTTTTGTCTGCGATGGGTGAGCTGATTGGTAATGCACAATTATATTTTTGTTACTAGGTTTACGATACCATTTTGTTGCAAAAACGCCCCCAGAGAATTTCATTTGTACATTTAGGAAAGGGAGCCAATTTACCACCGGTTTTTCTCGGGTAAATTTAACGTTTTCCGATTGATTATTGAGGAGTTCAAAACACTGGTCCATTTCCTCCTGTGTGGGGCAGACGACAAAGCAGTCGTCTATGTACCTACAGTATAGCATAGGAAGCCGTGCTAGCACCGGAGATTCGATTCTACCTATAAATGCTATGGCGAGCGTCGGAGCTAAGCGCTGTCCCATGGCCAGCCCTCTGACCTGACTAAAGTATTGACCTGACCATCTGAAGATATTGCATCTAAGACACTCCTTGAGAAGTGTCATTAGCTGCTCAACTGAAAACCCATACATGTTAATGGAGCCTTGGTGTTGGGTAAGAAGCTCGAAAACGGCCTCCATGGCATGGTCATTGCTGACATTGGTGTAGAGGGCTGTGGCATCGAAAGACTCCATTATGCAAGGGTTTGAGGGCTGAATGGTGCGTAGATGGTCAAGGAACGCGCGGGTGTTGGGAAGGTGGGCCGAAATGTGAGCTAGCACTTGTTTTAGAATGCTGTTAAGGCTCCATTAACATGTATGGGTTTTCAATTGAGCAGCTAATGACACTTCTCAAGGAGTGTCTTAAATGCAATATCTTCAGATGGTCAGGTCAATACTTTAGTCAGGTCAGAGGGCTGGCCATGGGACAGCGCTTAGCTCCGACGCTCGCCATAGCATTTATGGGTAGAATCGAATCTCCGGTGCTCGCACGGCTTCCTATGCTATACTGTAGGTACATAGACGACTGCTTTGTCGTCTGCCCCACACAGGAGGAAATGGACCAGTGTTTTGAACTCCTCAATAATCAATCGGAAAACGTTAAATTTACCCGGGAAAAACCGGTGGTAAATTGGCTCCCTTTCCTAAATGTACAAATGAAATTCTCTGGGGGCATTTTTGCAACAAAATGGTATCGTAAACCTAGTAACAAAAATATAATTGTGCATCACCAATCAGCTCACCCATCGCAGACAAAAAGGGCAATTGTTAAAAATATGTACCTAACAGCGAAATGCGTCTGCACCGGAGAAGACGAACAAAAAGAATCTGTTCAAATGGCGCGTGATATTGCAGCTTTGAACGGATATCCCACAACTTTGGCCCGACGTAGATCCAGGGGCCCAGCCGCGCGCCGGGTAGAACAGGAAACAGCGATTGAGAGCAAAGTACCCCTAAAAATGCCCTTCATTTCTGATGAAGTGAGCAGATCTTTGCGCAAATGCCTGAAAGAAGCTGGTCTGGAAAGCTCCGTCGCAATCGTCGACATACCCCCTAACAACCTCAGAAACCGTCTTATCCGAAACCGTCTATATGACCGTATTTGCACTACTCCCAATTGTGTGGTTTGCCCATTTGGTAGAGAGGGAGATTGCACTACATGCGGTGTGGTCTACAGGATCTCGTGCCAACTGTGCGGCGAGCAATATATTGGGGAGACATCGCGGCCGCTCTATGTTAGAGTCAAAGAGCACTTAGATGGGAAAGATAAGCTCCGGGTATCAACAGTTCTGGGGTGTCACCGTGTTAACGCGCACAATGGCGATAATTATCACGTCAAGGTCGAGATATTGGGGCGAGAAAACGATACCCCTGCCAGAAAAACCCTGGAAGCTTTTTGGATCCAGGCGAGCGACCCAAAAATCAATCGGAAGGGGGAATGCCTATATATAGCTGGAGAACTCGAGACCTACCTCAGACTCGCATTTTAACGTCGAGAGGTAGCGGTCTCGTCCTGTGCTCCGTTTTCCACCACCGTTCTATCGTGCTGATTCATCTAGCGAGTTTCCTGCCAAGGTACGGTGATTTCTTAATTTCTCTGTTTTTGACTACGTTTTGGAAAAAAATCTCTCGAATCTCGGTAAGGTTTAGCCGACATTTGGCCGGGTAATCACATTTCTGATTTGCTCCTTTCAGGCTCTGAAGAAGGCGATTCCGCCGAAACATGCGTAAGCCAATAAACTGTATATCAACCTCGAGGTCCAGTTCAACTACACAATTACTACTGAATGATTATTTATCTATTTATTCTCACCGGACATTCAAGTGAAATGCGAAGAAGACAAGAAAAAAGCTAGTCTAGCTGGGGAATATTCGCAACAGAACGTGAGGGAAGTTGTGAAATTATTTCGTGCATAGCCTCGAAAGATCATCGAAAAACGTCCGGATCTCAGTTGAGTATAAATGCGCACGATCGCCGTGATGAAGGATGATGGAGGCGGTGACATTTTTGGTAGTTTCAGTCGTCAATAAGTCGACCCATAGTTTCTTCGCGTGGGGGTGGGAAGTGGACGTTAGAGACAACGAGAGGGCGGAGGGTAGACGGAGGGCGCAGCTTCTCGCGCGCGCGATGAGTGATGGGAGTTTCGATTCTTCTTAGAGGATATGCTGGTGCAATGGGACATGGCTTGAGAAACTCCTTTTATTACGTGTAAATCCGACTCCTTTCTGTTTTCAATGATGTATTCTGTAAAAACAGGGTAAAGGATGGCGTGGTGAAACTCATTAGTTTCCAGAAGCCCAAAGCGTCAAAGGTTTGGTTCAGTTCTGTTGTGATGATGGTGACAGTTGCGCATAGGCTCCAAGCGGAACGACGTGCAAAGCATATCCGATAGGGCTTCCTCCTCTCCATTTTCCATCTGTGAGGGACCATATTGTGATTGCTGCTTAGCTTTGACCATGTAGCCGTGTGGTGACTTGGCGTTGGATATTTGTTCAATTGTTAACCAATAGATGGCCGCTTTAAACGCGGCACAATTAAATTTATTGCCACCCTTCTGCGCAACTTATTGTAATGCTGACCCCACCTGGCGTTTTCCTCTCGTGCTTACTTCGGTGAAAAGATTGAATAATGAGGTATTACACTGCATAAATATTTGTCGGACTTTCATAAGATCTCAGCTGAGATTTTTGATAGAGTCAGTCCAGAGTTGATGGACAGAATGATGCTCGTGTTTTGATGACCCCGTTTCTCTGGAAACCATGTTCAAAGTTAAAAAGCAGTTGAGGGTCAACTCGCAAGTTTTTTTTACTCTATCATGATTTTTTCAGATCACATCGCTCTGATTGCTCCGACTGGGCCTTGCGAAATAAAGAAAATACTGGATCGCACACAGGAGAGGTACGTTTTTATCGTTTTTCTCGATTCTCCCTTACTAATGCCTTTGGATATTTGGTGGTTCTTGTTGTAGTTTCTGGTTTATGTATAGTTTTCTTTTTTCTTCTCAGCGTCCTTTGAAAGTTCCGCCGACAGAAAAGCAAATTAATGGTAAAATTTTCGTGAACAGGATTTGAACAGACACTAAGAAGAACGAATATCTAAATAATCGTTCTTCTTAGTGTTTGTTCAAATCCTGTTATTTTTTGAGCAAGGCGCTATTCATACTCCTCAACGCCAGCGCGTGACACGGGGGCGTGGGTTGGAGCATGAATACTTTCTACGCGCGTGACGCGCTTGCGGATACTATGGATACTCTAGGAACGACGCTATGGCGGAGCGGTTTGAAGGGCGCTATAACTCTGCTGAATAAGCACAGTCTATACACGCTTTCGCAATCGTGGTCTTCTTATCGGCCAAAACGAGCTTCTTCTCATAGGCGCAGGAAGGAGGCCACATCACACGGCTTTTTTCACATATCCAAAGCTGTCAGAGAAGTTGGTCGAGCTGGGCATGAAAATAGATATAATGCATCATGCCCTGTGCCGTGGCAATCAGGACATACGTCGGGGACTGATGGATCGATCCTATGGACATAGGCCTTGAGGAATGAGGAATGTCCACAGCGCAGACCTGTCAGAATTACTCGGGAGCGTCTTAGTAGGTCCTTTTCACTATCATCGACCTTCCAAGCGTCCCCATCCCTGCGAAGAACCTCTGTGATGTGTCATCAAGTAAAATTGACCAATCAGACATTGCCTTCGCAATGACGCGGACCCTCGAGGAGAGATATGCATACGGCCCCTGTTGGTGAGGAAGAGCTGCCCGTCATTGGAAGACGAGTGGGAGCATTCCATTAATTGTCAACAGGGAGTTCAGGCAGTCCACCTCATTCGTCAGCTGAACCAGGACGGAGAGTGAGCACTGAAATCACCAGCTATGAGACCCGTTGCAGATGAAAGGATAGAGTGGACAGCATGTCAATAGAGAAAGGGATAAGTGCAGGAACCCTAGGAGGAGAACTAGTGTAAGACGTACAACACTTTAACATTCAACATTCATTGCATGCGCGTTAGCACATGTGAACAACAAAAAATAGCAAGTTGAAAAACAAAACATTAAAACTGAACCAACAACAAGAAGAACAAAAATTAGACCCTACTGAAACCAATAAACGGTTCTTGTTGCAGATATCGGCCAACCTGCTCTTAGATTTACTGAAGAAAGTAAAGACCAGCAGCCTTTTACTAGAGCTCAGATACTCCAACCCCCTCGAACTGTGAAAAAAAATTGCTTTATCCGAGTACGAGGTCGAGGGTAGCTGAATTTGAACCCCAATTAGGAGGAAGCATAAATGTAGCCATTATAGCTGGGTAATGCTGAATATTTGAGGTGCACCCAGACAAGGCAGAAACAGCACTGAACGTTTGCATGTTGAGCAGGTATACCACAGTGACAGCAGGGTCATCGCAGAGTCTTGTTGCGCGGTGCCGGGTTTCATTCAACGGCAGCTCGTAGTAGTAGAATGTGAAGGACTACAGCGGCCAGCCAGTTACACTCTCAATACGAAAACAACTTGTGGAGTAGTTGATGCTCGTTTGATGAGTCTCTTTTGGAGTCGACTCCACAGATCCACCACGCGTAGGTTGTACATCTAGGATGCGGTGTGTTCTAATTAAATGTTCCAAATGCCTAGATACACTCAGCTGGCTTTTCGGATTTTTGTCGAATTCCGGTTTGAAATTCGGAGACCACTAAGTTTTGTTGAGAGCGCCAAAATTCGTTTGATAGAAAACGATTCGCGCTTACAAACGATGTATCACACTTGGCCAAAAGTTTAGAAAAATGTAACAGGAAAGCGAGTGGCGGGAAATTTGAGACAACAGAATATTTATCGACGAAATAATAAGTTGTGCACTTTGGTGTTGATGATTGGTTGCATTAACATATATGGTGTGTGATGTTTGGGGCAAAAGTGGTCTGTTACAGGTGGAGGAGCTGCTTCGCCGTATGGCAACGTTGAAACGACCAACGATCGAAGGAGGAGAGGCGGCGGCAAACAACGCGTTGTACTTTCTCGCCTTAGCGGATGGGTCATCTGGTTTGTCATTCCCTCGTTCCCCCCTTTTCAGATGAATACCTTCGACTCGCATCCCCCATAGGAGAATGCTGCAAATGACGGCGCTGAGCAGTTCCGATTGTAGTCATATATTTCCCATTGTTACGAATTCTAATGCGATGTGTACTGGAAACATTGCATGGGTATTCAACGCGCGTACACATTCCGGACAGTGATATACGAAATAGAAAGCGGAGGGGAGTTTTTTTCATAGGAATTCAGGTCACTTCCTCGTCGATCATCTTCTTTCAAGACAAGATATAGCGAAAAAGGGAATGTTTTGTATTTCGTGTATTGGTTTTAAAATTTGGTCCCGAAGATTGTACAGGGTCGTCTGTTATATATTTCATCATTCCAAAATGGAAATCGTGGAGCAAAATTGAAGTCAGAAAGGAACCTTCGGGAAAAATATGTGAAATTTCTGAAAATTTAGCTTCCTAGCAAAAGTAACGATTTGGTAATGCCATTTACAAGTCAAAAAAAAGGTTCCAAAATTATCTTGAAATATCTTAAAAATGATTTGGAGTAAAAAAGCTAGGAAAGGAAGTGAAATAACCAAAAATACGATTTAGTGGTCGATCATTTCACAAGCTTCTCTGTTAAACTGATCAAAACGAAATCAAGCACGCAACGGAAACATTAAGCCATTTTTGAAAGCTGTAATAAATGAATCAGCATAGGTCAAGGTAGGTGAACGCAATGCTCCACTCCATATCGTGTTTTACTTCGTTTTGATAAGTTTAACGAGGAAGCTTGTGAAATGATCGACCACCAAATCGTATTTTTGGTTATTTCACCTCATTTCCTAGCTTTTTTAATACTCCAGGCTATTTTACGCCAAATCATTTTTTAAGAGTTTTCAAGATATTTTTGAAACCTTTTTCTGACTTATAAATGACATTACGAACTAGTTACTTTTGCTCGGAAGCTAAATTTTCAGAATTAATGTCACTGAAATAAGACATTTCAGTGCGTTTTCACGGTTTCTTCGTGATTATGGTAATACAGTGCGTTGCAAAATTATACGACATACCCCGATTTCCGCGGTTCCAAACTTCGCGTCAATTAAGGAGACAAACGGTAAACGCCAATCGATGCAGCACTCTCGAAAACCCCTGGGTACGAATCTTCATGAAATTAGAGCCACTAGCAGGAAACTGGCAACGGAAATTGTCAAAAATGGCCGTTGCAAAATTATACGACATAGCTGACGTTCTCGCAGAAATTTCTATCCTTCACCATCTGTATCAGTTCGTTCATGGTAAGAACCGCTAGAAACATCGAGTTATTAGTCTTCAGAAATGTCTTGGCGCTGAACCACTTCGAAAACTCTGTTTGGTATGTTTCAACCCAGCTTTTTGTGAACGCCCCTTTCAATCTGCGCCCATTCGCTTATAACGGCTAGTTTCAGCGGAGCCACACGCTCGTATTGTCTGTTATGGATGTAGATTGAACGCCCAAGAATACCTCACACGTTTTCCACAGGGTTGAGGTCCTGGAAACCAGCCGGCCATTCTAGCAATTTGGCAGGATCGGCCTGAAACCAAGCCTGCGTTGTCCTACTGACAAGAAGTGAAGGCGGAAACGGACTAGAAAGAACTGGAAATGATTTTCCGACACACTCTGATAATCTGTGGAGTTCATAGTTCATATCGCTATTAGCTTGTCCGGCTTGAAACCCCACCTGGATCCGGGTCCATGCATTATTCTTTCTCCTCCGAAATTCCTACTCAAGGATATATACGAGTCCTTTTGTAGATCTCTCCAATGCTTGAAATGCTTAGTCAAAAATAAATAAATGTTATAGAATTGATCAAGCTCTTAGGATTGCTTTTGCTTTCGACCGATAAAAAAGGATTTCGAAGGATCCACACAAGGACCCGAACTTATGCTTGAGTAGGAACTTTGGAGGAGAAAGAATAGTGCATTGACGCGGATCAAGTAGGGTTTTAAGCTGGATCAGCTTTCTGCGACATGACCTATGAACTCCACAGATTATCAGAATGTGGCGGAAAATCATTCCCAGTTCTTTCTAGTCCGTTTCCGCCTTCACTTCTTGTCAGTAGGACAACGCAGGTTTGGTTTCAGGCCGATCCTGCCAATTTGCTAGAATGGCCGGCTGGTTTGCAGGACCTCAACCCTAAGGAAAACGTGTGAGGTATTCTTGGGCGTTCAATCTACATCCAGAACAGACAATACGAGCGTGTGGCTCCGCTGAAACTAGCCGTTATAAGCGAATGGGCGCAGATTTAAAGGCAGTGTTCACGATAAAAAATGTGTTTCAGTTTCCACCAGGAATGGGTAGTGGAAGGGCACACTGTAACGTTGACGTCGAAAGAACGCATAAAAACGAGCCAGGAAGAGCCCCAAAAGAGCCCGAAGTTGCAACTTCGAGCGCATTGAAAACCCCAAAAGCGCATCACACGCCCACCGACGTGAACAAATGAATGCTCGAGATCATGAGATGAGCGATGATTTCCGATCATTAGCCCCGTTCTTCCCTTCATTCTCAACTTCTCCCTTTACTCAGGTCAGCTCGCATACATCGGCTGCAAAAGACGGAAGTTACAAGCCTCGTAAAACTCGTCCACCATGTTTCCTTAGCTCAAATTTTGAGGGACCATAACTCCATTCCCAGAAGGTCTTGTACGATTTCAGAGACATCAATGGAATCAGTATGGGGCCGTTTTCAAGATAGGCGGAAAAACAGAAAAACGATTTTTATCGTGAACACTGCCTTTAAAGCCACAGTCCAAGTTCAGAATCGATTTTTCGTTTTTCTGCCTATCTTGGAGAAAATTTCACGCTGATCACAATGGTGTCTTCAGAATCGCTCAGAATTCACTACGAACCGAGTTACGACTCCCCAAAAATTTTTAATTTGAACTGGTAGAAGTTCGCGGACGAGTTGTCTCGAGCTTGTATTTTCTTGTTATTCGCAGCCATCATTCTGAAGCAGGTCACAATATAAAGCCAGGCTGAAAACAAAAGGAAGAACATAGATTTTGAATGAAATCATTCGCGCGTCTCTTCCCCATTGAGGTCGGCAGCCTGGCAGTGGGCGTTACCCATTTTTTCTTTCATGGGGGCGTGGTCGACTTTTTCCTAGCTTTTTCTCGCTTATTTGAGCGAATTGAGATTTCGCGCTTGGCAGGGTTGCTATTGACGGCGATCGGAACAAAATATCAAAAATTACCTCTGAGGTTGGACTGTGCCTTTAAAGGGGCTTTCACAAAAAGGTGGGTTGAAACATACCATAGTTTTCGAAGTGGTTCAGCGCCAAGACATTTCTAAAGACTAATAACTCGATGTTTCTAGCGGTTCTTACCATGAACGAACTGATACAGATGGTGAAGAATAGAAATTTCTGCGAGAACGCCAGCTATGTCGTATAATTTTGCAACGGCCATTTTTGACAATTTCCGTTGCCAGTTTCCTGCTAGTGGCTCTAATTTCATGAAGATTTGTACTAAGGGGTTTTCGAGGGTGCTGCATCGATTGGCGTTTACCGTTTGTCTCCTTAATTGACGCGAGGTTTGGAACCGCGGAAATTGGGGTATGTCGTATAATTTTGCAACGCACTGTAGTTGGTAGCCAATGCATTGTTTCGAGTGGAAAACTGAAGAACGAAAATCTTCTTGAACCCTGCCTTCAAGCTTTTTTTGGGTGGCATTGTTGGAAAAACCTATGGTTACATTGATCTCCCGCTGTGCGATCGATAATGTGCCCGCTAATGTTATTAGCAGAGCAGTGCTCACTGCGTTATCAAGTTACGGTACTTGGGGAGATAGGAGTACGGGGCGGAGTCATCGGCCATTCAGCAACACCTTCAGGGGTGGGGAGACCTACATCGATTGGCCGACAGAGGAAAAAGCGCCGCCCCCGACTCCTGTCTTCTCCTGTACCCAAGATATCCAGAACTGGTGCAAAATTTTGTCTTCAATAGTTTCAAAGCCGGATAACCCATTATTTTTTGTTTTTCCAATTCAGATGTACAGTCTGGCGGTGAGTCACCTGTGGGTGAACCTGGTTGTGAAGAAGCCGAATACACCAACCAGAAGGAGTTCTCGTATGTAGATTTTGCATCCCGGAAAGACCGCGTGAAGACGTTCAAAATCCATGTGAGTAGCTAGAACATTTACTTTCTCTACAACTTATTCTTCTATTGTGAATGTTTTTCATGCAGGAATTCACGTGGGATCACGGATTTAGTCTTCTGAACGATCTTGTTCCGGAATCGGCGCAAAATCTGGATGAGAAATTCGAATTAACACAGAAGCTCACATATTCATTGTGAGTTTGGAGTTGCAGTTGTCATGGGGGTGATACTTTCTGATAAATGTTTTCTCTTATGGGTTAACTATTGTCTTGTTTTCAGCATGGGTGGTTACGAAAATGTCGACACAACAATTTATCGGAGTGCTATCTGGAACTACATTCATGCTCTTTTTGGCATTCGGCATGACGATTACGACTACGCCAAGGTATGATCCAAGTTCAAGGCAGCGGTAAACACAAAAAAAATTAGGTTGGAAGATCAAATCAACTCGGCATCCTCTACTTGAGGTTGCCTGTTTCTGCTTGTTTCGGGTGTTTTCCCGAAGGTTTAGTTATTTCCGCTATAACGATCAGATTTGCGCTTTCGTGACAACCCAGGCTCACGATGGTTCATGGGCCAACTTGTGCTGTGTGAAATCATGTGAGAATATGTATCATCAAGAAAGAACATTCAATCTTGCAAGGGTGGGCAGTCAGGAATAAGCGGAAATGAGTGGAAACAGAAAGCGGAGAAAAATCTCTAAAATTGAGCAGTAAACAGCAAGCAGAAATTTTTTTGAAATATAATAAAGAGTGTTCAGCGAACAATGTTCGGGATATTTCACGGCATCAAACTTGTTCCACATTTTTATGTGATTAATGCGTCGTGTGCAAAATGTTCGAAACCTAACAGTTGGCCAGAGCAAGAAGTCTAGACGTCGAAGAAAGGCAGATTATGAGCGCAAAATGCATCTCTAGCTTTCCTCTTCTTGAAACAATAGCTTTGACAGACGCGGATACTCACCATTATACTATCGAGGAAAACAATAGCATTCGATTACTCAATCAGAAGCTTAGAGGGACTTGCCCTCTCCTGGTGTGCATATATTGACCATTAATTCGGGATAACTGCTGTTTGGAACACTGTATTACTCCTCAAAGCACGAAACCCATGCTCGTAACGCGCAGATGGGCCGTTTGAGTAAAAATGACCTACCTCGCCTCCTACTCCACTATTACGGGATCGCTCGTACTTCTGTGACAGTTCCAAAGTTTGGGGCTCATGAATCCCAGCTGAATAGGCGTCTAGCTCTCATTACTAGCCGTTGAAGCATTTCTTCTATAGGGAGAAGTGTCCAGCGGCAAGTTTTCCGGTGTGAGTAGTGGAGAGGAGGTCGGCAACGTCGGATTATTGCCTTCGCAGCAATACATATTTCTCCATGAGCTGCCGCTGCACTGCTATCAGGATACAGCATGTGGTGTGGATATTAACGCCGGGGCTTGAGCTGCTCAAGGATGTAGGGGATCTGAGCTCCATAGAGGGATCAAGTGGACCATTCTGAATGGGATATGCTTTTAGAAATACTTTCTTACGAAAAGTCTATTATACCGTCCAGTCAAACATGGAATTTTGTTGTAATTAAGTTATAAGACACATGGGTAATGGGAGTGTATGTATCTAGGATGCTTTTTGAAAAGTTCTTCAGATTTTACATCTTTTAAAATACATTGTTCTTCATCTTGAAATTTTACAACAAAAGAATTGACAAAATAACGCTCCTGGGAGAGAACTGAGAAAGTTGACCTATTGACTCGCGTGGTATGGAGGGCTGAGAAAATCGCCGCAATTTCGCTCCTCGGGGAGGTCTGAGTGAAATTGGCCTTGTCCACACCTCGTGCCGTACCCTGACTGCTGTCTCCGCTCGAAATGCGGAGAAAGGCTTCAGGTCACTATTTTAGATCTTGCCGAATCTACGTTGGAGAAAGAGAGGGGTTTAGTTGCTCTGGTGGTATGTGAAACTTCTCAGTATCGATACGATTTGTATGTTCCAGAGATAGCATGCTGTGCAGATGCTTTTTTCCTGTGTGGACAGATTCACTTAAAAATTAAGAAAATCTTCTGCGGAAGCATAAGTCTCAGCGTTAGTGTAATTTTCTCTTTGGGCGGAACAGGAAAGTACCTTGATCCTGTTGGTTCTGAACTGACAGATAATTTCGTTCAGTCATCATTGAAATGCTTTATGACTTGCCGTTGCATCTTAAAAGGCAATGCCGATTTAGACTTTGTCTAAGACCCCCGTCAGACTTGTTTAAAAAACCGACTGAATCCGGGGCGGAAACACCGATCTCGGTCGAAAAACCGACCGAGACCGGGGGCGGAAAAACCGTTCTCGGTTGCGTTGGCCCTGCCCGTGAGCGCGCGTGAAACACCAGTATCGATTGAGTGGATTGCTGACGCAAGCAGACGGACTCATTAGGTGGATTTTTTTGCACCCGTCTGTCACTATTCCGGTGGGTATAGTGGATCTATCCACGCCAGGGACCGATGCAGAACCCCTGCCGTCGACACTGGTGGGCGCGCAGCGCAACGGGGTAGGCGCCCGGCGGATGGGCATCTATCGATCGCCGGCCACACAGCTGACCGTCAGCAACAGATTTCCCCATTCTCATGGTCGTTCTGCTTTCTCTTTTCATCTTTCGATCTGTTTCTTACTTTGTTCTATTATCTATTCTATCTATTGAATTGGAAGCACAACCTGGAACGAGAAAGAATTTGGACAAAAAACTTCTACAGCACGAAGTTTCATCACGAACACATTGAATAAACGCACAAGCATTGGGAACAATAAGTTGATAATGGAGAAGAAAAAAAAGTAGGAAATAGATTGAGAGACTAAAATAGAAAGCAGAACGACCATGAGAATGGGGAAAATCTGTTGCTACCGGTCAGCTGTGTGGCCGGCAATCGATCGATGCCCTTCCGCCGGGCGCCCAACCCCGTTGCGCAGCGCGCCCACCAGTGCCGGCGGCAGGGGTTGTGCATCGGTCCCTGACGTGGATAGATCAACTATATCGACTGGATGGAACTCAGCCGACCAGCTTTGACGGGGGCTTAAACACTGCAATGGGTTTTCAATTTCGTGCAACATATGCAACGGTGGGTCGTGCGACCTCCAAATCGAAATTCGCGAATGTTGATAATATTTGGAATCAGTTTCGAAAATAATTCTGAATTTTTCGAGTAAAACTTCAATATTTTGATTCCCATAACCTTTTGTACCGATGTACCGCTGAATACCAGAAAAATTAAAATGTAGCCCAACGATAAGCCCCCCTCCCAGGTGGTGCTCTGAGCTGCGACCCACTTTTATGATCATCTTGGCATGAGCCTAACCCTGTACATGTCTAAAAGCATTTCTGAACCACTTTGCAGCTGAAAAAGTATTTTTCTGTTCTCACACCTATGTTAAAGGTTCATTAAACCCGTGGTTTCAACCCTTTGTCCGAAATTGGGGATGGTTTGGCACCAGCGGGGATCAGTTGTCCTGCGAATTCATCACATTACAGCAGACCAATATTTTACTCCAGTCTTTGAAATTTGCGATGATGATATTTACCGAGTTAAAAAATGACCAATAGTGGTTGTGCCGCAGATGCCAGCAACAGTAGTGCGGCAGCGGCGAAAAGCTTGGGCAGCTATTATCCATTATATAAATTTTAAACAATACAGAGGAAGCTCAACATAGTTAATTCTTAAAATCGAGGATTGGTAGTTTAGCTCTGTTTGCTGCCATTGGTAGTTTAATTCAAATGGGTTTAGGTGAATTCGTTGTTGTCGCGAGACATGAAGACGTTTGTGAAGACGGCGGCATGTTTTCCCCATCGTATCACCGACGAAATGCGAGCATCTGTCATGAAAGACTTCAAAATGTCAGAAAAGGTAGGCATGTTTGTGTCATGATATTCACATGATGATTTGGTTGTTTTGTGAGCGAATTCATTTCAGATTCACGTTTATCTGTTGATCATGGAAGCTCGTCTGCAGGCGTCAGCGCTGTACTTCACCAGAGCTCTCACTAACCATTATTCGCGGACAAAGAAGGCTTGTCAACCCAGGCGTCTCGATTGACTGCCTAACACCATGATCACATCGAGTTTTGAGTGAAAACCATACATAGTAGTAGCGAGGTGGTAGAATTCGTCGATTTTTTCACTGAAGAGCCGATGTGTTGTGATGATGATGGGTGCGAGTGGAAGATTGCTTCTATGGTTGGCCTGGTTCGCGACTCATTCATTCATCGTGTTGAGTCGTTTGAGTAGTGGCAGCGGCGGGGGCAACCGATCGTCTCCGCCGCTCTGTTTTCTTCCCATTCCCTCCATCATAAATCACAAACCGAAGTTGTTCCCCCCCCCAATGCGGCGGCTTGCCGTTTGAACATCGTGCACAGAGCGCTTCTCCGACAATCGTAAGCAGGGCTGAGCATGAGCTCCTACCTCACCCCCACTCCATTTATAGAATCTTGTACATGTCTATCCATTTTACAAGGTGTGGATTGGGTCAGGGAACAAGCAAAACAGGGCGCAAATTTGAAGTAGAAACGCAAAACTATGAACGACAAGTGTTCGGGTTATCACTGTATTCTATAAAAAGATACGATTTTGGCATGAAGAATTTTTTCTGAGAAACTTGGTGCACATAAATCTACCATTGTACTAGCAGTGTTCCCTTGGCTACATTGAAGTTTTCTCCGAATTTCGATTCACGTAACGTTTTTCCGATGGTTTACCCGAATAATATTTTGGAGTAGATATTCCGAAGGTGTCCAACCCCTGCACAGTTTTTGAAAATCTCTAGGTAAAATAGAAGTTTCACCGCATTGAATGTGTGTCCCTAAATTTTTACCTCCCGTCCGAATAGATGCTTGTGCTTCCAACGGTGTAACTACATCAAGCCTGATTCTAGGTATCCTCCATTTCCCCGCTACTCGCAGGGTTGGGCTTCACTATCGTAGGAATGGTGCAGTTTTGAGAATGATTTCTTCATTTTGATAGTTGCTTTTTTCGAAAAACAACCGCTTTACATCTACGATAGTGATAATACGACTGCGAGTAGCTCGGAAATGAATGCTACCTACAGTGCACTGCTCAGGTGAAGGGTGGTGGTGCGGTTGCGGCAAACACGCAACGTATACACACTGAGACTAGCTGTTACTTACTAGCTAGTTCATTTATTTACTTACATATGCCCTTTCGGGCATGCCGACAACAAAGAAATTGAAAGGCGAAACTCAAGTGGCGATAAACAAGAAACAACTCAGAAAAATCATAGTTTCTGTCTTCAATAAGGAGCATGCGCCTCGATTCTGTTCATTAAAGGTGAAGTGGCCTTTGTTTGGTTTTTCCTGGACATTGAACAAACATTGAGGTGGAAAGGTTTCCAAAGCATGCAGAAATAATATTCAGCACTCACGCTCAGCACTCACCCTTTATAGTATCCTTAGCGTTAGCTAGCAAACATGAACGGAACAAAAATATCTTTAAAATCAGAAAAAACGACAACTCGCCTGTAAATAACAGCTCTTGGCCTAAGCGCCAACGAATCTGACTTATAGGCATCGTACGCGCTGAAAACCAATCACGTTTTTTTGTGTTTAAATCATTGGTTGGGCCCGCCTGAGAACGTAGGTAGAGTTTGTTGGGTCCTCGACGCATTATTGGGAAGATCTGGGAGATCGAGTGTCTAGAATTCCGTCAAAAGAGGCCGGCCTTTTGACAGCCATGTGGCATAAATAGAGAACGGCAGATAGCTTATCAACAAGTTATATCGCGTAAATGAGTGGAAGTTGACCTGTCATTTCCTATTAAGCTATTTTCCTTTATTTATGCCACATGACTGTCGAAAGGCCCGCCTCTTTCGGCGGAATTCGAAGCATTTGATCTCCCAAATCCTTATAAATTATGCGTCGGTGACCCAATACCTGCGTTCTTTGGCGGGCCCAACCAATGATTCTAACCCAAAAAACGGTAGGTGGTTTTCAGCGCGTACGATGCCTTCAAGTATGTTGGCCGCAACCTTACCACCACTTTTTCTGTTGCGGTGGGCCGTCAGTGCATTTTTGTAATACGAAGGAATTTTTTAAACATCGTACAGTGCGAATCGATTATGATGCAATGTTGGACTTCTCTCTGTCACGTTTTTGAAGATTGGATAGTTTAGCCCATGATTCCGATTCGGCCGGCTCAGGGATTTGTATGGACTCATTTACATGTGCTCCCTTTGGAAAAAACTGGAAACGAGCTCAGCCCTGATAAAAGCCGGTAATGGTCGAAATCTCGCGGCTTGCACCTGATCTAGAGTGCCTCTGATCTTGGCGGGATTAAAATGGATTATGAATCCATGTTGATCCCACCAAGACCAGGGATAGGCTGTAGGATTTCGGCCGTCGCTGGCTTGTCTCCCTGATCGGAAGCGCTGCTGATGCCACTCATGTCGCGCATCCAAATGTCATTGTGGCCTTTCATCGGCATGTTAAAAGAAGGACCATTGGTGCATTTCTCTCCACTTATTCAACCTTACAATTGCGGGAGTGGCCAGTTTGTTTTGTGTCGTCTTTACCTCCATTGCTATATCACGTTTCTGTTGTTTGTATTCAACTCTATAGATTGTGCTATCACAAGTTCAACGTTTATTCACCTCTTTCGCGATCAGTACAATCGTTCAACGAGCCAGAGATCGTGTCGTTTGTCCTCCCTTAGTCAGTAATGTAGTTGACGCTCTTTCGACTACTATACCCATGTTCTTGTACAGTTCTTTTTTTAGCTTTTCACATCCTCATCCCCTCTCCTGTGCTTCGTCATGTTTTTTCTTCTTTTCATTTTCCGTTCCTTTCCTTCATCTGTTTTCATACATCAGCTGTGCTTGTTGTATGCGGCATAATTTCAGCTAGCTTTTATCCATCTAACCCATTACCTAGTCTTTGTTTAGTTGATAAAAAGCGTAGGGTATAAGCTTGGTCTCGAATTCAAGCACATTTATTATATATGTAAAATGTCTAGCGATTTCTAAGCGTTCTTCCGGCGCTGGTTTTGCGGATCTACCTAAGTCGCACAGTCGCGGCTGTGTCTCCAATCCGGTCGCCTTGTTATTCCTTCACATTTAATGCTAGTGCTTATGTAGTGATTTGAGAGTTCTTCTTCACCGTGTGTCTGTCTGTCAGTCATTTCAATTTCATCTCCCGTGAATGTTCGTCCGTGTGTTTGTCATCATCTCGTGTGTCTGTCATGTGTATCATCCAATCACTGCAGCGTGATATAGCCTGCGGAGAGTGTGATGGAAAACGAGAGTAAGCAATTATGTGCACGGTTAACTCGTCGTCGCTGTCATTTGTCGCGTCGTCGTGTGAAAAAATGATGTGTAAATGCAGAATCTTAGCCCAATTTTCGATACCAATTCTACTTTTGATGTCCTCAGGGGCGCATTGTTCTTGTGATTCTCTGTTGATGTTTAGTGTTTTTAATTTTGTAATGTTGTTAATTTGAGATCATTGTTTTTGTACTTCTTAGATTACTGAATTGCGATAAATACGAAAGTGAATAAAACGCTTTATACAGTTGTTGGACATAATGATGGTTTCGGTCACATATTTCTGACCATATCAGGAATATAGAGCACGGGTTTGCGAAAATCTTCCTCAAGGTTGTCGAAAACGGAAGTGGATCAAAAGTCTGTCTGTAATACATTTCGTATCTGCTCACTGCTTACAGGTCCATCAGGATCTATATTTAACACCGTTTATCGCTATTTGGAAAAAAAAACTTGACCTGCTTCGAGCTCCTCACATCGAAATGTAGGGCTACTTTTGGATTCCAGGGTTCCTAAAATGTCCTTCTTTTCTTTCTGAATGTCAGAGCTGCTCATCTGTAGAAAGCATTTGTACCTATGAACACTAGATGACAGTGCCAAAACGGGTTCGACGGGGCGAATTTCGCATTTTTCAGAACGTTCTGAATAGCCATTTTCTATTATACCTCGATTCTACAACGACTTCCGGTCACTCAACTTCACAGGTATTACGGCAATTTCTTATCTGATGATATTTAGTTTGTCAAATATTTAAAATTTTCTTCAAGGACTCGATTTCATGATTTTTGAGACGAGGCCATGGCCTCTCATTTTCTAAACATGCTTATCAATAGATAGGAGAGCGTTCAGAGTATTCTCTGTTTCGGAGGCAAATTTAGTGCAATTGGCGTGGATCCTAGTGATACTTTGCGTTCCCAATTGAGGGTTGGTGCAAGCTCGGTGCATCCATGTTGTTGCACTTGGCACCGAGTTTGCGCCAACCTTCAATAGGGAATACAAAGTATTCCCTATTGAAGGTATGTTCCTTCGCGTGCTTGTGAGGAGCGAGGGTAGAGACAGCGAGAAAGTGTGTGGCGGAGGGGGGAGGGAAGGAGACTCAGCATACGCACGCAAAAGCGTATGATCACGGGCAGTAAGTTTCACTCCAAAATAGAGGATACCTAACTATGAAGGCAGTAAGTTTCACTCCAAAATAGAGGATACCTAACTATGAAGTTGGGTGCCCAAAAGTCGTTCCATAGTGATCATCACCTCACCTGTATCACCTGTCCTCCCGTTGATCATTGACAGTGTCGAGGGAGCGCCGGTAACGTCTCCATTCGTCCCTATCGCGCGCCGTAGTTGGCCAGGAAATCCTACTCGTTCTAGGGACACGAAGACTCTCACTCCTTTCGACCGGGTCCCTGATTTTTGACCGTCTGCGTAGCTCGGAACTTCTAACTCCTCTCACTTGCGTGAAGCGTAACACTCCGAGCACCGTCCTATCGATTGCGCGCTGAGTGACGCGGACCGCACTTTCATCTTAATTGCGTAATGCCTAGGTTTCCGAAGCATACGTTAAAGCTTGAAGGACTGTGGGATCGATCAGGTGGGCACGGAGCCGGGTATTCTTAGTCTTCATCATGGCTTCCTCGACGGTTTAAAAAGCTTCCCGAGCTGCACGTTTTCTCCTGCTCAACTCCCGTACTAGATCGTTGTTCATGTTGACCTCGCGACTTAGATACACGTAGCTTGAACATTCAGAGATGTTTGTTCCATTGAGCATGAACGGGGCATCAGAAACGTATCCGTTTTTCATAAATATCGTTTTCGTCGAATTCAGCTGGAGACCGACTTTTCCACACTCGTTGTCGAAGTCCGTCAGCACTCGTTCGGCTTGTCTGATGGATGGTGTTATGGGAACAATGTCATCAGCGGTTCGAAGATGATTTAGCTGCCGACCGTCGACTTTCACTCCCATATCCTGTCATTCCAACTCGCGCATAGCGTCTTCAAGAGAGGTTTTGAAGAGTTTTGGTGAATTGGTATCACCCTGACAAACCCTTTTTTTCACATCGACCATGATCTCTGTGGAATGGTGAAATAGAGGTTTTGAAGTTGCTGTACAGCTCACGAAGTATCTTCTCATAATGACTAGGAACACCCTGGTTTCCCAGTGCTGCAAGAACCGTTTCTGTTTCAACGGAATCGAAGGCCTTCTTCAAGTCGATGAACGTGAGGCAATGCGGAGTCTTGTACTCACGCGACACATAGTGATCATATGATAGAAAATGTTACTTTGATCCTCGGAGCCCCCTTTTTATCTCCACATTTTGATGTAATTTTGAAGCAGCAAAAAACACCATCAGGTAGAGGGAAGACTCTCTTGAACTCCACTTTATCTGATCGAAAGATAGCAGGTGAATAAGGGAAAATTCTCTAACCTACATTTTGTGCAGTACTTTGCGACCACCCTAATGTTAGGTGAGTATAAATTCGCCATGAGCCCAAAAAAAGTAGAGAAAAACAAAATTGAACGGATCTCCTATTGAAGGGGACTACACTAACTACAAACTACATGTGTTCGGTCGCTACAACTGAGACGATTATAAATTGCCACCGGCACAAAATTGTTACGGTAAACAAAATTGATAATACCGAATTGATAAAGGGTAGGGTATAAAAGAAATTGAGAGCGGTGTGTTTTCATCCACACACCGTCTTTCTCTGGAGGTGAGCTGCTGAAGCTGAACACACTAGGGATTAGGGAAACAGCCTCACCGGTGATAAAGATAACACGATATTGGGGCCTACTCATGGAAAACTCTGGCAAGAAAAACTACCTCACTTCGGTGAGAATTTTGTGCCCGTGGCAAATCATAATCCTGCCTACAACTGACAGCTCATTAGTTCCATTGTGAGCCATGGTCCGAAGCAAATTTCGATTGTTTCGTAGTCTGTTAAAATGAGAATTCAACGAAATCGTGTGGACAGCCTGTCATTCAAAGAAGCAGCACTATAAAGTGAGAGTTAGTGGGATATGTAAGTGTTGAGGGCAGCGTTCACGATAGCCCCCAAATCTGATTTTTCCTCAGATCATAAGAGATCTACTACCTCGTTAACCATACTCACACACTCGTAGGGTTGCACGAAAGCACAAATGGGGTTGCATGTGAGGGCTGACATCGAGTTAAAGCCCTCGTCAACAGCAGCATATGCCAGGATTTGGACCCCTCCACATTAGCGGCTCGTGCTGCTGTTAGCGCACCGATTGCTGACAAAGAAGGTTGAATAGTTAGCGCACCGATTGCTGACAAAGAAGGTTGAATCCGATGTCAACCGTGGAGTGCAACTCTTCATGATCAACAGCATGTCTTGCTATTGGAGGAAGAATTTGAGCTATTACCCCTCCAGCGAGGTTACGTGCGATTCTTGGCTCGGACCGCAGCAATGAGGACATTTTGCCACGGTTCACAGTGAGGAAGCATTACCGCCGACGGACCATAGGAACGGTCGCCTCAGCGTTCAAATATTGACATCCAGAAAGTGACGTAAGGTCACCTCCTCGGACCAGCCTCAAACGGCCAACTGCTCCTTCTGTGAGACTGGCCGCCTTATATACCTGCCGCCGTCGTACAACGCTGCAATGTTCACTCTTGTCAGACAAACCAATGGAGGGGAGTGTCAGCAGACACTAGGAGAGGAGGTGCCGAACTCAACGGATAAGCAAAAGAGTTGAATCCGACGTCAAGCAGCAGGATGTGCTGCTAATTGGCAGCAGATTGTGCCGTTAGCAGTGGCTACAGCAAGGGTGCTGCCAATCTCTTTTCACGAGGGATCAAATGCCATTGTGCCAACGTACTACCCTACGACTCTCTGAGTAAAAACTTTTGAACGCGACCTCTAGTATCTCAGGCAGTAGCAAGCCCGGAGCGCAACCGATCCCGCCCCTCCCCGCCCACTGCGACCGAAACGCAGAGCAGTTGATATTCGAACTTGCGGTGCGTTTCTGTTGTGATTGCAACGTGCAGTGCGTTCAGGTTGCGCTCTCCGTGCCTCATGCGTTGACTGAAATTGGATGAATCAATTGAAACAAGGAAGAGCATCTGGGCTTCCTGCGATTTTTGAGCGCGATTCTCACTGTTTCTCTTGTAGAGCTTGCAATTGATTTCCTCTGCTCCATTTGCGCTCAATATTCGACCATCCTAGAATTCACTATATTCTACATATTGGTGCAATATTCAGGCTGTATTCAAAAAATGAAACGTTGACATGACTTTCCGAACGCATTTTGCAAATATTCATGGAGGCAATATTCCAAATTTATTTATTCATTTCGAAGAAATGAGAAAAACGAATCGCTCGGATATTTAAATTTATTTCAATGTATATTTAAATTTTAATGTTTGGAATAAATATGTGCCATGCATACTTACCACTGTTACCTTTGAATCGTCCAACGAGACCATTAGAAGGACTTTGAGAGAGGGCGGTTGTTATGATTACCCAATAATTTCAGGGAAGTATACCTAATAGTCGGAGAAAATCAGGTGAAATCAGAAGTTTAATGGGTGAAGCTGTGCGGGAAGTTGTGACGGAATCAAAATTCTAAGCAGGGGAAAGGGCAGTGTTCACGATAAATCTCGTTCTCGAGGTCTCGGTGTGAAACACTAAGTTGGCAGGCGCTGTAGAGGAAAGGGTCGAAGAAAGCAATGAAAACTGGCCAGAAATAAATACAAACGGCTTTGAACGCTCTCCCGGTGCGCCTAAAAATCCCGCTCCGCCCCCCAATCGGACGAGCTTAAGGCGCCGCACACGTTTCGATGGCAAATTGCCAAGCAACTCTGCCGTAGTTAGCATTATCGATTCGCGCAGATTTCGCGATTAGCGCGCGCTTGCCGAAATCAGCAGGGCCCATGATTCTCGTCCACGCCCTGAATTTAGAAGCCGTTATATTGACATATTCTAGACGTTTTTCTTCCCTGTTTCTTCACTATTAGTTACCTCACGACCAAACAATCCCATTTCTAGGTCGAGCTCGAGTGCGATATTCATCGTGAACACTGCCTTTAAGCTGAAAGCTATTTCATAATCAGCACTGGCTTAGAAAAGGGACAATTAAGGGTCACATAAATCCAAGGAGATTCAGTAGGGTGGGGGATTCGGTGAATGTGTGGAAATCGTTGGATTCTTCCTTGAAAAATCGATTAGCTTGAATGGGTGCGATAATCGATCAGCGAAGCGTCTGAATCTCGTCGATGTATCGATTTTTGCAACTGTGTTACTAAAATCGGTTCATAGAAAGCGCCCGGGGCGCAACCATGTACGCTGTATGATGTACTGTGACGTCATCAGCCGACAGTTGCGCTCAGGGCGCTGCGTGAATCAATCTCGTCGGTAGCACCCGGAGCGCAACTTATGCGGCCTGGATCGCAACATATGTGGCCCGGAAATTGCCAAATTTGTCACTCTGAGCGCAAAATGGACGCGGCTCTGGGTCAGGGGTGTGCGGAATTTTCTGATTTCTGTTTTCTGTTTTCTGGCCATTTTAGCCTTTCTGTTTTCTGAAAATTGGCCAAAATCAGAAAAAAATCGGAAAAAGCAGTAACCAATGTTTTTCCAATGAATGATAAGTCACGGTAACTTGCGAGGGTGATCACGTTTGTGGCAGATAGCTTTTGCGCAGTTCCATAGTCACTAGCCATGAAGGATAAAATGGTTCTCGTCAGGAAGAGCTGGTTGACGGATATGATGTAGAACTGTTTTTGAGATTCTTTCTACTGATATCTCGGAACGAACTCGTAGAGAATGGCAATTTCAGCGAGTTTGGTGCAGATTCTACCATTTCCTTGATTAAGTTACTTTTATTTGCGTTGCTATGTCCTGGTAGATTAGGTGCATCAAGTATTTACTCTAACACTAGATACTCGTTCTGGAAATGCACTTTATGGATCCCCGTAAATCGCTAATTTCACTTATAATCCTTCCGTCTTGCGTCATAGGCAAAACACACCTTGAAGTGAGAAGGATGTTCTTTGGAATTCAATTCTTAGTAAGAAAAACTTCTTGACGTATTCAATTTCTTAAAGTCTGACTCTGGCCCCTTTAGCGTAAGGGCAGGAAGCGCTGTTGCTGCCGTACACGAGCGAGCGTTCGATCCACGCCAAAAATCAACCAACTCTGCGGTCCATCCGTGATTGAAAGATTGGTTACCGGCTTGTCAAATAAGTCGATAACTCTGGCATGAACATCGCGTGGCCTTCCAATTTCTTGTGTAGGTCCAATACGTTCTACTCCGAATGCTCTGCCAAACCTTCCCCACTTGCTTTGACCAAAATGACTCATTGATCTACAGGTGAATTTGAAGTCTGAAATCTTCGCGCTATTATCACCTCAGTGGTGAAAATGTATCGCGAGAAGATTGAGACTGAAGTGTGTTCGTCCCGCATTACGCCATAGTAGCGCGCTCGGCACCACAATCGCTTTCAACTTCACCAATTTCACCATAATATTGAATATTGAGGGCGATTGTAGCACCGGAATATTGAAAGCCTAATATGCCTGTCAAGGAGCCTTAAGGCCTACCATGCCTTCTGAGGAGAATGAATGCCTACCAAGCCTTTTGAGGAACATGAAGGCCTACCATGCTAATCGATGAGCATGAAGGCCCAGAAGCAGCCAGTGGATATGCGAAGCCTCCAGAGGCTGAGCGGGGTCCAATTATCTCAAGCTTGTGTATGTTTACACAAGGTGCTGAGTTGATCGCAAAATGCTTGGCTCCGGGCGAGATTGAACCAGCATAATCACTGCGACGTTTGGCACCTTTCATAGTCCTCACCGCAACCGCGGCACGCGCGGGACGAGCGGTGGACTATGAAACTTTCCACCGCGCGGCTTGCGCGCGATGAGAGGGAAGCCACTATAAAATCTCCGGCGGCACTGACATGGCGGTGCGGGTAAAAGTCGGGCCTTAACTGGGACTTGTACAGAAATTCCTGGCTTAAATCAGCGTATGCGGTGGCGCAGGATAGTCCCAGAATTATTCATGTTGGAGTGGATTCGAACCGAGAAGAAAGTATTGGTTGAAACGACGAAACCGCCACGGGGGCTTAGGCGGCGCCGCGATGGCGGTGCTGATGAACTATGAAAGTCCTTCCCGCGCGACACGCGCGTGCCGCGCTTGCGTTGAGGACTATGAAAGATGCCTTAAACTGCAGTTACGGCAAAAAACATCCAAAAATCGTCAACCTTGGGTAATTGAACCGGCTTTAATGTTGACATCTGAATCCTGCCCCAAGAATGCGTCGTGCACCTATCTTATCCATGTGGATGCGCGTCCTTGGAAAAGTGAAATTCACGCGACGAGAATTTCGAACCAAACGCTCACGTCATCACGTCGGCGTAGGTCGCCCTGCTAAATGCCCAAGCGTCGTCGACTTCGTGGTGACTTTACCATAGTCGCGAATACGGGGTTAAATTCACCACAAATAGTCACCGATCGCGACAAAGTGAAACTAGCGCTGCGAGGAAGAAGGGAGCGTAGCAGGCCTCAATGAGAGGTAACTCTAGAACGTTTGGCAGTGTGTGGCGTATCCTTAAGTAATAACAAATAAACTGACGGAAACCATGTGATGAATGTTGAAGTATATTGGTGGTTACCTATGAAAGCGCGTTTTTTCACGATTAAAAAAATTAAAATTTCCGAAAAATTTTTATTTAACTTTTATTAACTATAACAACCATTATTAACAATAACATTATTCCAGTTTATGGGCAATTTATGAATACCATCGAAAAAAAATTTAGGCTGTTTTAAGGCGATCCAATCATCAAGCAATTTTTGGACATATTCATGTTTAGTGAAGCGCTGTTCGGCCAATTCATGAGCCATCGATCGAAACAGATGATAGTCCGAAGAAGTAATATCTGGACTATATGGCGGGTGGGGCAAGACTTCCCAATTCATTTCTTGCAACTCCTTTGTAACTTGTTCTCCAACATTATTCGCACTTTATATAGCGTGCGGCGCACTCTGACATGGGTCCCGCACACTTTCTATGGCGTCCGGCGCACTCTTAAATGGTTCCCGAACTGTTTAAACCATTCTTGACATCTTCTAATTGAAATGGTATCTTCTTCATGAACCTCAGAGATAATTCTTTGGGCTTCGGCGGCTCCACTTAAACATGAATATCAGAACCTCCCGCAAATGCTCTTTTGTTGGCGCTTCAGAAGTCATCTATAAATAAATTTGAAAAATTAATGAATATACTAATTACAAATAAGTTAACAGTATTAGATAGCGCTTAAAACGCTCTACAAGATAAACACAGACAAAAAAAATTTAAAGAATTTATTCATGCAAAAAAAAAACGGCAAAAGAAAAACGCGCTTTCATAGATAACCACCTATGTCATTTTAGATTGAAAGGAACATTTTAGACAGTGAATATAAACATGCATATTCATGTACGTTTTGATTTTCCGAGAATTTTCTGTTTTCTGTTTTCTGGCCATTTTGGCCTTTCTGTTTTCTGTTTGCTGTTTTCTGACAAACTAGATTTTCTGTTTTCTGTTTTCTGAAATTTTTTTTGAAAATTTCCGCACACCTCTGCTCCGGGTGCATTCGGGGTCGGCCCAGGGCCTGCTATCGTCTGAGATTGTTAGAATGAAAATACATTCCACCTTGAAAATAAGGTTTGTCCTGAATTTCGCGAAACATTTTCACATGATTGATTGGATCACGCCATGCTGAACATTACGGCGTTTTAAAAATTCAAAACAGAGCATTTTGAGTGAGTTGTGGCAGGAAGACTCTCTAGTTGCCCGCTTTGGCGATTCCGTCCCTTTTTCCCTTGGATAGCGAGGGATGTTGATCGAACTCACAGCGCGGGAGCAGTTGGGCTAGCACCCGTGACGCGCACGGCGCGAATTCGCTGCGTGCACGTCGTCGTTGGACCGCGTCAACCGAGCGTCAATTAGTTTTTTCTAGAGGGCCCACGGTTAACGCGCCCCAACGAAGAAGTGGTTTTCCGCTGCGCGCGTCATATGTACCAGCCGAACTTCTTCCGCGCTGGGGGTTCGATCAACATTTCACACAGCGGCGGTATTGTAAAGCCTAGCTTGCTCAGATGAGTCCGGGCGAAACAAGCAGCGGAGCGGTCAATCATGGCATAATACAACGATGATAAGATGATTTTGACATGATAAATCCGATAAGCCCTACTTCAACTGGCTCAAAATGACGGAGATAGGCTATACTTCTCAACAAACAAGACTTCGATCAGGGCAGCGCGAATGAAGCTAGACGCTCGCTTCGCTGCGCAGCGTTAGCACAGTAGCACGTCAGTGCTGCCCCGCCACAACCTGTTTCTAATATTCGGCTCATCTAGCAATCCGAATTTTTCTCTTCCAAAGATTTCGTATTTTGAGATTTGGAATTATTCACGATGCTATGTGAGCGGGTGCACTATGGCGCGATGCACTTGGCCACGCCCATTTGGACGTATCGCGCTAGATTTAAGCACCTACCCGGGGTTTCCCTTCCCTGCCAAAATCAGAAGTCATTGCGGCTCGAAACAATGGGCTTGGCCAAGTGCGATACAACATTGTTCTCCCCCCCCTCCCCCACCCGCTCATATAGCACCTTATTCACCATTTTCAACTACTAGTGAGCGTACGTTTGCCATTCGAGACTGGATTTCGGATAAATGAATAGTTGAAATATTCACTTATTTGCAACTGATGGAGTGGATGAGTAGTCCTCATAATGAGCTTAAAGGCAGGGTTCGCGAAAAAAGCGACTCTCGAGCTCTCTCAATGAGAATGTAGCTTTGGTCACTACAAAAGTAAAAATAGGTAAAAAAATCCGGAAATTTGCGGGAAAAACGCTCAAGAACAACTCAGGCTATTCTGAGCCCCGAGCCGCCTGACAATTCGGCTCGTGTTCCCTTAATCTCCGGGCCACCGCTGTTGCTGCACAGACTCCTCCAGTTCGCCCGGACGGCAACAGCAGTAGCTCGGATAGCAGCAGCAGTGGCCCGGAAAATGGGGAAACACGAGCCAAACTGACAGGCGGAGGTATAACGTCTAATTACCGGTGTCGGCCGGCCCCCCAATTAACGAGATTTTCAATAATGCTTGCTTATCCGCCTTTTGTTTTGCTGCCAAAGTGGTTAGTAGTCTCCAGAAATGCTCAGAAATTACTTTAGAAGCAAAATAAAAGTTGGCTTACCAGGCTTTTGCACAAATTTCGATAACTGGGGGCGGGAGGACACCAAGGAATAACTTGTTCCTGAGCGATTTTTCTCCAATTTTTTACTTATTTTTACTTTTGTGATGGCCAGGTATACCATTCTTTGGGGATAGCACAACGAATAATTTCATCGAGAACCCTGCCTTCAAGGCCGCCAAATTAATGATTTTGTTCGAATCATCCCTATACGAAAATCCCGCGTTCTAAATTTTCTCTGAGTTTTTTTCGAGTTAATAGATCTTTTTTTTTGAATGAATGCATTCAAAAAGCTGCTCTAAATTCAACTTGAATATTTTTTCCAACGTTCCTTCATATGATTTTCAAAAAAACTAGATTGTTTAAATGGGGTTTTCCGAAGACGATTCGGAATTTTTTTGTTACCGAAAACTCAATTAATGACAACTGAGGTCTGTCGAATACAGAGAAATCGAGTAATTTGTTTTGGGACGATAAGACAATGGTTGTGATAGAAGAGATGAAACTTCGGACAAGGATCTGCAGGTGGCATTCGACAAGGTAATAGGGGAAAGTTTTTTTTGCAGTTTGGAAATAATGAAATGTTCTTCTTTTTGCCAAGATGGAACGTGAAGGAGCGTTGAAGTCAGAGAAGCCACTGAACCGCAGTCATTTATGGGTTTTGTTCAAGTGGCTGCGTTGTGTGTTCTTGTTGGGGCGCACTGACCAGCGTCGCGTGCTCATTAGAACGTGGTAACTCATTACGGTATCGAGGCAGCACCAAGAAACGAAATTCGATGAAACCCCAATTTTTTTCAACAAGATACACGTTTTTCCGAATTTTTTCTCCCAGCATCGTCCAGGATGGCTAGTTGTGGCGCTCAACACGACTTCAAAGCCACAGTCCCAGCTCGGAGGTAATTTTTGATATTATACTTCGGCTGCCAGGTATAGCAACTATAATTAGTATCCGAATCACTCCTTTTCGGATATCCGACCGGATATCCGAGATTCGGGTAATCCGATATCCGAAAATTCGAAAAAAAACGCATTATCTGAATCGGACCAATATCCGAGAAATTCAAAATCGGCATTATCTGAATCGAACCATTATCCGAAGAGTCGAAAATTCGGATAAAATTCGAATAAAATCGGATAAAACTCGGGTAAAATTCCGGATGAAGTCGGATAATTTTCGGATAATTTTTGGATAAAATCGGATAAAATTCGGATAAAACTCGGGTAAAATTCCGGATAAAATCGGAAAAATTTTTGATCAAATCAGATTATTTCCGATAAAATTGCACTAGGCCACGTCCATTTTTCCGTACCGCATTCATCAATTAAGATTTTCCTCCTCCTTCCAAGATCGGGAGAGTCGTTGCGGCGCAGAAAAATGGGCGTGGTCAAGTGAGATTATCAAGTTGCTAGTGATTCAGTGTAAAAGTTTTGTGAATAGTTGCTTTGCATATTTTGTACGAGCTAGTGGTCCTAAATTGAACCTGTGTATGGATAATACTGTGCCTCCCAACGACGATATAGTAATTGAAGATTTTCATATTTTCATATAAGAAGTTTACATATTTTTATTAATATGCATATATGAAAATTGAAGTTTGTATGTGAACATGCTGCAAATGCAATGAAGTACTAATGTTTGTTCAATTATTGATGTTTTCAAAGGCATGCCTTGAGTACCTGGTTTAGTTTTCACCGTTTTGCCTCAACTTCGTTCCGAAAATATCCGAAATTATCCGACCGGATATCTTTATCCGAATTATCAGAAAAATGTAGTTATCTGAATCGAACCAATATCCGGAAATTTTAAAATCGGCATTATCCGAATCGATCCATTATCCGAAAAATTATCTTCGGATAATAAGTATAATAGCAACGCTGCCAAGCGCATTCGCTCAAATAAGCGAGAAAAAGCTAGGAAAAAGTCGGCCACGCCCCTCGAAAGAAAAACTGGGTGACGCTCACCGACAAGCTTCCGATCTCAATAGGGAAGAGAAGCGCGATTGATTTTATTCAAAATCTATGTTCTTCCATTTGTTTTCGGTCTAACTTTATATTGGGGCCTGTTTCAGAACGATGGCTGCGAATAGCGAGAAAAAAAAACAGGCTCGAGACAACTCGTCCGCGAACTCATCGCCGTTCAACTTCGTAATCTTTGAAGAGCCATAACTCCATTCGTAGTGACTTCTGTGCGATTATGGACGCATCATTGTGATCAGCGTGAAATTTTCTCCAAGATAAGCAGGAAAACAAAAATTCGATTCTGAGATTGGACTGTGCCTTCAAAGGCAGTGGTCACGATGAAAAATGTCATTGAAAAAACTACAAAAATCAGCTTAGATTGAAAACAGCTGAAAAACTAGAAAGGAAGCGCGCTGAAAAACGGGCTAGAAATAGGGATTCTAAGGCGCAAAGATTCCAGTTCGTGCACACGTGCACAGCGCCGCCCAAAAAGATCACAGTCTCATGCCGAGCAGTCAAAAGTCATCGACATTCAGAGGAAGAAATAAATGCAAATTTACCAAATAAAAACAGTTGAACAATGAAAGCAAGCACTTCAGTCAATGTTTTTGACTATATGAGCCAATGTTTATTGATTGAAATTCAATTTCGGGCCATGTTCTTGATATAAGAGGTCATCGATGCCGATGATGTGGAGTGGGCTCGTCCACCATCAAAAGACAAGAAAGTTCAGGCTTCAATTTTGGCCCAAAACAGCGGTTTTTTTCGCAATTTTTTCTTATAGGTCCTACTACTCGAAAACCAGAAAAGAGTTTAGAGAGGAAAAGAAGACAAGCATATTTGATCGCGACCACTGCCTTTAAAGTACGTTTTTTTGAAATAATTAAGGTAGGTCACGGTAAGCAGATACGCTGTTGTGAACTGTAGTCACAACCTAACGGGTGTATATAAATAATATGATAGAATGTCGTATAAAATAGTGTTGTTCGATATACCGAAAGAGAAGTATCTCATCAAACATTCCTCATTCTTTGATACGTCGGTATATCGAGTAGGCTACTATTGAGTGTCGTATCAAGCCGATTACTCGAGGCGCGGTTCGCGTTTTGAGGTAGGTACGGTACGCCTTTGAACTTTGCTATCGCAGGAGTGCGAGTAGGAAGCTTCGGGGGTCGGACCTGCTCCGCGCGCGGTCGCGTCGCGGACATGCGCTGAACACGGCTCGGCAGCAATCCCTCGGCACAAACTCAGGAAGTCGGGGCTCGCCACTCGCGCGCATTTCAGGCCTCGCTCGCCACCCGCTCACCTCTCATTTCAAAGAGCTCGCCACCCGCTAACCCCTCGTCTTCGCTCGCCACCCGCTATGGGTATAGCGGGTCGCGAGCAAGAGGAGAGGTGGTATAGCGGGTCGCGAGCTGTTTGCTAGCGAATCGCCCGCTGAATTGCTATCGTCCTTTAAAGTGTTTCGCAGCATATCCCAAACTTTCGCCTTCATCTAACCATTCTCATTATTTTTCTGTTTCTGTTTGCTGTTTGATTTGTTTTTTGCAATATTGCGGAGCTCAAACCCGATATAGTCATTTTCAACTCGATGGTAAGCGTTACTGCGGCTGCGGAGGTCGTAGGTAATAGTTTTGTCGCTAAATCCGTCTATCCTCTGTTTCCGAGTGAAATTTATTTCCGTTCATCACGTGTACACATAAATAAGCTTCAGCTAAGTTGTTTTCGGAAGAGTCGGTCTTCTGACGGACAACTAGTCCATCGAGCTCACTTCATAGCCTATCTAGGCAACCGGATTTGGGATTCGCTTTTTTTTTGGGACAGTGTAGTCTTCGTTAGACGCATAAAAGTTTCGCGGTCCCAAAAGTTTCAACCCCTCCCCGAAATCCACGAGCAGCCCACGCCTTGGACGAGTTACACCCCGCAGCCGCCGTGAAGGTTACCGGCGAGTATATATTCATAGCCGGTGAACCTGCCTACCCACCTCACAGTGTGTCACTGACCCCCGGAGAAGAGCGGCTTGTGGATAAAATCTCACCGCCCTTCGATTTTATGAAAATATCACTATAATAAGATTATCATCAACTAAAAAACGAGAAAAGCGAGTGGGGTGCGGGGCAATCCCACGTTGTGGTGAAATGGAGGCTGTGGATGCAGGGCCAGGCCCCGCTGTGACGAAAGGAAGGTGACGAAAGGTACAAAGTGAGATGTTTCCGAGGAAGCTAACTGATTATTCGAACAGTTTAATAACTGAACTCTCCAAATTTCAAACAGTTCAATAATTGAACTCCCCAAATGATTAGAATATTCGAAATAAGGAATTAGTGAATATCCCGAGTGAACTCCATATACAAGAAAAAAGCTCCTTGGCGATGTTTTCGTTCCGTTTCCCTCCTCTGCAGCTCGCCACAAAGATATTTTCAGAAAAAAATCCGTTTCGTCACTGGCTGGATAATTTTAATATTTGATCGACATGGGCACCCTGGTTTCCGTTGAGGTTTAGAAAATGGTGATTTCGTTATTTAGAAATATGGCTCTAGTTGGCATAACTTAATCAAAAGAAACACCTGAAATTCTAAGATTTTTTCACCAATTTGAAACTGACTGTAATAAATTCCTAATCCTGGACTCTGAGATTTTTAAAAATATGTAGTGTTACTGGGAAAGAATAACTGGTGCCATCGCAGCAGAGGAGGTGGGGGAGGGGGGGGTCTATGATCGTCTTCGGTCACTTACCACCCCACCACGGCGCGGCAGCCTCCGTCTCGCGCGATGGGTGCTGCGTCAGAGAAAGAGAGTCAGCGCGCAGAGACGGAGTGCGGCCAGCAGCTCGGCTGCCGAACGAGCCCGCCGCCAGCAGCTGGTCGACGTTATGGGTGCAAACGATTCAAACGAACGAGTTTGGTGGATGATTTCGTTAATGGTGTGACTTTCACGTGAGGGGCTGACATCAGTTGCTCTCATCGATTGGTCAATGTAGTGACGGGCAACTCACATCATTCCTCAACAAAAATCTCCAACAATTTTGAGGCTGAGCTCCACAAAGTACTGCAAAAGGGTGTCGCTTTTTGAACACCATTTGTTATTGCAAGAGAGCGAAAATAAAACTCCAAAAGTTCCAAGCGAGTGCAACCTTGACGACTTGGGACGACGACTTCGCTACAACTTTATGTAGATAGATAGGCAGAATAGCTCTTGCTCATCTGCATTTCGTAGTTTTGATCCCAAGGGATGCTTGTGGTACTCTTTGCTAATTACGAGTTTACCGCGTTTCCTGGCAAGTATTTTAGAAAAGTTCTCTACTTATAGTACGACTTGTGAAAAAATTCTTCTTTTTCGTAACTCGAAGAGTAAAATATCTGACTTGATTGATTCATTTAATGAGTGAAATGGTCGTTTTGATTGAGTAAGGTGACCATTTGAGCACTCATTCATTCCATGAACCTAAAACTTATATCGTTAGTGGAAGCTAGGCCTCCGCAGTAGAAAATTAAGGTTTCCGATTGTATGAAAATTAGTACTCAGGTTTATAGCTAAAATTATATAATATTAGATACGACTTGTTTGCCTATTATCTCAAACAACTAGCAACTCTGTGGCTCTTTACTGAAAGATACATAGTAAGAGATTTTATTGTTTGAATCATCTTTGAATATAAAGTTTTTATGCTTGTTTATTTAATGAAATATATAATTAGAAGGAAAATCAAGAAAAGGGAGAATAAAATGAAAATAATGGGAACATAAAGAAAAAGAACGAGCAGGAAAGAGAATAAGAAGAGAGAAAAGAAGAAGAGGATGAAGAAGAAAGTTGAAGGAAGAGAAGAAAAAGCGAAACAGATGAATATGGATAACAACAAACCAAATCATAAAGGAAAAGAAGGAAAATATGAATAGGTTGAAGAAAAGGAGAAGTAGCGGAAAAGATGTTGAAGAAAATGAATAAGAACAATAAAGCCAAGGGAAAATATAGAGAAAAGAAGGAAGAGAAAAGGAGAGATGAAGGAGAAGTGATTGAAGAAATTGATGACGGTGTTACAACAAAAAGTTGGATCAAAATAAAAAAGTCTATTATTTAGGTGTAAATACAAACCAGTAAACAGTAAATGGTGATCGCGTTCTACTTCACTGGATTGACACAAGATGAGAACAAGAAAAACATTCGAGTTCAACCAAAGTTTCACGACACGTAACTGTCTACTTAAATCCTTCTTCTTGTCCTTAAATCTTATACAGCATTCTGCGTCCTTTGATTTCTTGTTTTTCCTTTTTTCCTGTAACCGATTTCTTCTTATTATTCTTTCTCTTCTTCTTCCTTACTTCTTTTTCCTTTATTTAAACCTTCCTCTTACTTACTTACTTACTTACTTTCTATCATTCATTCTTTCTTTCTATCATTCTTCCTTTCTTTCTGTTCTTTCTTTCATTCTTTCTTTCTTTCTACCAATCTTCCTTTCTTCTGTTCTCTTTCTATGATTCTTTCTTTCTTTCTTTCTCTCTTCCTTCCTTCCCTCTCCTTCTTCCTTTCTTCTTCCTTTCTTCCTTCCTCTTCCTTCCTTCCTTCCTTCCTCCCTCCCTTCCTTCCTTCCTTCCTTCCTTCCTTCCTTCCTTCCTTCCTTCCTTCCTTCCTTCCTTCCTTCCTTGCTTCCTTGCTTGCTTCCTTCCTTCCTTCCTTCCTTCCTTCCTTCCTTCCTTCCTTCCTTCCTTCCTTCCTTCCTTCCTTCCTTCCCTCCTTCCTTCCTTCCATCATTCATTCCTAGTGTTCTTTTCTCCACTTTCATCTTCTTCTTTTCTCTCTTTCTGCTCTGCTACGTCAAAACTTTTTTCCTTCTGTCTTCCTCTTCTTTTACATCTTCTTCTCTCCATAATGTTTTCTTCCATCACTTTTTTCTTTGTCTTCACCTCTTTTTCTTGCTTTCTTCGTCATTTCTCTTCAATTTTTCGTTCTCTTTTCCTACTAATATTGTTTCTCTAATGCTTCTTTTGTTGCCTTCCACTTCTTCATCATGTCTGATCCCTTTGCCTCTCTCTCTCTCTCTCTCTCTCTCTCTCTCTTTGATTTTCCGTCTCAAATGTTCTCTTTTTTGTTTTTCGACTTTTTCCTACAACTTCTTCATTTTCCCTTTATTCCTCCGTTGTTGACTCTAGACGTTACTGTCGTTCTCGGAGCCAAATTCCGGTCCGCTTTGAGGACAACGTCTGTTCCATCACACAACAGAATGATGATCGTGCTGGGAGAATCCAGGAAGGATAAGAACAACAGAAAAAATGAAAGACGATGAAACGGATTAACAAAAAGAAGGAGTAGTAGAGAAAGAAGAGCAGCAATAAGGAGAACGACGTAGAGGACTAGAAAAAGGGAGAGAAAAGGAGAAGATGAGGAGTTGAAGGAAAAACAAGTGGATAAAAGATGTGTGGGAAAGAGAGAAGGAGCAAAAAAGAGGATTGAGAGATGAGTGAAGCAACGATGGGGTAAATATAAAGGAAAACGGAGGGATGGAATAAAAAAGATGAGGATGAAATAAGATTAAGAGGAAGGAGGAGAAGAGAAGAAGAGAAAAGTGAAACTATTATAGAAGAAGTAGAAATTGAAGAAGATGCGTAATTCAAAAAGAACGATGACAAGAGAAAAGGAAGAAAGAGGAAGTGACAAGGAAAACAAAAAGCAAAGCAAACAGAAGTTACCAAGTCATGTTGAAGAAAAAAGAAGTGAATGACAAGGTGTCATGGAAGTTTTATTGAACTCAAATGCTCATTAGGTTCGTATCTTGTTTCAATAGTCGAATTCAATACTGTCCACTATTCTTTGTGCATGTTTAATAAAAAAATGAGCTTATTAAATTTGCTGAAGCTTGTCAAAGATTGCTGGTGATGCAGTTTTTTAACAAGGCTTCGAGATGGTTTGAAAATATTTTCGAATGCACATTTTAGCATTTTGACGGATACACGTCTTTCCTCTTCAAATTATTATTATCTTTGTTGTTTCCAAGCATTTTTCAAAGTAAAGGCATTCTGTTTGTTATACCATTACCTTCAACATCCCGTCGTGTTCCATAATTTCCGTAAATAGCATTATGATAAGTACAAATCAACTTCTTGTGCGGTTTTGTCCCCCGTTAAAGAAGGAAATGGAGCGGCAATGCCTACTTAATTTGCTGTGCAACGATGAAATTTTGAAAAACTGCATTCCTGACTCGAATAAATATTTTGTAGAATAGAAAGCACACAACTGGATGCCTTAATCTTCTGTTTTAATGGGAGGCAAATAGCTAGGTGGCTATCGGCCTCCTCTGTAGATGGCCGCGGTACAAGCCTTCCGGCAGTATCCTCGAAACCGTACCCTAAACCGCCGGATTTCAATAAAGGAAAAGCATTTTTAAACCATAGTGTCTGGATAACCATGGCAGAAGAGCATTTATTTTTGAACCAGTTGAAGTTTGATAGGAAATCTGAAATAATTTCTCCAATTTCACCTCGGACAATCCCGGATAAAGTGAGATTTTCAAATGCTCAACAATTTTGTTACAAAATTGGTATCGCACGATTGCTAAAACGGATCTCAATTAAAAGCCAGTTTTTGTTGGAACAAAAAACTAGTGGTGAGAAGAGGAATATCTTTTCGGAGGGTTTTAATAGTTACTGTACTTGGGGGACCTGTCTCTTGAACAGCTTTTTTTGAGAAATGATTCTTCTTTTTCCCAATAAAGCTTTTTCAGTTTCCTCTGTTTATCGCGACAAAACATTTTTCTCACGACCAAGTAGAGAAAACAAGACATTGACTACGATGAAATTTAAAAACAACAAAGAGCGTTAAAGTTCGAAGTTCTTTTTTATACTTACTGCTTTATTTACTACCCGTTTTGTGATTCCCTTCTAATATGTGTTTCCCTTCTAAATCCCTCCATAACTCATCACGTGTCATTTGATCACTTTACAATTCCAGCTATCGTGAGAGCCTCCCCCTGTACGGTATGACGAAATAGAGCCGCCGTCGCCCGCAGCTGGCAGCCATCCACTCTGTCTGCGAAGAGAAACGAGACGACGAGGGTGCCAGCCGCGCTCGATACCGTTTCGCAGCAGCCGCCGCTCGGCCGGGTGGTAAGTGCCACGTAATCGTCTATGATATCGCACTTGGCCACGCCCATTTTTTCCTGCCGCAACGAATCTCCTGATTTTGAACCCTGGGTTAGTGTTTAAATTGCGCGGCGGCACGGAAAATGGGTGTGGCCAAGTGCTAAACCCCTGCAGACGAAAACACCGGATAACCGAAGCGAAAGTGCAAGCATGGCATGAATTTCAAGCGGAAGCCATATTCAATAGCTTGCCACCCGCTATCTTTCCGTCGGCGACCAGCGCCAGGCGAGCGCGCCGACGTGGTGTTGCGAGCGCGCCGCCGTAATGTGGTGAGCGGGTGGCGAGCGCCAGCATGCCAGTGCTCGCCACCCGCTACCACTCCGCTCGCGGGACGCGCGAGGTGCTGCGCGCCGCCGGACTTTTGGTTAGCGGGTGGCGAGCTACAACTTCCTGAGAAGGCTCTCGGCAGTGCACCAATCGTCAGCAATGTCAACATATGAGATGATTTCGTATACGAAATTGAGCAGAGTATTATTTTGAGAGCAATTTACTCAAAAAATCGTCAATAGCCACCATAACGCCGATTATTTATTAGATTTCTAACTTGGATGCTGTCAAACGAGTAAAAACGAGTCACACGTGAATATAACCTGAACGTTGGGTGTTTAATGCATGCAATCTCATTAGCATGATAGAAAAACCGGATGTGAATAAAAAAATGAGCATTAGCGTTCCAAGGCGTCATCATGACGTTCGACGTAACAAAGAAAGCGTATTTGCCATGAATTTTTCACACAACTGCAGCAATCAATGTGAAAACTACTAGCTATATCGGACTAGACCGTTAAATAAATCAGAAAATGGAGGAAATTGAATGATTGCTCCCAACCATCATGCAGAATACTCATATAATCCGGTGCACTTTTTCGTTTTGGAGTTTACTTTTTCCGAATACCAAGTTTTTGAAATACAATTGAAATTCGCTTTTTTCCTTGAGAATACACCAACACCGGATGGACATACAATGTGAGACTATGCCTGACAAAGGCCTATGTAGACGGTGCACCCTGCGGCTGCACCGTCGCTCAGGGGAGGAAATCCCCTGAGTGGAGGCTAAATCTATCGTGTATCGGGTATTTCGGGGGTGGAAATCAGTTAGAACCCTATAGGAAGGTGCAGCCTGCGGCTGCACCGTCGCTCAGGGGAGGAAATCCCCTGCGTGGAGGCTAAATCTATCGTGTATCGGGTATTTCGGGGGTGGAAATCAGTTTGAACCCTATGTGGACGTCGCTCAGGGGAGGAAATCCCCTGCGTGGAGGCTAAATCTATCGTGTATCGGGTATTTCGGGGGTGGAAATCAGTTAGAACCCTATGGGGACGTCGCTCAGGGGAGGAAATCCCCTGCGTGGAGGCTAAATCTATCGTGTATCGGGTATTTCAGGGGTGGAAATCAGTTAGAACCCTATGGGGACGTCGCTCAGGGGAGGAAATCCCCTGCGTAGAGGCTAAATCTATCGTGTATCGGGTATTTCAGGGGTGGAAATCAGTTAGAACTCTATAAGGACGTCGCTCAGGGGAGGAAATACCCTGCGTGGAGGCTAAATATAACGTGTATCGGGTATGTCGGGGGTGGAAATCAGTTAGAACCCTATGGGGACGTCGCTCAGGAGAAATCCCCTGCGTGGAGGCTAAATCTATCGTGTATCGGGTATTTCGGGGGTGGAAATCAGTTAGAACCCTATGGGGACGTCGCTCAGGGGAGGAAATCCCCTGCGTGGAGGCTAAATCTATCGTTTATCGGGTATTTCGGGGGTGGAAATCAGTTTGAACCCTATGTGGACGGTGCAGCCTGCGGCTGCACCGTCGCTCAGGGGAGGAAATCCCCTGCGTGGAGGCTAAATCTATCGTGTATCGGGTATTTCGGGGGTGGAAATCAGTTAGAACCCTATGGGGACGTCGCTCAGGGGAGGAAATCCCCTGCGTGGAGGCTAAATCTATCGTGTATCGGGTATTTCGGGGTGGAAATCAGTTAGAACCCTATGGGGACGTCGCTCAGGGGAGGAAATCCCCTGCGTGGAGGCTAAATCTATCGTGTATCGGGTATTTCAGGGGTGGAAATCAGTTTGAACGGAATTCCCCTGCGTGGAGGCTAAATCTACCGTGTTTCGTTTTCATGACTGAAACATTAGTGGCTTTCACCAACTAGCTCTGCACCCAAAGAAATCGCAGGAAAAATGCCACTAATACTTGAATCATCCGCAGCCCAAAATAGCGAGAAAAATGGAAAAAAATGGCGTAATATTGGCGCGTTACCCCGTGAATGAACACAACACATACAGCTCGACGAACATGCGATTTTAAACAATTATGTAAATCTCCCTTTGCAATTACTTGTTTTCATTGTTTCAATGTAGGTAGTTGTATTCCCATTAGCACTTATTGATTCCTGATTCGTTTCGCTAGTGAGTGTTGCGATAGGGCTGAAATGATAGTGATAAGCTGGGCCGCGCCGCGACCGCGCGCGGAGCAGGTCCGACCCCCGAAGCTCCATACCGGTATTCCTATCGCAGCGATGTATGATGTTTGTAACGGGGCCGCCTCCCGATTTCACATAAAAGGCGGATATGTAATGTATTAATTCGGTTCGTCTGTTCACTGATCAGACTCGTTGTAATAAAGGACTACTATTACACGTGTCTGTAACCATTGGTATCCACCAAATTGGTGCATCGGCCAGTGAACGATCCCTCGCCTTCCTCTGAGCTAGCGTGTTCCTCCTTGAGGAAACGAGAGAAAAAGCGAGCCCCTACTACCCAAACTTCTCACATCGTATTCCTCATTGGAGGAACGAGAAGTAAGAGCGTTAATCTTTGTCTTGTGCGTCTCCGCAAGGGGAACCGGCAGAGTTTTACCTCAATCGAGTTTCTGTCTTGTGCGTCTCCGCAAGGGGAACCGGCAGAGTGAGCCTTGAAAGCATCTGTCTTGTGCCCGTCTTAAAGGCAGCATACACGCTCGTAAATGTAATATAGATAACTACGGAAATAGAATGGTATGGCACCGAACACAACGCTCACGCATTTTGAAGCTTCAAAAACGACCCACAATGACGCTACTGGAGTGAAAACTTGGCCCCGCCCTGTATTTGCCGTCTTCTCCAAAACAGGGGTGCTGTGCCATTTCCGCCGTCATCGATGTGTGTGGTTTACTTATTGTACCTACTCCACCACCTACAGACGTCGCCAATGGTTGGAATGGCCCAGCACCCCTGTTTTGGAGGAGGAGGCAAATACAGGGGGCGGGCAGATACAGGGGCGGGGCCAACTTCTCACTCTTGTAGCGTCATTGTGGGTCGTTTTTGACGCTTCACAATGCGTTGGAGTTGTGATCGGTGCCATACCATTCTAATTTCGTAGTTATCTCAATTACGTTTACGAGCGTGTATGCTGCCTTTAGGCGTCTCCGCGAGGAGAACCGGCAGAGTATATTTGTAAACCGACTGTCCTGAGAAGAGTGATATCTGTATTGTGCGTCTCCGCAAGGGGAAACGGCAGTGAGTCATCTTGAAACCTCAACGCCACTAAGAGCTTAATCTCTGTCTTGTGCGTCTCTGCGATGGGAACCGGCAGAGCATTATCTCAAAACCATCTTGTCCTGCGAGTCTCTGAAGGGGAACCGGCAAGGCGTACATCATCCGTTAGCTGGCGGCTGGCGGGCAGGATGACCTCCTCAACCAGTACACTGCTGTAGGTGCCATAGGAGCTCTTGTGGCCTGAACGATACGCTTCCATTCCAGTACGGTTCGCGGACACTGCACCGTTGGGACTTCAGATCCGCCTCGACTTGCTTCAACCACGTCTTTTTCGGAGGCTGCTCTCTTCAACCTTCCACAGTGCAGGGCGCTCTCCATAACAATCTGCGCGGAAGTCGGTTTGTTTCCATTCTGCCATCGTAGCCTTCTCGTTCGAATTTGTTCTTCGATCGGCTGGGCTGATGGTCGCAAAGTATCTCGGATATCTTCGTTCCGCATTCGATCTCTTAAAGCAAACACCGCGTTTGGAAGACCTCCAGGCAAGGCGTACAACAAAACCTTCATCTTGTGCCTCCTCTCCCGGGGAACCGGTGAAGTGATAACTTTTTTCCCTGCAATCAGGAAAAAAGTCTCGCAAAAAGTTCTCATCTCGAGCCTTCTCAGCCCAGAAGCCAAGAGGACGGTGTCAGAACCTCCGTCTCCTCAAGTGAGAAAAACAGAAGCGAAACAATTTCCCAATAAGCTGGGAAAATCTGACAAGCGAAGCAAATCTTCCTTGAGGTAATCAAAAAAAGAAGTCCCGCGTGGCAGGAAGTTACATGCCCTACTGCGAAATCAACGGAAGCAGTAAAAAAAGCCCAAGGAACCTCGAAGCTTGAAACGAACCAGAAAAAGTGAAAAAAGGCTGGAATTCAAGGGTTCAAAACAAAGATTACAAATTGTGTGCATTGATCAAGTCCAACGAAGGCGATTTGAAGACGTTGGACCCACCATTCACATTCCCCACTGAGAAAACAGTGTGAAGCCTTCATACGGGAACGGACCGTGCAATTAAACGATCTGTCAAGGCTGTCAAGATCCATTACCAAAGCAAAGGAATTCTTAGAAAAGTGCGTTGAAGACGCCATTGAGAGGATTGAATCCCGGTCGGAACAGAAAGAGAGTGATAAACTGATGCTCGATCTTAACAAGCACCTGGAATCTGAGGCGAACAACTTGGATATAGAAGTCATCCAATGGCTCAACAAAATTGAGTTCAGAAAAGAGGATCTGGCTCAACAAGCGACACTCCACGCAAGAGCGACTAATTACGGGAACCAGCAAGCTGGCAGCAGCGCTAATAGCCGACATTCTGATGACCACGATACCGGCAGTGCAGTAATTAGCATTCGCAATGTAAGAATAAGACGACCTCGGCTCAAAATGCCGATATTCCACGGTAACTTCCGAGAATTCAGCACATTCTTGTCGGTCTTTGAGTCCTTAAAGCCAGCATACATGCTCACAGACATTGTTGGCATATCAGCATAAATAGGCCCGCTCGGCCCCTGGCAAGTCGTCAGCGCTCTTTGAAGCTCTGGAAACTATCCAGAATGACATTAATTGGCAATGTTTGAGCAATCCTGTCTCGCCCGTCCGTATTTTCACTTCCATTCGAGTACGAGAAAGAGAATCGGTACATGAGAAGACATGTGATAACTTAGAATGATAGCACTGTAAAAAGGGAGTGCAGTAGAGAAAAAACTCGATTTACCTCAATATAACATCTTTGTGAAGTGATAAAATCCTCAATTACAAGAGACCAGCCAAAGTAGAGCGGCATTCTCAAAAGTGGACGAGAGTCAATAGGTATGCAGACATGTTATACTCAAGTAAACCAAGCCATTTCTCTCGTGCACTCCCATTTGATAGTGCTATCACTCTCAGTTATCACACGTTTTCACAAGTATCGATTCTCATTCTGTTACTCGAAGGGTTGTGAAAATACGGACGTAGAAGGTAAGATTGCTCAAACATTGTCAAATACTGTCGTCCTGGACAGTTTTCAGCGACTCAAACGTCGTTGACGACATAGTACGGGCCGTGCGGACCTATCTATGCTGTTATCTCGACTATGCTTGCGAGCGTGTATGCTGCCTTTAATTCACAACGATGCAGAGTCAAAAGACCGAGAGAAGATCCTCTTTCTGAAACAGGCGCTGAAAGGAAAAGCTGCAGCATCAATAAGCTGTATCCCTGTTATAGGGGAAAAATACTACGTTGCTGTCAACATTCTCAAAAAGCAGTTCGATAGGTCATCAAGTATCGCTGACGTATTAATAAACGAAATTGAGCTCATCTACAGCAAACTGGTGTGCCAATGAACGCCGACAGAATGTGAAGACGCCTAATTCTCTCAAAATTCGCGGAGCACATTTCAGCAAAGTGAGAAGGAGAACGAGGATGGCGTCCCTTATAGAGTGAACGATATCATAGAAGCAATCGACGATATAATTACACTGCAGGAGACGACAGAGCTCACACTGAAAACAATGTTTGGCAGTGACCACCCCGGTCAATACGATACACGATGCGAGAATCAGCTGTCGTACATAAGGCATCAAAAGCATACGAATAGTAACCGCTCATTTGGTAGCAAATGCTCCAATTTGCAACCGGAGATAAAGTGTGTCCGAATGAGAATGGCGGCTCACGCGGCCGGCGTTCTTGGCAGGCGGCCGTCGCATGTGCCGCTCTCGGACGAGTGTTGGATTCCAATGACGGCCATCCCCTCTCCCCCTCCGTCGTCTGCAGAGCTGATTGATCGGCGCAGTGCTTGCTGCCAGCCGGTGCCGGCCCCGTTCGTAGTCGACGGCGGTTGGGACGTTTCGCATGCTCGTCCGAGAGCGGCGAACGCGACGGCCGCCTGCCAAGCACGCCGGCCGCATGGGCCGCCATTCTCATTCGGACACACCTTGGAAATTACAGACGAAGAGGAAGCAGCTTCAACCCAGGCGCTTCATTGCTCTGTCTCACAAAAGCGTGTGCACGTCATCTGTCAACCATTGCTGCCCATAGCATCTGCACTGATTTTCAACGAATCAGAAATGGAGTATGAGCCGATCACTCTACTGTTGGACTCCGGATCACAACGAAGTTTCATGAAAACGAAGGTTGAAAATCTGGTGAAACCTCTCATAAGAAGCTCCGCCTTGATCACCACTACGCCGTCTCAGAATTATGAATCAGATTTGGCTGAAGCGACGTTCAGATGTATTCTCTGTAGTGCTGATCACAAATAAGATTTTCTTTTTTTTTCGATTTTCAAAAAATTACGGTAGGTCGCGCTAGGTTTATAATCAGTTAGCTCTCATAGGTTACCGAAAATCGAAAAACGGACAACGATTTGTGATCAGCACCCCAAGGAATCTCTGTGGACCAAATTTTATCGAGTTTGAAGACCTAGACCAAACTACCACATATGGTTTCCGTTTTCGATTAAGTCTGACGCATGGACCAGGCGGTTGACCGTGCGGGAATGGCGGCCTCAAGCCTAGTTTTGACTGCATCGTTGCTGTTTTTCATCGCAGCGATCTCACACCCGCTGCTGCAGCGATGTAGCAGCAGCAGCGATTCTGTTCATAGTGGATAGGCCCACGGATGATAGAAGAAATTCAATCAATCAGTGAAATTAATGGCTGGTATTCATCAATAACGCGTTTCGACTCGAAAACACTGATCTTGTCATGTGAAAGGGTCAACGTTCACTAGACGAAACGTGTCATTCGCTGGCAATCGCTCCATCGCTGCCATTTTGGCCGCGATGGAGCGATGGTCAACGACCATTGAGAATCGCTCTTCAAGCAGCGATGCAGTAAAACATAGGATTTCGTCGCCGCGACCCAGCGATGTGGAACGTTTGCCACGAAGCGATCACAATTGGAGCAGCTTTCCATTACGCGCGATGAAAAAGGAACAGTTGTCCCTCGCATGGCCGCAGCGACCACCTGCAGTCAAAACTAGGCTTCACTGGGGAATGGGGTTTCGATTCGCGCGGGGTGATCTACCGTCGCAGCCCCGTCCGTAGATCAGACTAAAATTATTACGCGAACTCTCCCTACAAAAAACACCTAAGGAGAGCCTCATATTCGTGTTTAGCACCCAAATGAGCCCCTCCTATACCAAGTTTGACCGGGAACATTTCCAGTAATGAGGTCCTCAAAGTGGGATAAAGATGTTTTCTTCTGTTCAAAAGCCACTTATGATCTACTTCCGCAATCGCGTTCAGTCCGCAAAGTCTCATTATCACAATCGTAGAAGCGAAGCGGTTGTTTTGAGAATGATTCTAGTTGATTTTTTTTTAAACAACCGCTTCGCGTCCACGATTGTGATAATAAGGACTGAACGCGATTGCGGAATTGTGGTGCGCGCGAAGCGCGCACCTGATTCGAAAAGGGATTGCTTCTGCGCAAACCCCTCGTTACAGAATCTCGGTTTGGAAGATAGTTCCGAACTTGGCATTTTTACAAAATGTAGAGCAGTAAAGGTTCTTAACACTGCCCAAATTTCAGAAAAATCCGCTCTGTGGTTCTCGAGATATGGAAAAATTTGTGAATTTTTAAAATGTGTATGTGTGTGTGTGTGTGTGTGTGTGTGTGTGTGTGTGTGTGTGTGTGTGTGTGTGTGTGTGTGTGGTGTGTGTGTGTGTGTGTGTGTGTGTGTGTGTGTGTGTGTGTGGGTGTGTGTGTGTGTGTGTGTGTGTGTGTGTGTGTGTGTGTGTGTGTGTGTTTGTGTGTGGGTTTGTGTGTGTGTGTGTGTGTGGGTGTGTGGGGGTGTGTGGGTGTGTGGGTGTGTGGGTGTGTGGGTGTGTGTGTGTGTGTGTGTGTGTGTGTGTGTGTGTGTGTGTGTGTGTGTGTGTGTGTGTGTGTGTGTGTGTGTGTGTGTGTGTGTGTGTGTGTGTGTGTGTGTGTGTGTGTGTGTGTGTGGGTCTGTCAGTCCAGTGAAAGCTTTGAATGATAAGAAACATGGTTGGCCAATTGAGAGAAATGGAGTGGTATTGTGATAAGAGCGAGTTGATTGCAAGCGTTAGGAGTAGGTCTGCTTCTCGTCCATCAGGAACCGCATGAACACCGTTTATTGCAGGACCCATCTAGAAGTGCGCCAAGCGCCGTGAAGGTGTGCGGGACCCAAATTTATGTGCGCCAAGCGACGGCAAACGTACGCGGGTTCCAAACAGAAGTGCGCCAAGTGCCGGAGAACGTGTGCGGGACCCATCTAGAAGTGCGCTAAGCGCCGGGGAACGTGTGCGGACCCAAATTTATGTGCGCCAAGCGACGGGAAACGTGCACGGACCCAAACAGAAGTGCGCCAAGTGCCGGAGAACGTGCGTGGACCCATCTAGAAGTGCGCTAAGCGCCTTGAAGGTGGGCGGGACCCGAATTTAAGTGCGCCAAGCGACGGGAAACGTGTGCAGAACCCAAGTAGAAGTGCGCCAAGCGTCGATGAACGTGTGCAGGACCCAAGTAGAAGTGCGGCAAGCGTTGGGCAACGTATGCGGGACCCAAACAGAAGTGCGCCAAGTGCCGGAGAACGTGTGCGGACCCATTCAGGCGCGCCGGCGCCGGGGGAACGTGTGCAGAACCCAAGTAGAAGTGCGCAAAGCGACGAGCAACGTATGCGGGACCCGACTAGAACTGTGCTGAGCGCCGGGAAACGTGTGCGAGACCCAACTAGAAGTGCCCCAAGCGCCGAAGAACGCGTGCAGGACACATATAGAAGTGCGCCAAGCGCCGGGGAACGTGTGCAGGACCCAAGTAGAAGTGCGCCAAGCGCCGGGGAACGTATGCGGGACCCAACTAGAAGTGTTCTGAGCGCCAGGAAACGTGTGCGGGACCCAACTAGAAGTGCGCCGAGCGCCGGGGAGTGTATGCGGGACGCATCTGAAAGTGCGCCAAGTGCCGGGGAATGTGTGCGGGACCCATCTAGAAGTGCGCCAAGCGTCGGGAAGGTGTGCGGGACCCATATTTATGTGCGCCAAGCGACGGGAGACGGGCACGGGACCCAAACAGAAGTGCGCCAAGTGCCGGAGAACGTGTGCGGGACCCATCTAGAAGTGCGCTAAGCGCCTTGAAGGTGGGCGGGACACCAATTTAAGTGCGCCAAGCGACGGGAAACGTGTGCAGAACCCAAGTAGAAGTGCGCCAAGCGCCGGGGAACGTGTGCAGGACCCAATTAGAAGTGCGGCAAGCGCTGGGCAACGTATGCGGGACCCAAACAGAAGTGCGCCAAGTGCCGGGGAACGTGTGCAGGACCCAAGTAGAAGTGCGCCGAGCGCCAGCAATATGTGCGGAACCCAGCTATAAGTGCGCCAAGCGCCTGGGAACGTGTGCAGGACCCAAGTAGAAGTGCGCCAAGCGCCGGGGAACGTGTGCAGATTCCAAGTAGAAGTGCGCCAAGCGACGGGAAACGTGTGCAGAACCCAAGTAGAAGTGCGCCAAGCGCCGGGGAACGTGTGCAGGACCCAAGTAGAAGTGCGCCGAGCGCCAGCAATATGTGCGGAACCCAGCTATAAGTGCGCCAAGCGCCGGGGACGTGTGCAGAACCCAATTGGAAGTGCGCAAAGCGCCAGGAACGTGTGCAGGACCCAAGTAGAAGTGCGCCAAGCGCTGGGGAACGTATGCGGGACCCAAACAGAAGTGCGCCAAGCGAAACCCATAGAAGTGCGCCAAGCGCCAGGGAACGTGTGCGGGACCCATCTAAAAGTGCGCTAAGCGCCCGGAAGGTGGGCGGGACCCAGCTATAAGTGCGCCAAGCGCCGGGGAACGTGCGCAGAACCCAATTGGAAGTGCGCCTAGCGCCGGGAACGTGTGCAGGACCCAAGTAGAAGAGCGCCAAACGCCGGGGAACGTGTGCAGAACCCAAGCAGAAGTGCGCCAAGCGCCGGGGAACGTGTGCAGGACCTAAGTAGAAGTGCGGCAAGCGCTGGGCAACGTATGCGGGACCCAAACAGAAGTGCGCCAAGTGCCGGAGAACGTGTGCGGGACCCATCTAGAAGTGCGCTAAGCGCCTGGAAGGTGGGCGGGACCCAAATTCAAGTGCGCCAAGCGCCGGGGACGTGCGCAGAACCCAAGTAGAAGTGCGCCTAGCGCCGGGGACTTGTGCAGGACCCAAGTAGAAGTGCGCCAAGCGCCGGGGACGTGTGCAGAACCCAAGTAGAAGTGCGCCTAGCGCCGGGAACCGTGTGCGGGACCCAAACAGAAGTGCGCCAAGAGCCGGGGAACGTGTGCAGGACTCAAGTAGAAGTGCGCCAAGCGCCGGGGAACGTGTGCAGAACCCAAGTAGAAGTGCGCCAAGCGCCGGGGACGTGTGCGGAACCCAAGTAGAAGTGCGCCTAGCGCCGGGGACTTGCGCAGAACCCAAGTAGAAGTGCGCCAAGTGCCGGAGAACGTGTGCGGGACCCATCTAGAAGAGCGCTAAGCGCCTTGAAGGTGGGCGGGACCCGAAATTAAGTGCGCCAAGCGACGGGAAACGTGTGCAGAACCCAAGTAGAAGTGCGCCAAGCGCCGGGGAACGTGTGCAGGACCCAAGTAGAAGTGCGGCAAGCGCCAGCAATATGTGCGGAACCCAGCTATATGGCGCTGCAAGCGCCTGGGAACGTGCAGAACCCAAGTAGAAGTGCGCAAAGCGCCAGGGAACGTGTGCAGGACCCAAGTAGAAGTGCGGCAAGCGCTGGGCAACGTATGCGGGACCCAAACAGAAGTGCGCCAAGTGCCGGAGAACGTGTGCGGGACCCATCTAGAAGTGCGCCAAGCGCCGGGGAACGTGTGCAGGACCCAAGTAGAAGTGCGCCGAGCGCCAGCAATATGTGCGGAACCCAGCTATAAGTGCGCCAAGCGCCTGGGAACGTGTGCAGAACCCAAGTAGAAGTGCGCAAAGCGCCAGGGAACGTGTGCAGGACCCAAGTAGAAGTGCACCGAGCGCCGGGAAACGATGTGCAGAACCCAGAGTAGAAGTGCGCCAAGCGCCGGGGAACGTGTGCAGGACCCGCAGAAGTGCGGCAAGCGCTGGGCAACGTATGCGGGACCCAAACAGAAGTGCGCGCAAGTGCCGGAGAACGTGTGCGGGACCCATTCAGAAATGCGCTAAGCGCCTGGAAGGTGGGCGGGACCCAAATTCAAAGCGCGCCAAGCGCCGGGGACGTGTGCAGAACCCAAGTAGAAGTGCGCCTAGCGCCGGGGACTTGTGCAGAACCCAGGTAGAAGTGCGCCAAGCGCCGGGACTTGTGCAGAACCCAAGTAGAAGTGCGCCAAGCGACGGGAAACGTGAGCGGGACCCAAACAGAAGTGCGCCAAGAGCCGGGGAACGTGTGCAGGACCCAAGTAGAAGTGCGCCAAGCGCCGGGAACGTGCAGAACCCAGTGCAGAAGTGCGCCAAGCGCCGGGAACGTGCAGTGACACAATTAAGTGCGGCAAGCGCGGGGCAACGTGTGCGGGACCCAAACAGAAGTGCGCCAAGTGCCGGAGAACGTGTGCGGGACCCATCTAGAAGTGCGCTAAGCGCCTGGAAGGTGGGCGGGACCCAAATTTAAGTGCGCCAAGCGCCGATGACGTGTGCAAAACCCAAGTAGAAGTGCGCCTAGCGCCGGGGACTTGTGCAGAACCCAAGTAGAAGTGCGCCAAGCGCCGGGGACTTGTGCAGAACCCAAGTAGAAGTGCGCCAAGCGACGGGAAACGTGAGCGGGACCCAAACTAGAACTGTGCTAAGCGCCGGGGAACGTGTTCGGGACCCAACTAGAAGGGCGCCGAGCGCCAGGAACGTGTTCGGAACCACACTAGAAGTGCGCAAGAGCCGGAGGACGTGTGCAGGACCCAAGTAGAAGTGCGCCAAGCGCCGGGCAACGTATGTGGGACCCAACTAGAACTGTGCTGAGCCCCGGGGAACGTGCGCGGTGCCCAACTGGAAGTGTGCCAAACCCCACAGAACGTGTGCGGGACCCAACCACAAGTGCGCCGAGCGCCGAGGAAAGCGTGCGGGACCCAACTGAAAGTGCTCCATGCGCCGGGGAACGTATTCGTGACCCAACTGGGAGTGCGTCAAGCGCCGGGGAAAGTGTGCGGGACCCAACTGGGAGCGCGCCAAGCACCGAGGAACGTGAGCGCGCTCCAACTTCGGGTGCGCCAAGCGCCGAGCAAAACGTCAGGGACTCAACTGGGAGTGCGCCATGCGCCGGGTACGTGTGCGGGATCTAGCTGGAAGCACACAAAGCGCCAGAAAATGTGTGCGGGACCCAAATTCGGGTACGCCAAGCGCCTAGGAAAGTGTGCGGGACCCAACCACAAGTGCGCCGAGCGCCGAGGAAAGCGTGCGGGACCCAACTGGAAGTGCTCCATGCGCCGGGGAACGTATTCGTGACCCAACTGGGAGTGCGCCAAGCGCCGGGGAAAGTGTGCGGGACCCAACTGGGAGCGCGCCAAGCACCGAGGAACGTGAGCGGGCCCCAACTTCGGGTGCGCCAAGCGCCGAGCAAAGCGTGAGGGACCCAACTGGGAGTGCGCCATGCGCCGGGTACGTGTGCGGGATCTAGCTGGGAGCACACAGAGCGCCAGAAAATGTGTGCGGGACCCAAATTCGGGTACGCCAAGCGCCTAGGAAAGTGTGCGGGACCAAACTGGAAGTGCGCCAAGCGCCGGGGAAAGTGTGTGAGACTCGACTTAAAAAGCGCCAAGCGTCGAGGAAAGAGGGCGGGACCCTTCTGCGAGTATGCCAAGCGTTACGGATCGTGTGTTCGACCCAACCCGGAGGACCGGGAAGGGAGTGAAAATTGGAAACGCGGTTGTGATTCAACCGTTCATCTAGTCGTTATTGGGTTCGGAAACCATGAAAAAGGGTGTGAACTGTGGTGGTGCTAGAAGGGGTGGGCAAGTGTTATGCAAGAGGGGTTGCAAGAGGGGCTACTACACAACTGCATGAGCATTTGAAAGGTCATATCTGAGGGTGTAATGTGCCTTTAAAAGGAAACCTTTGCTGAAATAAAGTAGAAATTATTTAACTGTTTTGCTTTGCTACGGATTAGTATGATTTGGAAAAGGAACATTTGTGAGAAACTCGTTAAAAGAAGTGAAATGTCTTATGCTACTGATTTGGCATGGGAATAAACTCGAAAGAAGCACTAAAAACTCAGTGAAATGATTCATCGTTGATTTGGCTGTGCACTTGTCTACTAAACAACAAAAATTGAGTGTGAGATTGAAAAACCAAATCATGCACATCTCTTCTGAAATCAACCTAACGCTTGCAGTTTAGGTTAACAAGCCTCAGGTCCTTGCAAAATTATGTTGTGTCTCCCACCTCAATCATTCAGAAATATTGATTTTCAAGCATTACTAAATTATTTATACGTTCGCTTCCGATTGACTATCAATTAATGAAAGTGGAAATAACATCACGTAGTGTGTCTATGCGAATGTTGTCACCTAAGAGAATTGCAGTCACACGAATAAATGTGTGTGCTTAGTAAGATGTGCGTGATTTGGTTTTTCAATCTCACACTCAATTTTTGTTGTTTAGTAAACAAGTGCACAGCCAAATCAACGATGAATCATTTCACTGAGTTCTTAGCGCTTCTTTTGAGTTTATTCCCATGCCAAATCAGTAGTATAAGACATTTCACTTCTTTTAACGAGTTTCTCACAAATGTTTCATTTCCAAATCATGCTAATCCGTAGCAAACAAAACAGTTGAATAATTGAACTATAAGTCTTTTCAAGAGAATCTGTTCTTGTTCCACATGTTTCCGTTCTGTAACTGCCGGATATTCCACAATTGATCATCATCCACATCCTGAAAAAAGGTAACATTTCAAGGCGCCGCAGTCCACTCGACGTTCTGCTTCGCCGGTTTAGGTTTCTAGGAGAAAAAATAAAAAGGCCTGCTTGTGAGACCCCAGCAATCATCTTAATAAATGTGAATTGTTTTGAAGTGCTGGATATCTTACCACCAAAACTGCTACGTAGTTTACATATTGTGGTGCGCGCGAAGCGCGCACCACGATTTGGCTTTGATCTCTTCCCGATGCCCTACAATGAGATCACTTATTCATACCGTCACCAGAGGTATGAGCTGTACACTATTCGATGCGCTGTAAGAAATTACATATGTGTGCAACTTTTCATCCTAACTGTTCCCCGCTTTCTGAAGTTATGACCTCCCAAGATACGCGAAAACGTTCTCCACCACCGCTTCCGCCTTCGCCTCCGTCCGTCGAATTCCATTTTTTTGAAAGGCGTGGACCAAATCGTTCAAAAAATTTGTGACCAGAGGTAATCGGCCACGGGAATGCCGCAAATAATTGGCAGAACTCAGCATAATGACTTCTGAGCCCCTAACGGGCGGTTCAAACACGGAAACCGGCCTCTCAAGATTAGTTTATGAAAATAATGGGTTTTTTCTTTATCAGTCATTGTTTTCTTAGACTTCGTATAAACACCTTGCTCTCTAGGGTGGCGCACTTTGAACGTCCGTCTCGGAAGAGGACGCTGTGAGAGAGGGATGTTCTTGAGCGCGGCGCGCATTCGTACCATGCGCACCATCGATAAGAAGGCGTCGCAGCGTGTGCTGAAGCGTCGGTTGACTATGCGAGACCGCAGTACGTGTATGCAGGACGTCATGGAACTACAGCAGGACCTCAGTAGGGGTGTGCAGGACGCCGTAGAACGTGTGCAGGACCTTAGTAGGAGTGTGCAGGACATCATGGGACCTGTGCAGGACCCTAGTAGGGGTGTGCAGGACGCCGTAGAATGTGTCCAGGACATCATGGAACGTGTGCAGGACCTTAGTAGGAGTGTGCAGGACATCATGGAACCTGTGCAGGACCCCAGTAAGGGTGTGCAGGACGTCGTAGAATGTGTGCAGGACCTCAGTAGGAGTGTGCAGGACCTTAGTAGGAGTGTGCAGGACGTCGTAGAATGTGTGCAGGACCTCAGTAGGAGTGTGCAGGACATCATGGAATGTGTGCAGGACCTTGGTAGGGGTGTGCAGGACGTTGTAGAATGTGTGCAGGACCTCAGTAGGAGTGTGCAGGACAACACGGAACGTGTGCAGGACCCCAGTAGGGGTGTGCAGGACGTCGAAGAATGTGTGCAAGACCTCAGTAGGAGTGTGCAGGACATCATGGAACGTGTACAGGACCTTAGTAGGAGTGTGCAGGACATCATGGGACCTGTACAGGACCTCAGTAGGGGTGTGCAGGACGTCGTAGAATGTGTGCAGGACCTTAGTAGGAGTGTGCAGGACATCATGGAACGTGTGCAGGACCTTAGTAGGAGTGTGCAGGACATCATGGAACGTGTGCAGGACCTTAGTAGGAGTGTGCAGGACATCATGGGACCTGTGCAGGACCCCAGTAGGGTGTGCAGGACGTCGTAGAATGTGCACACGACCTCGGTAAAAGTGTGCAGGACATCATGGAACCTGTGCAGGACCCCAGTAGGTGTGCAGGACGTCGTGGAATGTGTGCACGGACATCCAGTAGAGTGTGCAGGACATCATGGAACGTGTGCAGGGACCCCACTAGGGGTGTGCTTAGTAGGAGTGTGGAATGGCGACGTCGAGCTGCACTAAAAGACCAGGGCACATCATGGGACCTATTCAGGACCCCAGTAGGGGTGTGCAGGACGTCGTAGAATGTGTGCAAGACCTCAGTAGGAGTGTGCAGGACATCATGGAACCTGTGCAGGACCCCAGTAGGGGTGTGCAGGACGTCGTAGAATGTGTGCACGACCTCAGCAGGAGTGTGCAGGACATCATGGAACGTGTGCAGGACCTTAGTAGGAGTGTGCAGCACATCATGGGACCTGTGCAGGACCCCAGTAGGGTGTGCAGGACGTCGTAGAATGTGGGCACGACCTCAGTAGGAGTGTGCAGGACATCATGGAACCTGTGCAGGACCCTGTAGGGTGTGCACGACCTCAGTAGGAGTGTGCAGGACATCATGGAACGTGCAGGACCTTAGTAGGAGTGTGCAGTACATCATGGGACCTATTCAGGACCCCAGTAGGGGTGTGCAGGACGTCATGGAATGTGTGCAAGACCTCAGTAGGAGTGTGCAGGACATCATGGAACCTGTGCAGGACCCCAGTAGAGGTGTGCAGGACGTCGTAGAATGTGTGCACGACCTCAGCAGGAGTGTGCAGGACATCATGGAACGTGTGCAGGACCTTAGTAGGAGTGTGCAGTACATCATGGGACCTATTCAGGACCCCAGTAGGGGTGTGCAGGACGTCGTAGAATGTGTGCGCGACCTCAGTAGGAGTGTGCAGGACATCATGGAACGTGTGCACGACCTCAGTAGGAGTGTGCAGGACATCATGGAACCTGTGCAGGACCCCAGTAGGGGTGTGCAGGACGTCTAGAATGTGTGCAGGACATCAGTAGGAGTGTGCAGGACATCATGAAGCGAGTGCAGGACCCCAGTAGGGGTGTGCAGGACGTCGTATAATGTGTGCACGACCTCAGTAGGACTTCGCAGGACATCATGGGATGTGTGCAGGACCCCAGTAGGGATGTGCAGGACGTCATGGAATGTATTCAGGACCTCAGTAGGGGTGTGCACGACATAATGGAATGTGTGCAGGACCTCAGTGGGAGTGTGCAGGACATCATGGAACCTGTGCAGGACCCCAGTAGGTGTGCAGGACGTCGTAGAACGTGTGCACGACCTCAGTAGGAGTGTGCAGGACATCATGGGACCTGTGCAGGACCTCAGTAGGAGTGTGCAGGACATCATGGGACCTGTGCAGGACCTCAGTAGGAGTGTGCAGGACGTCGTAGAATGTCTGCAGGGCCTCAGTAGGAGTGTGCAGGACACCATGGAACCTGTGCAGGACCCCAGTAGGGGTGTGCAGGACGTCGTAGAATGTGTGCACGACCTCAGTAGGAGTGTGCAGGACATCATAGAACGTGTGCAGGACCCCAGTAGGTGTGCAGGACGTCATGGAGATGTGTGCAGGACCTCAGTAGGAGAGTGCAGGACATCATGGAACGTGTGCAGGACCCCAGGAGGGGTGTGCAGGACGTCATGGAATGTGTGCAGGACCTCAGTAGGGGTGTGCAGGACGTCGTAGAATGTGTGCAGGACCTCAGTAGGAGTGTGCAGGATATCATGGAATGTGTGCAGGACCCCAGTAGGGGTGTACAGGACGTCATAGAGTGTATGCAGGACCTCAGTAGGAGTGTGCAGTACATCATGGAACGTGCAGGACCCCAGTAGGGGTGTGCAGGACATCATAGAATGTGTGCAGGACCTTAGTAAGAGTGTGCAGTACATCATGAAGCGCGTGCAGGATCTCAGTACATAGGAGTGTGCAGGACATCATGTAATGTGTGCAGGACCCCAGTAGGAGGTGTGCAGGACATCATGGAATGTGTGCACGACCTCAGTAGGAGTGTGCAGGACATCATGGAACGTGTGCAGGACCCCTGTAGGGGTGTGCAGGACGTCGTAGAACGTGTGCAAGACCTCAGTAGGGGTGTGCGGGACATCATGGAACGTGTGCAGGGCCCCAATTCAGGTTTTCAGGACGTCGTAGAATGTGTGCAAGACCTCAGTAGGAGTGTGCAGGACATCATGGAACCTGTGCAGGACCCCAGTAGGGGTGTGCAAGAATGTGTGCACGACCTCAGTAGGAGTGTGCAGGACATCATGGAACGTGTGCAGGACCTTAGTAGGAGTGTGCAGTACATCATGGGACCTATTCAGGACCCCAGTAGGGGTGTGCAGGACGTCGTAGAATGTGTGCAAGACCTCAGTAGGAGTGTGCAGGACATCATGGAACCTGTGCAGGACCCCGGAGGGGTGTGCAGGACGTCGTAGAATGTGTGCACGACCTCAGTAGGAGTGTGCAGGACATCATGGAACGTGTGCAGGACCTTGGTAGGAGTGTGCAGTACATCATGGGACCTATTCAGGACCCCAGTAGGGGTGTGCAGGACGTCGTAGAATGTGTGCACGACCTCAGTAGGGTGTGCAGGACATCATGGAACCTGTGCAGGACCCCCAGTAGGGGTGTGCAGGACGTCATAGAATGTGTGCAGGACCTCAGTAGGAGTGTGCAGGGACATCATGGAACGTGTGCAGGACCTCAGTAGGAGTGTGCAGGACATCATGGGACCTATTGCAGGACCCCAGTAGGGGTGTGCAGGACGTCGTAGAATGTGTGCACGACCTCAGTAGGAGTGTGCAGGACATCATGGAACGCAGGACCTCAGTAGGAGTGTGCAGGACATCATGGAACCTGTGCAGGACCCCAGTAGGGGTGTGCAGGACGTCATGGAAATGTGTGCAAGACCTCAGTAGGAGTGTGCAGTGACATCATGGAACCTGTGCAGGACCCCCAGTAGGGGGTGTGCAGGACGTCATGGAATGTGTGCACGACCTCAGTAGGAGTGTGCAGGACATCATGGAACGTGTGCAGGACCCCAGTAGGAGTGTGCAGTACATCAGTGGGACGTATTCAGGACCTCAGGAACCCCAGTAGGGGTGTGCAGGACGTCGTAGAATGTGGGCACGACCTCAGTAGGAGTGTGCAGGACATCATGGAACCTGTGCAGGACCCCAGTAGGGGTGTGCAGGACGTCGTAGAATGTGTGCACGACCTCAGTAGGAGTGTGCAGGACATCATGGAACGTGTGCAGGACCTTAGTAGGAGTGTGCAGTACATCATGGGACCTATTCAGGACCCCAGTAGGGAGTGTGCAGGACGTCGTAGAATGTGTGCACGACCTCAGTAGGAGTGTGTGCAGGACATCATGGTACCTGTGCAGGACCCCAGTAGGGGTGTGCAGGACGTCGTAGAATGTGTGCACGACCTCAGTGCCGGAGTGTGCAGGACATCATGGAACGTGTGCAGGACCTTAGTAGAAGTGTGCAGTACATCATGGACCTATACAGGACTCCAGTAGGGGTGTGCAGGACGTCGTAGAATGTGTGCACGACCTCAGTAGGAGTGTGCAGGACATCATGGAACCTGTGCAGGACCCCAGTAGGGGTGTGCAGGACGCTCGTAGAATGTGTGCAGCACATCAGTAGGAGTGTGCAGGACATCATGAAGCGAGTGCAGGACCCCAGTAGGGATGAGTAGGACGTGACGGACTGTGTACAGGACCTCACTAAAAGTGGGCAGAACATCTTAGAACGTGTGCAGGACCCCACTAGGGGTGTGCAGGACATCATGGAATGTGTGCAGGACCTCACTAAAAGTGGGCAGGACATCATAGAACGTGTGAAGGACCCCACTAGGAGTGTGCAGGACATCATGGAATGTGTGCTGGATTTCAGTAGGAGTGTGCAGGACATCATGAAGCGAGTGCAGGACCAGTAGGGATGAGTAGGACGTCATGGAACGTGTACAGGACCTCAGTAAAAGTGGGCAGGGACATCATAGAACGTGTGCAGGACCCCACTAGGGGTGTGCAGGACATCATGGAATGTGTGCAGGACCTCAGTAGGAGTGTGCAGGACATCATGGGGACTCCATGCAGGACCCCAGTAAGGGGTGTGCAGGTCGTCGTAGAATGTGTGCAGGACCTCAGTAGGAGTGTGCAGGAGATCATGGAACATGTGCAGAACCTTAGTAAGTAGTGTGCAGGACGTCGTAGAATGTGTGCAGGACCTTAGTAGGAGTGTGCAGTACATCATGGGACGTGTGCAGGACCTCAGTAGGAGTGTGCAGGACGTCGTAGAATGTGTGCACGACCTCAGTAGGAGTGTGTGCAGTACATCATGGAACCTGTGCAGGACCCCAGTAGGGGTGTGCAGGACGTCGTAGAATGTGTGCACGACCTCAGTAGGAGTGTGCAGGACATCATGGAACGTGTGCAGGACCTTAGTAGGAGTGTGCAGTACATCATGGGACCTATTCAGGACCCCAGTAGGGGTGTGCAGGACGTCGTAGAATGTGTGGAAGACCTCCAGTAGGAGTGTGCAGGACATCATGGAACCTGTGCAGGACCCCAGTAGGGGTGTGCAGGACGTCGTAGAATGTGTGCACGACCTCAGTAGGAGTGTGCAGGACATCATGGAACGTGTGCAGGACCTTAGTAGGAGTGTGCAGTACATCATGGGACCTATTCAGGACCCCAGTAGGGGTGTGCAGGACGTCGTAGAATGTGTGCACGACCTCAGTAGGAGTGTGCAGGACATCATGGTACCTGTGCAGGACCCCAGTAGGGGTGTGCAGGACGTCGTAGAATGTGTGCACGACCTCAGTAGGAGTGTGCAGGACATCATGGAACGTGTGCAGGACCTTAGTAGAGTGTGCAGGACATCATGGGACCTGTGCAGGACCCCAGTAGGGAGTGTGCAGGACGTCGTAGAATGTGTGCACGACCTCAGTAGGAGTGTGCAGGACATCATGGTACCTGTGCAGGACCCCAGTAGGGGTGTGCAGGACGTCTAGAATGTGTGCAGGACATCAGTAGGAGTGTGCAGGACATCATGGAACGTGTGCAGGACCTTAGTAGGAGTGTGCAGTACATCATGGGACCTATTCAGGACCCCAGTAGGGGTGTGCAGGACGTCGTAGAATGTGTGCAAGACCTCAGTAGGAGTGTGCAGGACATCATGGAACCTGTGCAGGACCCCAGTAGGGGTGTGCAGGACGTCGTAGAATGTGTGCACGACCTCAGTAGGAGTGTGCAGGACATCATGGAACGTGTGCAGGACCTTGGTAGGAGTGTGCAGGACATCATGGAAGCTGGGCAGGACCCCAGGAGGGGGGGGCAGGACGTCGTAGGATGTGTGCGGGACCTCAGTAGGAGGGGGCAGGACATCATGGAACGTGTGCAGGACCTCAGTAGGAGTGTGCAGGACATCATGGAACCTGTGCAGGACCCCAGTAGGGGTGTGCAGGACGTCGTAGAATGTGTGCAGGACCTCAGTAGGAGTGTGCCGGACAAAACGGGACCTGTGCAGGACCCCAGTAGGAGTGTGCAGGACATCATGGAATGTGTGGAGGACATCAGTAGGAGTGTGTAGGACGTCATGAAGAGTGTGCAGGACACCAGTAAGTATGAGAAGGACGTCATCGAATGTGTGTAGGACCTTAGTAAAAGTGTGCAGGACATCACAGAACGTGTGCAGGATCCCAACAGAGGTGTGCAGGACGTCGTAGAATGTGTGCAGGACCTCAGTAGGAGTGAGCAGGAAATCATGGAACGTGTGATGATCCCAGCACCCCTGTGCAGGACGTCGTAGAATGTGTGCAGGACATCCAGTAGGAGTGTGCAGGACATCATGGGACCTATGCAGGACCCCAGTAGGGGTGTGCAGGACGTCATAGAATGTGTGCAAGACCTCCAGTAGGAGTGTGCAGGACATCATGGAACCTGTGCAGGACCCCAGTAGGGGTGTGCAGGACGTCGTAGAATGTGTGCAGACCTCAGTAGGAGTGTGCAGGACATCATGGAACGTGTGCAGGACCCATGTAGGAGTGTGCAGGACATCATGGGACCTATACAGGACCCCAGTAGGGGTGTGCAGGACGTCGTAGAATGTGTGCAAGACCTCAGTAGGAGTGTGCAGGACATCATGGAACCTATGCAGGACCCCAGTAGGGGTGTGCAGGACGTCGTAGAATGTGTGCACGACCCCAGTAGGGGTGTGCAGGACGTCGTAGAATGTGTGCACGACCTCAGTAGGAGTGTGCAGGACATCATGGGACCTATACAGGACTCCAGTAGGGGTGTGCAGGACGTCGTAGAATGTGAGCACGACCTCAGTCGCAGTGTGCAGGACATCATGGAACCTGTGCAGGACCCCAGTAGGTGTGCAGGACATCATGGAATGTGTGCAGGACCTCAGTAGGAGTGTGCAGGACATCATGGAACCTGTGCAGGACCCCAGTAGGGGTGTGCAGGACGTCATGGAATGTGCAGGACCTCAGTAGGAGTGTGCAGGACATCATGGAACCTGTGCAGGACCCCAGTAGGGGTGTGCAGGACGTCGTAGGAATGTGTGCAGGACCTCAGTAGGAGTGTGCAGGACATCATGGAACCTGTGCAGGACCCCAGTAGGAGTGTGCAGGACGTCGTAGAATGTGTGCAGGACCTCAGTAGGAGTGTGCAGGACATCATGGAACGTGTGCAGGACCTCAGTAGGAGTGTGCAGGACATCATGGAACGTGCAGGACCCCAGTAGGGGTGTGCAGGACGTCGTAGAATGTGTGCAGGACCTCAGTAGGAGTGTGCAGGACATCATGGAACCTGTGCAGGACCCCAGTAGGGGTGTGCAGGACGTCGTAGAATCCTGTGCACGACCTCAGTAGGAGTGTGCAGGGACATCAGACCCAGTGGAGGAAACATCATGGAACGTGTGCAGGACCTTAGTAGGAGTGTGCAGGACATCATGGGACCTCATTCAGACCCCAGTAGGGTGTGTGCAGGACGTCGTAGAATGTGTGCACGACCTCAGTAGGAGTGTGCAGGACATCATGGAACCTGTGCAGGACCCCAGTAGGGTGTGCAGGACGTCGTAGAATGTGTGCACGACCTCAGTAGGAGTGTGCGGGACATCATGAGCAGTGCAGGACCCAGTAGGGATGCAGGACGTCATGGAATGTAGGACTTCACTAAAGTGTGCAGGACATCATGGGACCTATTCAGGACCCCAGTAGGGGTGTGCAGGACGTCGTAGAATGTGTGCACGACCTCAGTAGGAGTGTGCAGGACATCATGGAACCTGTGCAGGACCCCAGTAGGGGTGTGCAGGACGTCATAGAATGTGTGCACGACCTCAGTAGGAGTGTGCAGGACATCATGGAACGTGCAGGACCTTAGTAGGAGTGTGCAGGACATCATGGGACCTATTCAGGATCCCAGTAGGGGTGTGCAGGACGTCGTAGAATGTGTGCAAGACCTCAGTAGGAGTGTGCAGGACATCATGGAACCTGTGCAGGACCCCAGTAGGGGTGTGCAGGACGTCGTAGAATGTGTGCACGACCTCAGCAGGAGTGTGCAGGACATCATGGAACGTGTGCAGGACCTTAGTAGGAGTGTGCAGCACATCATGGGACCTATTCAGGATCCCAGTAGGGGTGTGCAGGACGTCGTAGAATGTGTGCAAGACCTCAGTAGGAGTGTGCAGGACATCATGGAACCTGTGCAGGACCCCAGTAGGGGTGTGCAGGACGTCGTAGAATGTGTGCACGACCTCAGTAGGAGTGTGCAGGACATCATGGAACGTGTGCAGGTCCTTAGTAGGGAGTGTGCAGGACATCATGGGACCTATTCAGGACCCCAGTAGGGAGTGTGCAGGACGTCGTAGAATGTGTGCAGGACCTCAGTAGGAGTGTGCAGGACATCATGGAACGTGTGCAGGACCTCAGTAGGAGTGTGCAGGACATCATAGAATGTGTGCAGGACCTCAGTAGGGGCGGATCTGTGTGCAGGATGTGCAGGACGTCATGGAACGTGTGCAGGACCTTGGTAGGGAAGTGTGCCTTTTTGCAGGACATCATGGGACCTATACAGGACCCCAGGCTGAGAGTGTGCAGGACGTCGTAGAATGTGTGCTGGACCTCAGTAGGAGTGTGCAGGACATCATGGAACCTGTGCAGGACCCCAGTAGGGGTGTAGGACGTCATGGAATGTGTGCAGGACCTCAGTAGGGGTGTGCAGGACGTCACGGAGCTTGTGCAGTACCCCAGTAGGAGTGTGCAGTACATCATGGGACCTGTGCAGGACCCCAGTATGGGTGTGCAGGACGTCGCAGATTGTGTTCAGGACCTCAGTAGGAGGGTGCAGGACATCATGGAAGCTGTGCAGGTACCCAGTAGAGGTGTGCAGGGCGTCGTAGAATGTGTGCACGACCTCAGTAGGAGTGTGCAGGACATCATGGAACGTGTGCAGGACCTTGGTAGGAGTGTGGAGGACATCATGGGACCTATACAGGACCCCAGTAGGGGTGTGCAGGACGTCGTAGAATGTGTGCAAGACCTCAGTAGGAGTGTGCAGGACATCATGGAACCTGTGCAGGACCCCAGTAGGGTGTGCAGGACGTCGTAGAATGTGTGCACGACCTCAGTAGGAGTGTGCAGGACATCATGGAACGTGTGCAGGACCTTAGTAGGAGTGTGCAGGACATCATGGGACCTATACAGGACTCCAGTAGGGGTGTGCAGGACGTCGTAGAATGTGTGCACGACCTCAGTAGGAGTGTGCAGGACATCATGGAACCTGTGCAGGACCCCAGTAGGGGTGTGCAGGACGTCGTAGAATGTGTGCAGGACCTCCAGTAAAAGTGTGCAGGACATCATGGAACCTGTGCAGGACCCCAGTAGGGGTGTGCAGGACGTCATGAAATGTGTGTAGGACCTTAGTAAAAGTGTGCAGGACATCATGAAACGTGTGCAGGACCCCAGTAGGGATGAGGAGGACGTCTTGGAATTTGTACAGGACCTCAGCAAAAGTGGGCAGGACATCATCGAACGTGTGTAGGACCCCAGTAGGGGTGTGCAGGACATCATGGAATGTGTGCAGGACCTCCAGTAGGAGTGTGCAGGACATCATAGAACGTGTGCAGGACCCCAGTAGGAGTGTGCAGGACATCATGGAATGTGTGCAGGACCTCCAGTAGGAGTGTGCAGGACATCATGGAACCTGTGCAGGACCCCAGTAGGAGTGTGCAGGACGTCATGGAACGTGTGCAGGACCTCAGTAGGATAGTGCAGGACATCATGGAACCTGTGCAGGACCCCAGTAGGGGTGTGCAGGACGTCGTAGAATGTGTGCACAACCTCAGTAAGAGTGTGCAGGACATCATGGAACGTGTGCAGGACCCCAGTAAGGGTATGCAGGACATCATGGGACCTGTGCAGGACCCCAGCAGGATGTGCAGGACGTCATAGAATGTGTGCAGGACCTCAGTAGGAGTGTGCAGGACATCATGGAACCTGTGCAGGACCCCAGTAGAGGGGTGTGCAGGACGTCGTAGAATGTGTGCAGGACCTCAGTAGGAGTGTGCAGGACATCATAAAACGTGTGCAGGACCCCAGCAGGGATGAGCAGGACTTCATGGAATGTGTGCACGACCTCAGTAGGAGTGTGCAGGACATCATGGAACGTGTGCAGGACCTTAGTAGGAGTGTGCAGTACATCATGGGACCTATTCAGGACCCCAGTAGGGGTGTGCAGGACGTCGTAGAATGTGTGCAAGACCTCAGTAGGAGTGTGCAGGACATCATGGAACCTGTGCAGGACCCCAGTAGGGGTGTGCAGGACGTCGAAGAATGTGTGCAGGACCCTAGTAGGAGTGCGCAGGACAACATGGAACGTGTGCAGGACCTCAGTATGAGTGAGCAGGACGTCGTAGAATGTGTGCAGGACCTCAGTAGGAGTGTGCAGGACATCATGAAACCTGTGCAGGACCCCAGTTGGGGCGTGCAGGACGTCGTAGAATGTGTGCAGGACTTCAGTAGGAGTGTGCAGGACATCATGGGACCTGTGCAGGAGCCCAGTAGGGGTGTGCAGGTCGTCGTAGAATGTGTGCAAGACCTCAGTAGGAGTGTGCAGGACATCATGGAACCTGTGCACGACCCCAGTAGGGGTGTGCAGGACATGTAGAATGTGTGCAGGACCTCAGTAGGGAACGTGTGCAGGACATCACGGAACGTGTGCAGGACCTTAGTAGGAGTGTGCAGGACATCATGGTACCTGTGCAGGACCCCAGTAGCGGTGTGCAGGACGTCGTAGAATGTGTGCACGACCTCAGGAGGAGTGTGCAGGACATCATGGAACGTGTGCAGGACCCCAGTAGGAGAGGGCAGGACATCATGGAACCGGTGCAGGACTCCAGTAGGGGTGTGCAGGACGTCGTAAAATGTGTGCACGACCTCAGTAGGAGTGTGCAGGACATCATGGAACCTATGCAGGACCCCAATAGGGGTGCGCAGGACGTCGTAGATTGTGTGCAGGACCTCAGTAGGAGTGTGCAGGTCATCATGTAACGTGTGCAGGACCCCAGTAGGGGTGTGCATGACGTCGTAGAATGTGTGCAGGATCTCAGTAGGATTGTACAGTACATCATGGGACCTGTGCAGGACCCCAGTACGGGGCGTGCAGAACGTCGTAGATACTGTGCAGGACCTCAGTAGGAGTGTGCAGGACATCATGGAATCTGTGTAGGACCCAGTAGGGTTGTGCAAGACGTCGTATATTGTGTGCAGGACCTCAGCAGGAGTGTGCAGGACATCATGGAGCGTGTGAAGGACCCCAGTAGGGGTGTGCAGGATGTCAGGGAATGTGTGCAGGATCTCAGTAGGAGTGTGCAGGACATCATGGAACGTGTGCAGGACCCCAGTAGGGATGAGTAGGACGTCATGGAATGTGTACAGGACCTCACTAAAAGTGGGCAGGACATCATGGAACGTGTGCAGGACCCCACTAGGGGTGTGCAGGACATCATGGAATGTGTGCAGGACCCCAGTAGGGGTGTGCACGACCTCAGTAGGAGTGTGCAGGAATCATGGAACCTGTGCAGGACCCCAGTAGGGGTGAGCAGGACGTCGTATAATGTGTGCAGGACCTCAGTAGGAGTGTGCAGGAATCATGGAACCTGTGCAGGACCCCAGTAGGGGTGTGCAGGACGCCGCAGAATGTGTGCACGACCTCAGTAAGAGTGTGAAGGACATCATGGAACGTGTGCAGGACCTTAGTAGGAGTGTGCAGGACATCATGGAACCTGTGCACGACCCCAGTAGGAGTGTGCAGGACGTCGTAGAATGTGTGCAGGACCCCAGTAGGAGTGTGCAGGAGATTATGGGACCTGTGCAGGGCCCCAGTAGGGGTGTGCAGGACGTCGTAGAATGTGTGCAGGACCTCAGTAGGAGTGTGCAGGACATCATGGAACGTGTGCAGGATCCCAGTAGGAGTATGCAGGACATCATGGAATGTGTGCAGGACCCCAGTAAAAGTGTGCAGGACGTCGTAGAATGTGTGCAAGACCTCAGTAGGGGTGTGCAGGACGTCGCAGAATGTGTGCAGAACCTCAGTAGGAGTGTGCAGGACATCATGGCACCTGTGCAGGACCTCAGTAGGAGTGTGCAGGACGTCGTAGAATGTGTGCAGGACCTCAGTACGAGTGTGCAAGACATCATGGAACCTGTGCAGAAACCCAGTAGGGGTGCGCAGGACGTCGTGGAATGTGTGCAGGACCTCAGTAGATGTGTGCAGGACATCATGGTACCTGTGCAGGACCCCAGTAGGGGTGTGCAGGACGTCGTAGAATGTGTGCAGGACCTCAGTAGGAGTGGCAGGATGTCATGGAACCTGTGCAAGACCCCAGCAGGACATCCCTGTAGTGTGCAGGACGTCGTAGAATGTGTGCAGGACCTTAGTAGGAGTGTGCAGGACATCATGGGACCTATGCAGGACCCCAGTAGGGGTGTGCAGGACGTCGTAGAATGTGTGCAAGACCTCAGTAGGAGTGTGCAGGACATCATGGAACCAGGACCTTAGTAGGAGTGTGCAGGACATCATGGGACCTATACAGGACTCCAGTAGGGGTGTGCAGGACGTCGTAGAATGTGTGCACGACCTCAGTAGGAGTGTGCAGGACATCATGGAACGTGTGCAGGACCTTAGTAGGAGTGTGCAGGACATCATGGGACCTATACAGGACTCCAGTAGGGGTGTGCAGGACGTCGTAGAATGTGTGCACGACCTCAGTAGGAGTGTGCAGGACATCATGGAACCTGTGCAGGACCCAGGTAGGGATGTGCAGGACGTCGTAGAATGTGTGCACGACCTCCAGTAGGAGTGTGCAGGACATCATGGAACGTGTGCAGGACCCCAGTAGGAGTGTGCAGGACATCATGGGACCTATACAGGACTCCAGTAGGAGTGTGCAGGACGTCATAGAATGTGTGCAGGACCTCCCAGTAGGAGTGTGCAGGACATCATGGAACCTGTGCAGGACCCTAGTAGGGGTGTGCAGGACATCATGGAATGTGTGCAGGACCTCAGTAGGAGTGTGCAGGACATCATGGAACCTGTGCAGGACCCCAGTAGGGGTGTGCAGGACGTCGTAGAATGTGTGCAAGACCTCAGTAGGAGTGTGCAGGACATCATGGAACCTGTGCAGGACCCCAGTAGGGGTGTGCAGGACGTCGTAGAATGTGTGCAGGACCTCAGTAGGAGTGTGCAGGACATCATGGAACCTGTGCAGGATTCCAGTAGGGGTGTGCAGGACGTCGTAGAATGTGTGCACGACCTCAGTAGGAGTGTGCAGGACATCATGGGACCTATTCAGGACCCCAGTAGGGGTGTGCAGGACGTCGTAGAATGTGTGCACGACCTCAGTAGGAGTGTGCAGGACATCATGGAACCTGTGCAGGACCCCAGTAGGGGTGTGCAGGACGTCTAGAATGTGTGCAGGACATCAGTAGGAGTGTGCAGGACATCATGAAGCGAGTGCAGGACCCCAGTAGGGATGAGTAGGACGTCACGGAATGTGTACAGGACCTCACTAAAAGTGGGCAGAACATCTTAGAACGTGTGCAGGACCCCACTAGGGGTGTGCAGGACGTCATGGAATGTGTACAGGACCTCAATAAAAGTGGGCAGGACATCATGGTACCTGTGCAGGACCCCAATAGGGGTGTGCAGGACGTCATAGAATGTGTGCACGACCTCAGTAGGAGTGTGCAGGACATCATGGAACGTGTGCAGGACCTTAGTAGGAGTGTGCAGGACATCATGGAATGTGTGCCGGACCTCAGTAGGGTGTGCAGGACATCATGGAGCGTGTGAAGGACCCCAGTAGTGTTGTGCAGGACGTCGTATATTGTGTGCAGGGCCTCAGTAGGTTTGTGCAGGACATCATGGAACGTGTGCAGGACCCTAGTAGGGGTGTGCAGGACGCCGCAGATTGTGTGCACGACCTCAGTAGGAGTGTGCAGGACATCATGGAACCTGTGCAGGACCCCAGTAGGGGTGTGCACGACCTCAGTAGGAGTGTGCAGGACATCATGGAACGTGTGCAGGACCTTAGTAGGAGTGTGCAGCACATCATGGGACCTATTCAAGACCCCAGTAGGGGTGTGCAGGACGTCGTAGAATGTGTGCACGACCTCAGTAGGAGCGTGCAGGACATCATGGTACCTGTGCAGGACCCCAGTAGGGGTGTGCAGGACGTCGTAGAATGTGTGCACGACCTCAGTAGGAGTGTGCAGGACATCATGGAACGTGTGCAGGACCCCAGTAGGAGTGTTGTGCAGGACATCAGTAGGAGTGTCTGTGTGCAGGACCCCAGTAGGGGTGTGCAGGACGTCGTAGAATGTGTGCAAGACCTCAGTAGGAGTGTGCAGGACATCATGGAACCTGTGCAGGACCCCAGTAGGGGTGTGCAGGACGTCGTAGAATGTGTGCACAACTTCAGTAGGAGTGTGCAGGACATCATGGAACGTGTGCAGGACCCCAGTAGGAGTGTGCAGGACGTCATGGAATGTGTGCAGGACCCCAGTAGGGGTGTGCAGGACATCATGGAATGTGTGCAGGACCTCAGTAGGAGTGTGCAGGACATCATGGGACCTGTGCAGGACCCCAGTAGGGATGTGCAGGACGTCATGGAATGTGTGCACGACCTCCAGTAGGAGTGTGCAGGACATCATGGAACGTGTGCAGGACCCCAGTAGGGTGTGTGCAGGACGTCATGGAATGTGTGCAGGACCTTAGTATGAGTGTGCGGACATCATGGTACCTGTGCAGGACCCCAATAGGGGTGTGCAGGACGTCATAGAATGTGTGCACGACCTCAGTAGGAGTGTGCAGGACATCATAAAACGTGTGCAGGACCCCAGCAGGGATGAGCAGGACTTCATGGAATGTGTGCAGGACATCGGTAGGAGTGTGCAGGACATCATGGAACGTGTGCAGGACCTTAGTAGGAGTGTGCAGGACATCATGGGACCTATGCAGGACCCCAGTAGGGGTGTGCAGGACGTCGTAGAATGTGTGCACGACTTCAGTAGGAGTGTGCAGGACATCATGGAACCTGTGCAGGACCCCAGTAGGGGTGTGCAGGACGTCGTAGAATGTGTGCACGACCTCAGTAGGAGTGTGCAGGACATCACGGAACGTGTGCAGGACCTTAGTAGGGTGTGTGCAGGACATCATGGGACCTGTACAGGACTCCAGTAGGAGTGTGCAGGACATCGTAGAATGTGTGCAGGACCTCAGTAGGAGTGTGCAGGACATCATGGAACCTGTGCAGGACCTCAGTAGGAGTGTGCAGGACATCATAGAATGTGTGCACGACCTCAGTAGGAGTGTGCAGGACATCATGGAATGTGTGCAGGACCTTAGTAGGAGTGTGCAGGACATCATGGGACCTGTGCAGGACCCCAGTAGGGTGTGCAGGACGTCATAGAATGTGTACAGGACCTCAGTAGGAGTGTGCAGGACATCATGGAACCTGTGCAGGACCCCAGTAGGGAGTGTGCAGGACGTCATGGAATGTGTGCAGGACCTCAGTAGGAGTGTGCAGGACATCATAGAACATGTGCAGGACCTCAGTAGGAGCGTGCAGGACATCATGGAACCTGTGCAGGACCCCAGTAGGGGTGTGCAGGACGTCGTAGAATGTGTGCAGGACCTCAGTAAGAGTGTGCAGGACATCATGGAACCTGTGCAGGACCCTAGTAGGAGTGTGCAGGACGTCGCAGAGTGTGTGCACGACCTCAGTAGGAGTGTGCAGGACATCATGGAACGTGTGCAGGACCTCAGTAGGAGTGTGCAGGACATCATGGGACCTGTGCAGGACCCCAGTAGGGATCTGCAGGACGACGTAGAATGTGTGCAAGACCTCAGTAGGAGTGTGCACGACATCTTGGAACCTGTGCAGGACCTCAGTAGGGGTGTGCAGGACGTCGTAGAATGTATGCAGGACCTCAGTAGGAGTGTGCAGGACATCATAGAACGTGTGCCGGACCTTAGTAGGAGTGTGCAGGACATCATGTGACCTGTGCGGGACCCCAGTAGGGGTCTGCAGGACGTCGTAGAATATGTGCAGGACCTCAGTAGGAGTTTGCAGGACATCATGGAACGTGTGCAGGACCCCAGTAGGGGTGTGCAGGACGTCGTAGAATGTGTGCACGACCTCAGTAGGAGTGTGCAGGACATCATGGAACGTGTGCAGGACCTTAGTAGGAGTGTGCAGTACATCATGGGACCTATTCAGGACCCCAGTAGGGGTGTGCAGGACGTCGTAGAATGTGTGCACGACCTCAGTAGGAGTGTGCAGGACATCATGGTACCTGTGCAGGACCCCAGTAGGGGTGTGCAGGACGTCGTAGAATGTGTGCACGACCTCAGTAGGAGTGTGCAGGACATCATGGAACGTGTGCAGGACCTTAGTAGGAGTGTGCAGGACATCATGGGACCTATACAGGACTCCAGTAGGGGTGTGCAGGACGTCGTAGAATGTGTGCACGACCTCAGTAGGAGTGTGCAGGACATCATGGAACCTGTGCAGGACCCCAGTAGGGGTGTGCAGGACGTCTAGAATGTGTGCAGGACATCAGTAGGAGTGTGCAGGACATCATGGTACCTGTGCAGGACCCCAGTAGGGGTGTGCAGGACATTATGGGACCTGTGCAGGACCCCAGTAGTGTGCAGGACGTCGTAGAATGTGTGCAGGACGTCGTAGAATGTGTGCACGACCTCAGTAGGAGTGTGCAGGACATCATGGAACGTGTGCAGGACCTCACTAAAAGTGGGCAGAACATCATAGAACGTGTGCAGGACCCCACTAGGGGTGTGCAGGACATCATGGAATGTGTGCAGGACCTCACTAAAAGTGGACAGGACATCATAGAACGTGTGCAGGACCCCACTAGGGGTGTGCAGGACATCATGGAATGTGTGCTGGATCTCAGTAGGAGTGTGCAGGACATCATGAAGCGAGTGCAGGACCCCAGTAGGGATGAGTAGGACGTCATGGAACGTGTACAGGACCTCACTAAAAGTGGGCAGGACATCATAGAACGTGTGCAGGACCCCACTAGGGGTGTGCAGGACATCATGGAATGTGTGCAGGACCTCAGTAGGAGTGTGCAGGACATCATGGAACCTGTGCCGGACCTCAGTAGGGGCGTGCAGGACGATGTAGATTGTGTGCAGGACCTGAGTAGGAGTGTGCAGGGCATTATGGGGCCTGTGCAGGACCCCTGTAGGGGTGTGCAGGACGTCGCAGATTGTGTGCACGACCTCAGTAGGAGTGTGCAGGACATCATGGAACCTGTGCAGGACCCCAGTAGGGGTGTGCAGGACGTCGTAGAATGTGTGCACGACGTCAGTAGGAGTGTGCAGGACATCATGGAACGTGTGCAGGATCTCAGTAGGAGTGTGCAGGACATCATGGGACGTGGGCAGGATCCTAGTAGGGGTGTGCAGGACGCCGCAGATTGTGTGCACGACCTCAGTAGGAGTGTGCAGGACATCATGGAGCGTGTGAAGGACCCCAGTAGGGGTGTGCAGGACATCATGGGACGTATGCAGGACCCCAGTAGGGTTGTGCAGGACACCATGGAATGTGTGCAGGACCTCAGTAGGAATGTGCACGACATCATGGGACGTGTGCAGGACCGCAGTGGGGGTGTGCAGGACGTCGTAGAATATGTGCAGGACCTAAGTAAGGGTGTGCAGGACATCGTGGGACGTGAGCAGGACCCCAGTAGTGGTGTGCAGGACATTATGGAATGTGTGCAGGGCCTCAGTAGGAGTGTGCAGGACATCATGGAATGTGTGCAGGGCCTCAGTAGGAGTGTTCAGGACATCATGGGACGTGCGCAGGACCCCAGTAGGGATGTGCAGGACATCATGGAATGTGTGCCGGACCTCAGTAGGAGTGTGCAGGACATCATTGGAACGTGTGCAGGACCCCAGTAGGGGTGTGCAGGACATCATGGAATGTGCGAAGGACCTCAGTACGAGTGTGCAGGACATCATGGGACGTGTGCAGGACCTCAGTAGGAGTGTGCAGGACGTCGTAGAATGTGTGCAAGACCTCAGTAGGAGTGTGAAGGACATCATGGAACCTGTGCAGGACCCCAGTAGGAGTGTGCAGGACGTCGTAGAATGTGTGCAGGACCTCAGTAGGAGTGTGCAGGACATCATGGAACGTGTGCAGGACCTTAGTAGGAGTGTGCAGTACATCATGGGACCTAGTCAGGACCCAGTAAGGGTGTGCAGCGTCGTAGAGTGTGTGCACGACCTCAGTAGGAGTGTGCAGGACATTGTGGGACCTGTGCAGGACCCCAGTAGGGGTGTGCAGGACATCGTAGAATGTGTGCAGGACCTCAGTAGGAGTGTGCAGGACATCATGGAACGTGTGCAGGGCCCCAGTAAGGGTGTGCAGGATGTCATGGAATGTGTGCAGGTCCTCAGTAGGAGTGTGCAGGACATCATGGAACCTGTGCGGGACCCCAGTAGGGGTGTGCAGGACGTCTTAGAATCTGTGCAGGACTTCACAAGGAAAGTGCAGGACGTCAAGACGCTTGTGCAGAACCCCAGTAAGGGCGTGCAGGACGGCATGGAATGTGTACAGGACCTCATTAGGAGTGTGCAGGACATCATGAAGCGAGTGCAGGACCCCACTAGGGGTGTGCAGGACGTCATGGAATGTGTACAGGACCTCACTAAAAGTGGGCAGGACATCATAGAACGTGTGCAGGACCCCACTAGGGGTGTGCAGGACATCATGGAATGTGTGCAGGACCTCAGTAGGAGTGGCAGGACATCATGGGACCTATGCAGGACCCCAGTAGGGGTGTGCAGGACGTCGTAGAATGTGTGCACGACCTCAGTAGGAGTGTGCAGGACATCATGGAACCTGTGCAGGACCCCAGTAGGGGTGTGCACGACCTCAGTAGGAGTGTGCAGGACATCATGGAACGTGTGCAGGACCTCAGTAGGAGTGTGCAGGGCATCATAAAACGTGTGCAGGACCCCAGCAGGGATGAGCAGGACTTCATGGAATGTGTGCACGACCTCAGTAGGAGTGTGCAGGACATCATGGAACCTGTGCAGTACCCCAGTAGGGGTGTGCACGACCTCAGTAGGAGTGTGCAGGACATCATGGAACGTGTGCAGGACCTTAGTAGGAGTGTGCAGTACATCATGGGACCTATTCAGGACCCCAGTAGGGGTGTGCAGGACGTCGTAGAATGTGTGCAAGACCTCAGTAGGAGTGTGCAGGACATCATGGAACCTGTGCAGGACCCCAGTAGGGGTGTGCAGGACGTCGTAGAATGTGTGCACGACCTCAGTAGGAGTGTGCAGGACATCATGGAACGTGTGCAGGACCTTAGTAGGAGTGTGCAGTACATCATGGGACCTATTCAGGACCCCAGTAGGGGTGTGCAGGACGTCGTAGAATGTGTGCACGACCTCAGTAGGAGTGTGCAGGACATCATGGTACCTGTGCAGGACCCCAATAGGGGTGTGCAGGACGTCATAGAATGTGTGCACGACCTCAGTAGGAGTGTGCAGGACATCATGGAACGTGTGCAGGACCTTAGTAGGAGTGTGCAGGACATCATGGGACCTATACAGGACTCCAGTAGGGGTGTGCAGGACGTCGTAGAATGTGTGCACGACCTCAGTAGGAGTGTGCAGGACATCATGGAACCTGTGCAGGACCCCAGTAGGGGTGTGCACGACCTCAGTAGGAGTGTGCAGGACATCATGGAACGTGTGCAGGACCTTAGTAGGAGTGTGCAGCACATCATGGGACCTATTCAGGATCCCAGTAGGGGTGTGCAGGACGTCGTAGAATGTGTGCAAGACCTCAGTAGGAGTGTGCAGGACATCATGGAACCTGTGCAGGACCCCAGTAGGGGTGTGCAGGACGTCGTAGAATGTGTGCACGACCTCAGCAGGAGTGTGCAGGACATCATGGAACGCGTGCAGGACCTTAGTAGGAGTGTGCAGTACATCATGGGACCTATTCAGGACCCCAGTAGGGGTGTGCAGGACGTCGTAGAATGTGTGCACGACCTCAGTAGGAGTGTGCAGGACATCATGGTACCTGTGCAGGACCCCAGTAGGGGTGTGCAGGACGTCTAGAATGTGTGCAGGACATCAGTAGGAGTGTGCAGGACATCATGAAGCGAGTGCAGGACCCCAGTAGGGATGAGTAGGACATCATGGAATGTGTGCTGGATCTCAGTAGGAGTGTGCAGGACATCATGAAGCGAGTGCAGGACCCCAGTAGGGATGAGTAGGACGTCATGGAACGTGTACAGGACCTCACTAAAAGTGGGCAGGACATCATAGAACGTGTGCAGGACCCCACTAGGGGTGTGCAGGACATCATGGAATGTGTGCTGGATTTCAGTAGGAGTGAGCAGACGTCGTAGAATGAGTGCAGGACCTCAGTAGGAGTGGCAGGATGTCATGGAACGTGTGCAAGACCCTGTGCAGGACGTCGTAGAATGTGTGCAGGACCTTAGTAGGAGTGTGCAGTACATCATGGGACCTATTCAGGACCCCAGTAGGGGTGTGCAGGACGTCGTAGAATGTGTGCAAGACCTCAGTAGGAGTGTGCAGGACATCATGGAACCTGTGCAGGACCCCAGTAGGGGTGTGCAGGACGTCGTAGAATGTGTGCACGACCTCAGTAGGAGTGTGCAGGACATCATGGAACGTGTGCAGGACCTTAGTAGGAGTGTGCAGTACATCATGGGACCTATTCAGGACCCCAGTAGGGGTGTGCAGGACGTCGTAGAATGTGTGCACGACCTCAGTAGGAGTGTGCAGGACATCATGGTACCTGTGCAGGACCCCAGTAGGGGTGTGCAGGACGTCGTAGAATGTGTGCACGACCTCAGTAGGAGTGTGCAGGACATCATGGAACGTGTGCAGGACCTTAGTAGGAGTGTGCAGGACATCATGGGACCTATACAGGACTCCAGTAGGGGTGTGCAGGACGTCGTAGAATGTGTGCACGACCTCAGTAGGAGTGTGCAGGACATCATGAAGCGAGTGCAGGACCCCAGTAGGGATGAGTAGGACGTCATGGAATGTGTACAGGACTTCACTAAAAGTGGGCAGAACATCATAGAACGTGTGCAGGACCCCACTAGGGGTGTGCAGGACATCATGGAATGTGTGCTGGATCTCAGTAGGAGTGTGCAGGACATCATGAAGCGAGTGCAAGACCCCAGTAGGGATGAGTAGGACGTCATGGAACGTGTACAGGACCTCACTAAAAGTGGGCAGGACATCATAGAACGTGTGCAGGACCCCACTAGGGGTGTGCAGGACATCATGGAATGTGTGCAGGACCTCAGTAGGAGTGGCAGGATGTCATGGAACCTGTGCAAGACCCTCTGCAGGACGTCGTAGAATGTGTGCAGGACCTTAGTAGGAGTGTGCAGGACATCATGGGACCTATGCAGGACCCCAGTAGGGGTGTGCAGGACGTCGTAGAATGTGTGCACGACCTCAGTAGTAGTGTGCAGGACATCATGGAACCTGTGCAGGACCCCAGTAGGGGTGTGCACGACCTCAGTAGGAGTGTGCAGGACATCATGGAACGTGTGCAGGACCTTAGTAGGAGTGTGCAGGACATCATGGGACCTATGCAGGACCCCAGTAGGGGTGTGCAGGACGTCGTAGAATGTGTGCACGATCTCAGTAGGAGTGTGCAGGACATCATGGAACCTGTGCAGGACCTTAGTAGGAGTGTGCAGGACATCATAAAACGTGTGCAGGACCCCAGCAGGGATGAGCAGGACTTCATGGAATGTGTGCAGGACATCGGTAGGAGTGTGCAGGACATCATGAGTGAGCAGGACATCATGGAATGTATGCTGGATCTCAGTAGGAGTGTGCAGGACATCATGGAACGTGTGCAGGACCTTAGTAGGAGTGTGCAGGACATCATAAAACGTGTGCAGGACCCCAGCAGGGATGAGCAGGACTTCATGGAATGTGTGCACGACCTCAGTAGGAGTGTGCAGGACATCATGGAACCTGTGCAGGACCCCAGTAGGGGTGTGCACGACCTCAGTAGGAGTGTGCAGGACATCATGGAACGTGTGCAGGACCTTAGTAGGAGTGTGCAGGACATCATGGGACCTATGCAGGACCCCAGTAGGGGTGTGCAGGACGTCGTAGAATGTGTGCAAGACCTCAGTAGGAGTGTGCAGGACATCATGGAACCTGTGCAGGACCCCAGTAGGGGTGTGCAGGACGTCGTAGAATGTGTGCACGACCTCAGTAGGAGTGTGCAGGACATCATGGAACGTGTGCAGGACCTTAGTAGGAGTGTGCAGTACATCATGGGACCTATTCAGGACCCCAGTAGGGGTGTGCAGGACGTCGTAGAATGTGTGCACGACCTCAGTAGGAGTGTGCAGGACATCATGGTACCTGTGCAGGACCCCAGTAGGGGTGTGCAGGACGTCATGGAATGTGTGCACGATCTCAGTAGGAGTGTGCAGGACATCATGGAAGCTGTGCAGGACCCCAGTAGGAGTGTGCAGGACATCATGGGACCTATACAGGACTCCAGTTGGGGTGTGCAGGACGTCGTAGAATGTGTGCACGACCTCAGTAGGAGTGTGCAGGACATCATGGAACCTGTGCAGGACCCCAGTAGGGGTGTGCAGGACGTCGTAGAATGTGTGCAGGACCTCAGTAGGAGTGCGCAGGACATCAAGGAACTTGTGCAGGACCCCAGTAGGGGTGTGCAGGACGTCGTGGAATGTGTGCAGGAGCCCAGTAGGGGTGTGCAGGACATCATGGAACCTGTGCAGGACCCCAGTAGGGGTGTGCAGGACGTCATGGAATGTGTGCAGGACCTCAGTAGGAGTGTGCAGGACATCATGGAACCTGTGCAGGACCCCAGTCGGGGAGTGCAGGACATCATGTAATGTGTGCAGGACCTGAGTAGGAGTGTGCAGGACATCATGGGACGTGTGCAGGACCCCAGTAGGGGTGTGCAGGACGTCGTAGAATGTGTGCACGACCTCAGTAGGAGTGTGCAGGACATCATGGAACGTGTGCAGGACCCCAGTAGGGGTGTGCAGGATATCATGGAATGTGTGCAGGACCTCAGTAGGAGTGTGCAGGACATCATAGAATGTGTGCAGGACCTCAGTAAGTGTGCAGGACATCATGGAACCTGTGAAGGATCTCAGTAGGGTTGAGCAGGACGTAGTAGAATGTGTGCAGGACATCAGTAGGAGTGTGCAGGACATCATGAAGCGAGTGCAGGACCCCAGTAGGGATGAGTAGGACGTCATGGAATGTGTACAGGACTTCACTAAAAGTGGGCAGGACATCATGGTACCTGTGCAGGACCCCAATAGGGGTGTGCAGGACGTCATAGAATGTGTGCACGACCTCAGTAGGAGTGTGCAGGACATCATGGAACGTGTGCAAGACCTCAGTAGGAGTGTGCAGGACATCATGGAATGTGTGCAGGACCCCTGGTAAGGGTGTGCAGGACGTCGTAGAATGTGTGCAGGACCTGAGTAGGAGTGTGCAGGACATCATGGAACCTGTGCAGGACCTCAGTAGGAGTCAGGACCTCAGTAGGGGTGTGCAGGACGTCGTAGAATGTGTGCACGACCTCAGTAGGAGTGTGCAGTACATCATGGGACCTATTCAGGACCCCAGTAGGGGTGTGCAGGACGTCGTAGAATGTGTGCACGACCTCAGTAGGAGTGTGCAGGACATCATGGAACGCATGCAGGACCTTAGTAGGAGTGTGCAGTACATCATGGGACCTATTCAGGACCCCAGTAGGGGTGTGCAGGACGTCGTAGAATGTGTGCACGACCTCAGTAGGAGTGTGCAGGACATCATGGTACCTGTGCAGGACCCCAGTAGGGGTGTGCAGGACGTCGTAGAATGTGTGCAGGACCTCAGTAGGAGTGTGCAGGACATCATGGAACGTGTGCAGGACCTTAGTAGGAGTGTGCAGGGCATCATGGAACCTGTGCAGGACCCCAGTAGGGGTGTACAGGACATCATGGAATGTGTGCAGGACCTCAGTAGGAGTGTGCAGGACATTACAGGACCTGTGCAGGACCCCAGTAGGGGTATGCAGGACGTCATAGAATGTGTGCAGGACCTCAGTAGGAGTGTGCAGGACATCATGGAACGTGTGCAGGACCTTAGTAGGAGTGTGCAGGACATCATGGGACCTATGCAGGACCCCAGTAGGGGTGTGCAGGACGTCGTAGAATGCGTGCAGGACCTTGGTAGGAGTGTGCAGGACATCATGGAACCTGTGCAGGACCCCAGTAGGGGTGTGCAGGACGTAGAATGTGTGCAGGGCCTCAGTAGGAGTGTGCAGGACATCATGGAACGTGTGCAGGACCTTAGTAGGAGTGTGCAGGACATCATGGAATCTGTGCAGGACCCCAGTAGGGGTGTGCAGGACATCATGGAACGTGTGCAAGACCTTAGTAGGAGTGTGCAGGACATCATGGAACCTATGCAGGACCCCAGTAGGGGTGTACAGGACATCATGGAATGTGTGCAGGACCTCAGTAGGAGTTTGCTGGACCTCAGTAGGAGTGTGCAGGACATCATGGAACGTGTGCAGGACCTTAGTAGGAGTGTTCAGGACATCATGGGACCTATGCAGGACCCCAGTAGGGGTGTGCAGGACGTCGTAGAATGTGTGCACGACCTCAGCAGGAGTGTGCAGGACATCATGGAACGTGTGCAGGACCTTAGTAGGAGTGTGCAGTACATCATAGAATGTGTGCAGGACCTCAGTAGGAGTGTGCAGAAAATCATGGAACGTGTGCAGGACCTCAGTAGGAGTGTGCAGGACATCATGGAACCTGTGCAGGACCCCAGTAGGGGTGTGCAGGACGTCGTAGAATGTGTGCAGGACCTCATTAGGAGAATGCAGGACATCATGGGACCTGTGCAGGACCCCAGTAGGGGTATGCGGGACGTCGTAGAATGTGTGCAGGACCTCAGCAAGATTGTGCAGGACATCATGGAACGTGTGCAGGACCCCAGTAGGGGTGTGCAGGACGTCGTAGAATTTGTGCAGGACCTCAGTAGGAGTGTGCAGGACATCATAGAACGTGTGCAAGACCTCAGTAGGGATATGCAGGACATCATGGAATGTGTGCAGGACCTCAGTAGGAGTGTGCAGGACATCATGAGACGTGGGCAGGACCCCAGTAGGGGTGTGCAGGACATCGTGAAATGTCTGCAGGACCTCAGTAGGGGTGTGCAGGACGTCATAGAATGTGTGCAGGACCTCAGTAGGAGTGTGCACAACAATATGGGACCTGTGCACGACCCCAGTAGGGGTGTGCAGGACCTCAGTAGGAGTGGGCAGGACATCATGGAACGTGTGCAGGACCTTAGTAGGAGTGTGCAGGACATCATGGGACCTGTGCAGGATCCCAGTCGGGGTGTGCAGGACGTCGTAGAATGTGTGCAGGACCTCAGTAGGAGTTTACAGGACATTATGGGACCTGTGCAAGACCCCAGTAGGGGCGTGCAGGACGTCATAGAATGTGTGCACGACCTCAGTAGGAGTGTGCAGGACATCATGGAACGTGTGCAGGACCTCAATAGGAGTGTGCAGGACATCATGGAACGTGTGCAGGACCTTAGTAAGAGTGTGCAGGACATCGTAGAATGTGTGTAGGACCTAGTAGGAGTGTGCACGACATCATGGAACCTGTGCAGGACCCCAGTTGGGGTGTGCAGGACGTCGTAGAATATGTGCAGAACCTCAGTAGGAGTGTGCACGACATCATGGAACCTGTGCAGGACCCCACTAGGGGTGTGCAGGACGTCATGGAATGTGTGCAGGACCTCAGAAGGAGTGTGTAGGACATCATAGAACGTGTGCAGGACCCCAGTAGGGGTGTGCAGGACATCATGGAATGTGTGCAGGACCTCAGTAGGAGTGTGCAGGACATCATAGAAGCGTGTGCAGGACCCCAGTAGGGGTGTGCAGGACGTCATGGAACTTGTGCAGGACGTCAGTAGGAGTGTGCAGGACATCATGGAACGTGTGCAGGATCCCAATAGTGGTGTGCAGCACTTCATGGAATAAGTGCAGGACATCAGTAGGGGAGTGCAGGACCTCATGGGACCTGTTCAGGACCCTAGTAGGAGTGCGCAGGACATCGTGTAATATGTGCAGGACCTCAGTAGGAGACTGCAGGACATCATGGGACCTGTGCAGGACCCCAGTAGGGGTGTGCAGGACGTCGTAGAATGTGTGCACGACCTCAGTAGGAGTGTGCAGGACATCATGGAACCTGTGCAGGACCCCAGTAGGGGTGTGCAGGACGTCATAGAATGTGTGCACGACCTCAGTAGGAGTGTGCAGGACATCATGGACCGTGTGCAGGACCTTAGTAGGAGTGTGCAGTACATCATGGTACCTGTGCAGGACCCCAGTAGGGGTGTGCAGGACGTCGTAGAATGTGTGCACGACCTCAGTAGGAGTGTGCAGGACATCATGGAACGTGTGCAGGACCTTAGTAGGAGTGTGCAGGACGTCGTAGAATGTGTGCACGACCTCAGTAGGAGTGTGCAGGACATCATGGAACGTGTGCAGGACCTTAGTAGGAGTGTGCAGTACATCATGGGACCTATTCAGGACCCCAGGAGGGGTGTGCAGGACGTCGTAGAATGTGTGCACGACCTCAGTAGGGGTGTGCAGGACATCATGGAAGCTGTGCAGGATCCCAGTAGGGGTGTGCAGGACGTCGTAGAATGTGTGCTGGACCTCAGTAGGAGTGTGCAGGACATCATGGAACGTGTGCAGGACCTCAGTAGGAGTGTGCAGGACATCATGGGACCTGTGCAGGACCCCAGTAGGGGTGTGCAGGACGTCGTAGAATGTGTGCAGGACCTCAGTAGGAGTGTGGAGGACATCATGGGACCTGTGCAGGACACCAGTAGGGGTGTGCAGGACGTCATAGAATGTGTGCTGAACCTCAGTAGGAGTTCGCACGATATCATGGAATGTGTGCTGGATCTCAGTAGGAGTGTGCAGGACATCATGGAATGTGTGCAGTACCCTAATGGGGATGTGCAAGACATCATGGGTCGTGTGCTGAACCTTAGTGGGAGTGTGCAGGACATCATGAAGCGAGTGGAGGACCCCAGTAGGGATGAGTAGGACGTCATGGAATGTGTGCAGGACCTCACTAAAAGTGGGCAGGACATCATAGAACGTGTGAAGGACCCCACTAGGAGTGTGCAGGACATCATGGAATGTGTGCTGGATTTCAGTAGGATTGAGCAGACGTCTAGAATGTGTGCAGGACATCAGTAGGAGTGTGAAGGACATCATGGAACCTGTGCAAGACCCTGTGCAGGACGTCGTAGAATGTGTGCAGGACCTTAGTAGGAGTGTGCAGGACATCATGGGACCTATGCAGGACCCCAGTAGGGGTGTGCAGGACGTCGTAGAATGTGTGCAAGACCTCAGTAGGAGTGTGCAGGACATCATGGAACCTGTGCAGGACCCCAGTAGGGGTGTGCAGGACGTCGTAGAATGTGTGCACGACCTCAGTAGGAGTGTGCAGGACATCATGGAACGTGTGCAGGACCTTAGTAGGAGTGTGCAGTACATCATGGGACCTATTCAGGACCCCAGTAGGGGTGTGCAGGACGTCGTAGAATGTGTGCACGACCTCAGTAGGAGTGTGCAGGACATCATGGAACCTGTGCAGGACCCCAGTAGGGGTGTGCAGGACGTCGTAGAATGTGTGCACGACCTCAGTAGGAGTGTGCAGGACATCATGGAACGTGTGCAGGACCTTAGTAGGAGTGTGCAGGACATCATGGGACCTATACAGGACTCCAGTAGGGGTGTGCAGGACGTCGTAGAATGTGTGCACGACCTCAGTAGGAGTGTGCAGGACATCATGAAGCGAGTGCAGGACCCCAGTAGGGATGAGTAGGACGTCATGGAATGTGTACAGGACTTCACTAAAAGTGGGCAGAACATCATAGAACGTGTGCAGGACCCCACTAGGGGTGTGCAGGACATCATGGAATGTGTGCTGGATCTCAGTAGGAGTGTGCAGGACATCATGAAGCGAGTGCAAGACCCCAGTAGGGATGAGTAGGACGTCATGGAACGTGTACAGGACCTCACTAAAAGTGGGCAGGACATCATAGAACGTGTGCAGGACCCCACTAGGGGTGTGCAGGACATCATGGAATGTGTGCAGGACCTCAGTAGGAGTGGCAGGATGTCATGGAACCTGTGCAAGACCCTCTGCAGGACGTCGTAGAATGTGTGCAGGACCTTAGTAGGAGTGTGCAGGACATCATGGGACCTATGCAGGACCCCAGTAGGGGTGTGCAGGACGTCGTAGAATGTGTGCACGACCTCAGTAGTAGTGTGCAGGACATCATGGAACCTGTGCAGGACCCCAGTAGGGGTGTGCAGGACGTCGTAGAATGTGTGCAGGACATCGGTAGGAGTGTGCAGGACATCATGGAACGTGTGCAGGACCTTAGTAGGAGTGTGCAGGACATCATGGGACCTATGCAGGACCCCAGTAGGGGTGTGCAGGACGTCGTAGAATGTGTGCACGATCTCAGTAGGAGTGTGCAGGACATCATTGGACCTATACAGGACTCCAGTAGGGGTGTGCAGGACATCATAGAACCTGTGCAGGACCCCAGTAGGGGTGTGCAGGACATCATGGAATGTGTGCAGGACCTCAGTAGGAGTGTGCACGACATCATGGAATGTGTGCAGGACCCCAGTAGGGGTGTGCAGGACATTATGGAATGTGTGCAGGACCTCAGTAGGGGTGTGCACGACATCATGAAGCGTGTGCAGGACCGCAGTAGGAGTGTGCAGGACATCATTAGACGTGAGCAGGACCCCAGTAGGGGTGTGCAGGACATTATGGAATGTGTGCAGGACCTCAGTAGGAGTGCGCAGGACATCATTAGACGTGAGCAGGACCCCAGTAGGGGTGTGCAGGACGTCGTAGAATGCACGACCTCAGTAGGAGTGTGCAGGACATCATGGAATGTGTGCACGACCTCGGTAGGAGTGTGCAGTACATCATGGGGCCTGTGCAGGACCCCAGTAAGAGTGTGCAGGACGTCGTAGAATGTGTGCAGGAGCTCAGCAAGAGTGTGCAGGACATCATGGAAGCTGTGCAGGTACCCAGTAGAGGTGTGCAGGGCGTCGTAGAATGTGTGCACGACCTCAGTAGAAGTGTGCAAGGCATCAAGGAACTTGTCCAGGACGTTTGTAGGGGTGTGCAGGACATCGTGGGACCTGTGCAGGACCCCAGTAGGGGTGTGCAGGACGTCGTAGAATGTGTGCACGACCTCAGTAGGAGTGTGCAGGACATCATGGTACCTGTGCAGGACCCCAGTAGGGGTGTGCAGGACGTCGTAGAATGTGTGCACGACCTCAGTAGGAGTGTGCAGGACATCATGGAACGTGTGCAGGACCTTAGTAGGAGTGTGCAGGACATCATGGGACCTATGCAGGACCCCAGTAGGGGTGTGCAGGACGTCGTAGAATGTGTGCAAGACCTCAGTAGGAGTGTGCAGGACATCATGGAACCTGTGCAGGACCCCAGTAGGGGTGTGCAGGACGTCGTAGAATGTGTGCACGACCTCAGTAGGAGTGTGCAGGACATCATGGAACGTGTGCAGGACCTTAGTAGGAGTGTGCAGGACATCATGGGACCTATACAGGACTCCAGTAGGGGTGTGCAGGACGTCGTAGAATGTGTGCACGACCTCAGTAGGAGTGTGCAGGACATCATGGAACCTGTGCAGGACCCCAGTAGGGGTGTGCAGGACGTCTAGAATGTGTGCAGGACATCAGTAGGAGTGTGCAGGACATCATGAAGCGAGTGCAGGACCCCAGTAGGGATGAGTAGGACGTCATGGAATGTGTACAGGACTTCACTAAAAGTGGGCAGAACATCATAGAACGTGTGCAGGACCCCACTAGGGGTGTGCAGGACGTCATGGAATGTGTACAGGACCTCAATAAAAGTGGGCAGGACATCATAGAACGTGTGCAGGACCCCACTAGGGGTGTGCAGGACATCATGGAATGTGTGCTGGATCTCAGTAGGAGTGTGCAGGACATCATGAAGCGAGTGCAGGACCCCAGTAGGGATGAGTAGGACGTCATGGAACGTGTACAGGACCTCACTAAAAGTGGGCAGGACATCATAGAACGTGTGCAGGACCCCACTAGGGGTGTGCAGGACATCATGGAATGTGTGCAGGACCTCAGTAGGAGTGGCAGGATGTCATGGAACCTGTGCAAGACCCTCTGCAGGACGTCGTAGAATGTGTGCAGGACCTTAGTAGGAGTGTGCAGGACATCATGGAACGTGTGCAGGACCTTAGTAGGAGTGTGCAGGACACCGTAGAATGTGTGCACGACCTCAGTAGGAGTGTGCAGGACATCAAGGAACTTGTGCAGGACCCCAGTAAGGGTGTGCAGGACGTCGTAGAATGTGTGCAGGACCTTAGTAGGAGTGTGCAGGACATCATGGAACGTGTGCAGGACCTTAGTAGGAGTGTGCAGGACATCATGGGACCTATACAGGACTCCAGTTGGGGTGTGCAGGACGTCATGGAATGTGTGCAGGACCTTAGTAGGAGTGTGCAGGACATCATGGAACCTGTGCAGGACCCCAGTAGGGGTGTGCAGGACGTCGTAGAATGTGTGCACGACCTCAGTAGGAGTGTGCAGGACATCATGGAACGTGTGCAGGACCTTAGTAGGAGTGTGCAGGACATCATGGGACCTATACAGGACTCCAGTAGGGGTGTGCAGGACGTCGTAGAATGTGTGCACGACCTCAGTAGGAGTGTGCAGGACATCATGGAACCTGTGCAGGACCCCAGTAGGGGTGTGCAGGACGTCGTAGAATGTGTGCACGACCTCAGTAGGAGTGTGCAGGACATCATGGAACGTGTGCAGGACCTTAGTAGGAGTGTGCAGTACATCATGGGACCTATTCAGGACCCCAGTAGGGGTGTGCAGGACGTCGTAGAATGTGTGCACGACCTCAGTAGGAGTGTGCAGGACATCATGGAACGTGTGCAGGACCTTAGTAGGAGTGTGCAGTACATCATGGGACCTGTTCAGGACCCCAGTAGGGGTGTGCAGGACGCCGTAGAATGTGTGCACGACCTCAGTAGGAGTGTGCAGGACATGATGGAACCTGTGAAGGACCACAGTAGGGTTGTGCAGGACGTCGTAGAATGTATGCAGTACCTCAGTAGGAGGGTGCAGGACGTCATGGAACGTGTGCAAGGCCTTAGTAGGAGTGTGCAGGACATCATGGGGCCTGTGCAGGACCCCAGTAGGGGTGTGCAGGACGTCGTAGAATGTGTGCAAGACCTCAGTAGGAGTGTGCAGGACATCATGGAACCTGTGCAGGACCCCAGTAGGGGTGTGCAGGACGTCGTAGAATGTGTGCAGGACCTCAGTAGGAGTGTGCAGGACATCATGGAACGTGTGCAGGACCTTAGTAGGAGTGTGCAGTACATCATGGGACCTATTCAGGACCCCAGTAGGGGTGTGCAGGACGTCGTATAATGTGTGGAAGACCTCAGTAGGAGTGTGCAGGACATCATGGAACCTGTGCAGGACCCCAGTAGGGGTGTGCAGGACGTCGTAGAATAAGTGCACGACCTCAGTAGGAGCGTGCAGGACATCATGGAACGTGTGCAGGACCTTAGTAATAGTGTGCAGTACATCATGGGACCTATTCAGGACCCCAGTAGGGGTGTGCAGGACGTCGTAGAATGTGTGCAGGACCTCAGTAGGAGTGCGCAGGACATCATGGAACGTGTGCAGGACCCCAGTAGGGTGTGCAGGACGTCGTAGAATGTGTGCAGGACCTCAGTAGGAGGGTGCAGGACATTATGGGACCTGTGCAGGACCTCAGTAGGAGTGCGCAGGTCATCATGGGACCTGTGCAGGATCCCAGTAGGGGTGTGCAGGACTTCGTAGAATGTGTGCACGACCTCAGTAGGAGGGTGCAGGACATCATGGAACCTGTGCAGGGCCGCAGTAGGGGTGTGCAGGACGTCGTAGAATGTGTGCAGGACCGTAGTAGGAGTGGGCAGGACATCATGGGACGTGTGCAGGACCCCAGTAGGAGTGTGCAGGACATCATGGGATCTGTGCAGGGCCTCAGTAGGAGTGTGCAGGACATCATGGAACCTGTGCAGGATCTCAGTAGTGGTGTGCAGGACGTCATAGAATGTGTGCAGGACCTCAGTAGGAGTGTGCAGGACATCAAAGAACGTGTGCAGGACCCCAGTAGGGGTATGCAGGACATCATGGAATGTGTGCTGCACCTCAATAGGAGTGTGCAGGACATCATGAAGCGAGTGCAGGACCCCAGTAGGGATGAGTGCAGGACGTCATGGAACGTGTACAGGACCTCAGTAAAAGTGGGCAGGACATCATAGAACGTGTGCAGGACCCCAGTAGGGGTGTGCAGGACATCATGGAATGTGTGCACGACCTCAGTAGGAGTGTGCAGGACATCATGGAACGTGTGCAGAACATCATGGAACGTGTGCAGGACCTTAGTAGGAGTGTGCAGGACATCATGGTACCTGTGCAGGACCCCAGTAGGGGTGTGCAGGACGTCGTAGAATGTGTGCACGACCTCAGTAGGAGTGTGCAGGACATCATGGAACCTGTGCAGGACTCCAGTAGGGGTGTGCAGGACGTCGTAAAATGTGTGCACGACCTCAGTAGGAGTGTGCAGGACATCACTGGACCTATACAGGACTCCAGTAGGGGTGTGCAGGACGTCGTAGAATGTGTGCACGACCTCAGTAGGAGTGTGCAGGACATCATGGAACCTGTGCAGGACCCCAGTAGGGTGTGCAGGACGTCATGGAATGTGTGCAGGACCTCAGTAGCAGAGTGCAGGACATCATGGCACCTGTGAAGGGCCTCAGTAGGGGTGTGCAGATCGTCGTAGAATGTGTGCACGACCTCAGTAGGAGTGTGCAGGACATCATAGAACGTGTGCAGGACCCCACTAGGGGTGTGCAGGACATCATGGAATGTGTGCTGGATCTCAGTAGGAGTGTGCAGGACATCATGAAGCGAGTGCAGGACCCCAGTAGGGATGAGTAGGACGTCATGGAACGTGTACAGGACCTCACTAAAAGTGGGCAGGACATCATAGAACGTGTGCAGGACCCCACTAGGGGTGTGCAGGACATCATGGAATGTGTGCAGGTCCTTAGTAGGAGTGTGCAGTACATCATGGGACCTATTCAGGACCCCAGTAGGGGTGTGCAGGACGTCGTAGAATGTGTGCACGACCTCAGTAGGAGTGTGAAGGACATCATGGTACCTGTGTAGGACCCCAGTAGGGGTGTGCAGGACGTCGTAGAATGTGTGCACGACCTCAGTAGGAGTGTGCAGGACATCATGGAACGTGTGCAGGACCTTAGTAGGAGTGTGCAGGACATCATGGGACCTATGCAGGACCCCAGTAGGGGTGTGCAGGACGTCGTAGAATGTGTGCACGACCTCAGTAGGAGTGTGCAGGACATCATGGAACCTGTGCAGGACCCCAGTAGGGGTGTGCACGACCTCAGTAGGAGTGTGCAGGACATCATGGAACGTGTGCAGGACCTTAGTAGGAGTGTGCAGTACATCATGGGACCTATTCAGGACCCCAGTAGGGGTGTGCAGGACGTCGTAGAATGTGTGCAAGACCTCAGTAGGAGTGTGCAGGACATCATGGAACCTGTGCAGGACCCCAGTAGGGGTGTGCAGGACGTCGTAGAATGTGTGCACGACCTCAGTAGGAGTGTGCAGGACATCATGGAACGTGTGCAGGACCTTAGTAGGAGTGTGCAGTACATCATGGGACCTATTCAGGACCCCAGTAGGGGTGTGCACGACCTCAGAAGGAGTGTGCAGGACATCATGGAACGTGTGCAGGACCTCAGTAGGAGTGTGCAGGACATCATAAAACGTGTGCAGGACCCCAGCAGGGATGAGCAGGACTTCATGGAATGTGTGCACGACCTCAGTAGGAGTGTGCAGGACATCATGGAACCTGTGCAGGACCCCAGTAGGGGTGTGCAGGACGTCGTAGAATGTGTGCACGACCTCAGCAGGAGTGTGCAGGACATCATGGAACGTGTGCAGGACCTTAGTAGGAGTGTGCAGCACATCATGGGACCTATTCAGGACCCCAGTAGGGGTGTGCAGGACGTCGTAGAATGTGTGCAAGACCTCAGTAGGAGTGTGCAGGACATCATGGAACCTGTGCAGGACCCCAGTAGGGGTGTGCAGGACGTCGTAGAATGTGTGCACGACCTCAGTAGGAGTGTGCAGGACATCATGGAACGTGTGCAGGACCTTAGTAGGAGTGTGCAGTACATCATGGGACCTATTCAGGACCCCAGTAGGGGTGTGCAGGACGTCGTAGAATGTGTGCACGACCTCAGTAGGAGTGTGCAGGACATCATGGTACCTGTGCAGGACCCCAGTAGGGGTGTGCAGGACGTCGTAGAATGTGTGCACGACCTCAGTAGGAGTGTGCAGGACATCACGGAACGTGTGCAGGACCTTAGTAGGAGTGTGCAGGACATCATGGGACCTATACAAGACTCCAGTAGGGGTGTGCGGGACGGCGTAGAATGTGTGTACGACCTCAGTAGGAGTGTGCAGGACATCATGAAGCGAGTGCAGGACCCCAGTAGGGACGAGTAGGACGTCACGGAATGTGTACAGGACCTCACTAAAAGTGGGCAGAACATCTTAGAACGTGTGCACGACCTCAGTAGGAATGTGCAGGACATCATGGAGCGTATGCAGGATCACAGTAGAAGTGAGCAGGACATCATGAAGCGTGTATAGGACCCCAGTAGGGGTGTGCAGGACATTATGAAACGTGTGCAGGACCTCAGTAAAAATGTGCAGGACATCATGGAACGTGTGCAGTATCTCAATAGGGGTGTGTAGGACATCATGGAGAGTGTGCGGGATTCCAGTAGGGGTGTGCAGGACGTCATGGAGCGTGTGCAGGACCCCAGTAGGGGTGTGCAGGACGTCATAGAATGTGTGCAGGACCTCAGTAGGAGAGTGCAGGCCATCATGTGACCTGTGCAGGGCCCCAGTAGGGGTGTGCAGGACGTCATAGAATGTGTGCACGACCTCAGTAGGAGTGTGCAGGACATCATGGAACGTGTGCAGGACCTCAGTAGGAGTGTGCAGGACATCATGGAACCTGTGCAGGACCCCAGTAGGAGTGTGCAGGACGTCATGGAATGTGGGCAGGACCTCAGTAGTAGTGTGCAGGACATGAAGGGATTTTTGCAGGACACCAGTAGGGGTGTGCAGGACGTCGTAGAATGCGTGTAGGACCTCAGTAGGAGTGTGCAGGCCATCATGGGACCTGCAGGACAGTATGTGCACGACCTCAGTAGGAGTGTGCAGGACATCATGGCACGTGTGCAGGACCTCAGTAGGAGTGTGCAGGACATCATGGGACCTATGCAGGACCCCAGTAGGGGTGTGCAGGACGTCGTAGAATGTGTGCACGACCTCAGTAGGAGTGTGCAGGACATCATGGAACCTGTGCAGGACCCCAGTAGGGGTGTGCACGACCTCAGTAGGAGTGTGCAGGACATCATGGAACGTGTGCAGGACCTTAGTAGGAGTGTGCAGGACATCATGGGACCTATACAGGACTCCAGTAGGGGTGTGCAGGACGTCGTAGAATGTGTGCACGACCTCAGTAGGAGTGTGCAGGACATCATGGTACCTGTGCAGGACCCCAGTAGGGGTGTGCAGGACGTCGTAGAATGTGTGCACGACCTCAGTAGGAGTGTGCAGGACATCATGGAACGTGTGCAGGACCTTAGTAGGAGTGTGCAGGACATCATGGGACCTATACAGGACTCCAGTAGGGGTGTGCAGGACGTCGTAGAATGTGTGCACGACCTCAGTAGGAGTGTGCAGGACATCATGGAACCTGTGCAGGACCCCAGTAGGGGTGTGCAGGACGTCGTAGAATGTGTGCACGACCTCAGTAGGAGTGTGCAGGACATCATGGAACGTGTGCAGGACCTTAGTAGGAGTGTGCAGGACATCATGGGACCTATTCAGGACCCCAGTAGGGGTGTGCAGGACGTCGTAGAATGTGTGCAAGACCTCAGTAGGAGTGTGCAGGACATCATGGAACCTGTGCAGGACCCCAGTAGGGGTGTGCAGGACGTCGTAGAATGTGTGCACGACCTCAGTAGGAGTGTGCAGGACATCATGGAATGTGTGCAGGACCTTAGTAGGAGTGTGCAGGACATCATGGGACCTATACAGGACTCCAGTAGGGGTGTGCAGGACGTCGTAGAATGTGTGCACGACCTCAGTAGGAGTGTGCAGGACATCATGGTACCTGTGCAGGAGCCCAGTAGGGGTGTGCAGGACGTCGTAGAATGTGTGCACGACCTCAGTAGGAGTGTGCAGGACATCATGGAACGTGTGCAGGACCTTAGTAGGAGTGTGCAGGACATCATGGAACCTGTGCAGGACCCCAGTAGGGGTGTGCAGGACGTCGTAGAATGTGTGCACGACCTCAGCAGGAGTGTGCAGGACATCATGGAACGTGTGCAGGACCCCAGTAGGGGTGTGCAGGACGTCTAGAATGTGCAGGATCAGTAGGAGTGTGCAGGACATCATGGAACGTGTGCAGGACCCCAGTATGGGAGTGCAGGATTTCATGGAATGTGTGCAGGACCTCAGTAGGAGTGTGCAGGACATCATGGAACCTGTGCGGGGTCCCAATAGAGGTGTTCAGGGCGACGTAGGTAGTGTGCAGGACTTTGGTAGGAGTGTGCAGGATATCATTGGACGTGTGCAGGACCTTAGTAGGAGTGTGCAGGACATCATGGGACCTATTCAGGACCCCAGTAGGAGTGTGCAGGACGTCGTAGAATGTGTGCAGGACCTCAGTAGGAGTGCGCAGGACATCATGGGACGTGTTCAGTACCCCAGTAGGGGTGCGCAGGACGTCTTGGAATGTGTGCAGGTCCTCAGTAGGAGTGTGCAGGACATCATGGAACGTGTGCAGGACCTTAGTAGGAGTGTGCAGCACATCATGGGACCTATTCAGGATCCCAGTAGGGGTGTGCAGGACGTCGTAGAATGTGTGCAAGACCTCAGTAGGAGTGTGCAGGACATCATGGAACCTGTGCAGGACCCCAGTAGGGGTGTGCAGGACGTCGTAGAATGTGTGCACGACCTCAGTAGGAGTGTGCAGGACATCATGGAACGTGTGCAGGACCTTAGTAGGAGTGTGCAGTACATCATGGGACCTATTCAGGACCCCAGTAGGGGTGTGCAGGACGTCGTAGAATGTGTGCACGACCTCAGTAGGAGTGTGCAGGACATCATGGTACCTGTGCAGGACCCCAGTAGGGGTGTGCAGGACGTCGTAGAATGTGTGCACGACCTCAGTAGGAGTGTGCAGGACATCATGGAACGTGTGCAGGACCTTAGTAGGAGTGTGCAGGACATCATGGGACCTATACAGGACTCCAGTAGGGGTGTGCAGGACGTCGTAGAATGTGTGCACGACCTCAGTAGGAGTGTGCAGGACATCATGAAGCGAGTGCAGGACCCCAGTAGGGATGAGTAGGACGTCATGGAATGTGTACAGGACTTCACTAAAAGTGGGCAGAACATCATAGAACGTGTGCAGGACCCCACTAGGGGTGTGCAGGACATCATGGAATGTGTGCTGGATCTCAGTAGGAGTGTGCAGGACATCATGAAGCGAGTGCAAGACCCCAGTAGGGATGAGTAGGACGTCATGGAACGTGTACAGGACCTCACTAAAAGTGGGCAGGACATCATAGAACGTGTGCAGGACCCCACTAGGGGTGTGCAGGACATCATGGAATGTGTGCAGGACCTCAGTAGGAGTGGCAGGATGTCATGGAACCTGTGCAAGACCCTCTGCAGGACGTCGTAGAATGTGTGCAGGACCTTAGTAGGAGTGTGCAGGACATCATGGGACCTATGCAGGACCCCAGTAGGGGTGTGCAGGACGTCGTAGAATGTGTGCACGACCTCAGTAGTAGTGTGCAGGACATCATGGAACCTGTGCAGGACCCCAGTAGGGGTGTGCACGACCTCAGTAGGAGTGTGCAGGACATCATGGAACGTGTGCAGGACCTTAGTAGGAGTGTGCACGACATCATGGGACCTATGCAGGACCCCAGTAGGGGTGTGCAGGACGTCGTAGAATGTGTGCACGATCTCAGTAGGAGTGTGCAGGACATCATGGAACCTGTGCAGGACCTTAGTAGGAGTGTGCAGGACATCATAAAACGTGTGCAGAACCCCAGCAGGGATGAGCAGGACTTCATGGAATGTGTGCAGGACATCGGTAGGAGTGTGCAGGACATCATGAGTGAGCAGGACATCATGGAATGTATGCTGGATCTCAGTAGGAGTGTGCAGGACATCATAGAACGTGCGCAGGACCTCAGTAGGAGTGTGCAGGACATCATAAAACGTGTGCAGGACCCCAGCAGGGATGAGCAGGACTTCATGGAATGTGTGCACGATCTCAGTAGGAGTGTGCAGGACATCATGGAAGCTGTGCAGGACCCCAGTAGGGGTGTGCACGACCTCAGTAGGAGTGTGCAGGACATCATGGAACGTGTGCAGGACCGTAGTAGGAGTGTGCAGGACATCATGGGACCTATGCAGGACCCCAGTAGGGGTGTGCAGGACGTCGTAGAATGTGTGCAAGACCTCAGTAGGAGTGTGCAGGACATCATGGAACCTGTGCAGGACCCCAGTAGGGGTGTGCAGGACGTCGTAGAATGTGTGCACGACCTCAGTAGGAGTGTGCAGGACATCATGGAACGTGTGCAGGTCCTTAGTAGGAGTGTGCAGTACATCATGGGACCTATTCAGGACCCCAGTAGGGGTGTGCAGGACGTCGTAGAATGTGTGCACGACCTCAGTAGGAGTGTGCAGGACATCATGGTACCTGTGCAGGACCCCAATAGGGGTGTGCAGGACGTCATAGAATGTGTGCACGACCTCAGTAGGAGTGTGCAGGACATCATGGAACGTGTGCAGGACCTTAGTAGGAGTGTGCAGGACATCATGGGACCTATACAGGACCCCAGTAGGGGTGTGCAGGACGTCGTAGAATGTGTGCACGACCTCAGTAGGAGTGTGCAGGACATCATGGTACCTGTGCAGGACCCCAGTAGGGGTGTGCAGGACGTCGTAGAATGTGTGCACGACCTCAGCAGGAGTGTGCAGGACATCATGGAACGTGTGCAGGACCTTAGTAGGAGTGTGCAGCACATCATGGGACCTATTCAGGATCCCAGTAGGGGTGTGCAGGACGTCGTAGAATGTGTGCAAGACCTCAGTAGGAGTGTGCAGGACATCATGGAACCTGTGCAGGACCCCAGTAGGAGTGTGCAGGACGTCGTAGAATGTGTGCACGACCTCAGTAGGAGTGTGCAGGACATCATGGAACGTGTGCAGGACCTTAGTAGGAGTGTGCAGGACATCATGGGACCTATACAGGACTCCAGTAGGGGTGTGCAGGACGTCGGAGAATGGGTGCGGGACCTCAGTAGGAGTGTGCAGGACATCATGGAACCTGTGCAAATCCCCAGTAGGGGTGTGCAGGACGTCGTAGAATGTGTGCAGAATCTAGGAGTGTGCAGGACATCATAGAACCTGTGCAGGACCCCAGTAGGGGTGTGCAGGACGTCGTAGAATGTGTGCACGACCTCAGTAGGAGTGTGCAGGACATCATGGAACGTGTGCAGGACCTTAGTAGGAGTGTGCAGGACATCATGGGACCTATGCAGGACCCCAGTAGGGGTGTGCAGGACGTCGTAGAATGTGTGCACGATCTCAGTAGGAGTGTGCAGGACATCATGGTACGTGTGCAGGACCCCAATAGGGGTGTGCAGGACGTCATAGAATGTGTGCACGACCTCAGTAGGAGTGTGCAGGACATCATGAAGCGAGTGCAGGACCCCAGTAGGGATGAGTAGGACGTCATGGAATGTGTACAGGACTTCACTAAAAGTGGGCAGAACATCATAGAACGTGTGCAGGACCCCACTAGGGGTGTGCACGACCCCAGTAGGAGTGTGCAGGACATCATGGAACGTGTGCAGGACCTTAGTAGGAGTGTGCAGGACATCATGGAATGTGTGCAGGACCTCAGTAGGAGTGTGCAGGACATCATGGAACGTGTGCAGGACCTCAGTAGGAGTGTGCAGGACTTCGTAGAATGTGTGCGGGACCTTAGTAGGAGTGTGCAGAACATCATGGAACGTGTGCAGGATCACAGTAGGGGGTGTGCAGGACATCATGGGACCTGTGGAGAACCCCAGTAGGGGTGTGCAGGACTTCATAGAATGTGTGCAGGACCTCAGTAGGAGTGTGCAGGACATCATGGAACGTGAGAAGGACTCCAGTAGGGGTGTGCAGGACGTCGTAGAATGTGTGCAAGACCTCAGTAGGAGTGTGCAGGACATCATGGAACCTGTGCAGGACCCCAGTAGGGGTGTGCAGGACGTCGTAGAATGTGTGCACAACCTCAGTAGGAGTGTGCAGGACATCATGGAACGTGTGCAGGACCTTAGTAGGAGTGTGCAGTACATCATGGGACCTGTGCAGGACCCCGGTAGGGGTGTGCAGGACGTCGTAGAATGTGTGCACGACCTCAGTAGGAGTGTGCAGGACATCATGGAACCTGTGCAGGACCCCAGTAGGGGTGTGCAGGACGTCGTAGAATGTGTGCACGACCTCAGTAGGAGTGTGCAGGACATCATGGAACGTGTGCAGGACCTTAGTAGGAGTGTGCAGGACATCATGGGACCTATTCAGGACCCCAGTAGGGGTGTGCAGGACGTCGTAGAATGTGTGCACGACCTCAGTAGGAGTGTGCAGGACATCATGGAACCTGTGCAGGACCCCAGTAGGGGTGTGCAGGACGTCGTAGAATGTGTGCACGACCTCAGTAGGAGTGTGCAGGACATCATGGAACGTGTGCAGGACCTTAGTAGGAGTGTGCAGGACATCATGGGACCTATACAGGACCCCAGTAGGGGTGTGCAGGACGTCGTAGAATGTGTGCACGACCTCAGTAGGAGTGTGCAGGACATCATGGAACCTGTGCAGGACCCCAATAGGGGGGTGCAGGACGTCACAGAATGTGGGCACGACCTCAGTAGGAGTGTGCAGGACATCATGGAACGTGTGCAGGACCTTAGTAGGAGTGTGCAGGACATCATGGGACCTATGCAGGACCCCAGTAGGGGTGTGCAGGACGTCGTAGAATGTGTGCACGATCTCAGTAGGAGTGTGCAGGACATCATGGGACCTATACAGGACTCCAGTAGGGGTGTGCAGGACGTCGTAGAATGTGTGCACGACCTCAGTAGGAGTGTGCAGGACATCATGGAACGTGTGCAGGACCTTAGTAGGGTTGTGCAGGACATCATGGGACCTAATCAGGACCCCAGTAGGGGTGTGCAGGACGTCGTAGAATGTGTGCACGACCTCAGTAGGAGTGTGCAGGACATCATGGTACCTGTGCAGGACCCCAGTAGGGGTGCGCAGGACGTCGTAGAATGTGTGCACGACCTCAGTAGGAGTGTGCAGGACATCATGGAACGTGTGCAGGACCTTAGTAGGAGTGTGCAGGACATCATGGGACCTATTCAGGACCCCAGTAGGGGTGTGCAGGACGTCGTAGAATGTGTGCACGACCTCAGTAGGAGTGTGCAGGACATCATGGAACCTGTGCAGGACCCCAGTAGGGGTGTGCAGGACGTCGTAGAATGTGTGCACGACCTCAGTAGGAGTGTGCAGGACATCACGGAACGTGTGCAGGACCTTAGTAGGAGTGTGCAGGACATCATGGGACCTATACAGGACTCCAGTAGGGGTGTGCAGGACGGCGTAGAATGTGTGTACGACCTCAGTAGGAGTGTGCAGGACATCATGGAACCTGTGCAGGACCCCAGTAGGGGTGTGCAGGACGTCTAGAATGTGTGCAAGACCTCAGTAGGAGTGTGCAGGACATCATGGAACCTGTGCAGGACCCCACTAGGGGTGTGCAGGACGTCATGGAATGTGTACAGGACCTCAATAAAAGTGGGCAGGACATCATGGTACCTGTGCAGGACCCCAATAGGGGTGTGCAGGACGTCATAGAATGTGTGCACGACCTCAGTAGGAGTGTGCAGGACATCATGGAACGTGTGCAGGACCTTAGTAGGAGTGTGCAGGACATCATGGGACCTATACAGGACTCCAGTAGGGGTGTGCAGGACGTCGTAGAATGTGTGCACGACCTCAGTAGGAGTGTGCAGGACATCATGGAACCTGTGCAGGACCCCAGTAGGGGTGTGCAGGACGTCATAGAATGTGTGCACGACCTCAGTAGGAGTGTGCAGGACATCATGGAACGTGTGCAGGACCTTAGTAGGAGTGTGCAGCACATCATGGGACCTATTCAGGATCCCAGTAGGGGTGTGCAGGACGTCGTAGAATGTGTGCAAGACCTCAGTAGGAGTGTGCAGGACATCATGGAACCTGTGCAGGACCCCAGTAGGGGTGTGCAGGACGTCGTAGAATGTGTGCACGACCTCAGTAGGAGTGTGCAGGACATCATGGAACGTGTGCAGGACCTTAGTAGGAGTGTGCACGACATCATGGGACCTATTCAGGACCCCAGTAGGGGTGTGCAGGACGTCGTAGAATGTGTGCACGACCTCAGTAGGAGTGTGCAGGACATCATGGTACCTGTGCAGGACCCCAGTAGGGGTGTGCAGGACGTCGTAGAATGTGTGCACGACCTCAGTAGGAGTGTGCAGGACATCGTAGAATGTGTGCAGGACCTCAGTAGGGTTGTGCAGGACATCATGGAATGTGTGCAGGACCTTAGTAGGAGTGTGCGGGACATCATGGGACCTGTGCAGGACCCCCGTAGGGGTGTGCAGGACGTCGTAGAAGGTGTGCAGGACCTCAGTAGGAGTGTGCAGGACATCATGGAACCTGTGCAGGACCCCTGTAAGGATGAGCAGCACGTCATGGAATGTGTGTAGGACCTCAGTAAAAGTGTGCAGAACATCATAGAACGTGTGCAGCCCAGTAGGGGTGTGCAGGACGTCGTAGAATGCGTGCAGAACCTCAGTAGGAGTGTGCAGGACGTCATGGAATCTGTGCAGGAGCGCAGTAGGGGTGTGCAGGACGCCGTAGAATGTGTGCACGACCTCAGTAGGAGTGTGCAGGACATCATGGAACCTGCGCAGGACCCCAGTGGGGGTGTGCAGGACGTAGTAGAATGTGTGCAGGACCTCAGTAGGAGTGTGCAGAACATCAAGGAACGAGGGCAGGACCTTAGTAGGAGTGTGCAGGACGTTATGGGACCGGTGCACGACTCCAGTAGGGGTGTGCAGGACGTCGTAGAATGTCTGCAGGACCTCAGTAGGAGTGTGCAGAACATTATGGTACCTGTGCAGGACCCCAGTAGGGGTGTGCAGGACGTCGTAGAATGTGTGCAGGACCCCAGTAGGAGTGTGCAGGACATCATGGGACGTGTGCAGGACCCAAGTAGGGATGTGCAGGACATGATAGAGTGTGTGCAGGACCTCAATAGGTGTGTGCAGGACGTCGTGGAATGTGTGCAGATCCTCAGTAAGAGTGTGCAGGACATCAAGGAATTTGTGCAGGACCCCAGTAGGGGTGTGCAGGACGTCGTGGAATGCGTCCAGGACCTCAGTAGGAGTGTGCAGGACATCATGGAACGTGTGCAGGACCCCAGTTGGGGTGTGCAGGACGTCGTAGAATGTGTGCAGGACCTCAGTAGGAGTGTGCAGGACATAATGGAACGTGTGGAGGACCTTAGTAGGAGTGTGAAGGACATCATGGGACCTGTGCAGGATCCCAGTTGGGGTGTGCAGGACGTCGTAGAATGTGTGCAGGACCTTAGTAGGAGTGTGCAGGACATCATGGAACCTGTGCAGGACCCCAGTAGGGGTGTGCAGGACGTCGTAGAATGTGTGCACGACCTCAGTAGGAGTGTGCAGGACATCATGGAACGTGTGCAGGACCTTAGTAGGAGTGTGCAGGACATCATGGGACCTATTCAGGACCCCAGTAGGGGTGTGCAGGACGTCGTAGAATGTGTGCACGACCTCAGTAGGAGTGTGCAGGACATCATGGTACCTGTGCAGGACCCCAATAGGGGTGTGCAGGACGTCATAGAATGTGTGCACGACCTCAGTAGGAGTGTGCAGGACATCATGGAACGTGTGCAGGACCTTAGTAGGAGTGTGCAGGACATCATGGGACCTATACAGGACTCCAGTAGGGGTGTGCAGGACGTCGTAGAATGTGTGCACGACCTCAGTAGGAGTGTGCAGGACATCATGGAACCTGTGCAGGACCCCAGTAGGGGTGTGCAGGACATCATGGAATGTGTGATGGATCTCAGTAGGAGTGTGCAGGACATCATGGAACCTGTGCAGGACCCCAGTAGGGGTGTGCAGGACGTCGTAGAATGTGCAGGACCTTAGTAGGAGTGTGCAGGACATCATGGAACCTGTGCAGGATCACAGTAGGGGTGTGCAGGACGTCGTAGAATGTGTGCACGACCTCAGTAGGAGTGTGCAGGACATCATGGTACCTGTGCAGGACCCCAGTAGGGGTGTGCAGGACGTCGTAGAATGTGTGCACGACCTCAGTAGGAGGGTGCAGGACATCATGGAACGTGTGCAGGCCCGTAGTAGGAGTGGGCAGGACATCATGGGCCATGTGCAGGACCCCAGTAGGGGTGTGCAAGACGTCGTAGAATGTGTGTACGACCTCAGTAGGAGTGTGCAGGACATCATGGTACCTGTGCAGGACCCCAGTAGGGGTGTGCAGGACGTCGTAGAATGTGTGCACGACCTCAGTAGGAGTGTGCAGGACATCATGGAACGTGTGCAGGACCTTAGTAGGAATGAGCAGGACATTATGAGACCTGTGTAGGACCCCCATAGGGGTGTGCAGGACGTCGTAGGATGTGTGCAGGACCTCAGTAGGAATGCGCAGGACATCATGGAACCTGTGCAGGACTCCAGTAGAGGGGTGCAGGACGTCGTAGAATGTGTGCACGACCTCAGTAGGAGTGTGCAAGGCATCAAGGAACTTGTCCAGGACGTTTGTAGGGGTGTGCAGGACATCGTGGGACCTGTGCAGGACCCCAGTAGGGGTGTGCAGGACGTCGTAGAATGTGTGCAGGACCTCAGTAGGAGTGTGCAGGACATCATGGAACCTGTGCAGGACCCCAGTAGGGGTGTGCAGGACGTCGTAGAATGTGTGCAGGACCTCAGTAGGAGCGTGCAGGACATCATGGAACGTGTGCAAGACCTTAGTAGGAGTGTGCAGGACATCATGGGACCTATGCAGGACCCCAGTAGGGGTGTGCAGGACGTCGTAGAATGTGCAGGACCTCAGTAGGAGTGTGCAGGACATCATGGAACCTGTGCAGGACCCCAGTAGGGGTGTGCAGGACGTCGTAGAATGTGTGCACGACCTCAGTAGGAGTGTGCAGGACATCATGGAACGTGTGCAGGACCTTAGTAGGAGTGTGCAGGACATCATGGGACCTGTGCAGGACCCCAGTAGGGGTGTGCAGGACGTCGTAGAATGTGTGCAGGACCTTAGTAGGAGTGTGCAGGACATCATGGAACGTGTGCAGGACCCCAGTAGGGGTGTGCAGGACGTCATAGAATGTGTGCACGACCTCAGTAGGAGTGTGCAGGACATCATGGAACGTGTGCAGGACCTCAGTAGGAGTGTGCAGGACATCATGGGACTGTGTGCAGGACCCCAGTAGGAGTGTGTGCAGGACGTCATGGAACGTGTGCAGGACCTCAGTAGGAGTGTGGCAGGACATCATGGAACCTGTGCAGGACCCCAGTAGGGGTGTGCAGGACGTCGTAGAATGTGTGCAGGACCTCAGTAGGAGTGTGCAGGACATCATGAAGCGAGTGCAGGACCCCAGTAGGGATGAGCAGGACGTCGTATAATGTGTGCAGGACCTCAGCAGGAGTTTGCTGAACATAATGAAACGTGTGCAGGATACTGAGTAGGGGTGTGCAGGACGTCATGGAATGTGTGCAGGACCTCAGTAAAATTTTGCTGGACGTCATGGAACGTGTGCAGGACCCCAGTAGGGTGTGCAGGAAGTCGTAGAATTTGTGCAGGACCTCAGTAGGAGTGTGCAGGACATCATGGAACGTGTGCAGGACCTTAGTAGGAGTGTGTAGGACATCATGGGACCTGTGCAGGACACCAGTAGGGGTGTGCAGGACGTCATAGAATGTGTGCAAGACCTCAGTAGGATTGTGCAGGACATCATGGAACCTGTGAAATACCCCAGTAGGGGTGTGCAGGACGTCGTAGAATGTGTGCAGAACCTCAGTAGGAGTATGCAGGACATCCTGGAACGTGTGCAGGATCTTAGCAGGAGTGTGCAGGACATCATGTAGCCTGTGAAAGATCCCAGTAGGAGTGTGCAGGACGTCATAGAATGTGTGCAAGACCTAAGTAGGATTGTGCAGGACATCATGGAACCTGCGCAGAACCCCGGTAGGGGTGTGCAGGACGTCATGGAATGTGTGCACGACCTCAGTAGGAGTGGGCAGGACATCATGGAACCTGTGCAGGACCTTAGTAGGAGTGGGCAGGAGATCATGGGACCTATTCAGGGCCCCAGTAGGGGTGTGCAGGACGTCGCAGAATGTGTGCAGAACCTCAGTAAGAGTGTGCAGGCATCATGGAACCTGTGCAGGAGCCCAGTAGGGGTGTGCAGGATGTCGTAGAATGTGTGCAGGACCTCAGTAGGAGTGTGCAGGACATCATGGAACGTGTGCAGGACCTTAGTAGGAGTGTGGAGGACATCATGGGACCTATTCAGGACCCCAGTAGCGGTGTGCAGGACGTCGTAGAATGTGTGCACGACCTCAGTAGGAGTGTGCAGGACATCATGGTACCTGTGCAGGACCCCAGTAGGGGTGTGCAGGACGTCGTAGAATGTGTGCACGACCTCAGTAGGAGTGTGCAGGACATCATGGAACGTGTGCAGGACCTTAGTAGGAGTGTGCAGGACATCATGGGACCTATACAGGACTCCAGTAGGGGTGTGCAGGACGTCGTAGAATGTGTGCAGGACCTTAGTAGGAGTGTGCAGGACATCATGGAACGTGTGCAGGACCCCAGTAGGAGTGTGCAGGACGTCATAGAATGTGTGCAGGACCTCAGTAGGAGTGTGCAGGACATCATGGAACGTGTGCAGGACCTTGGTAGGAGTGTGCAGGACATCATGGGACCTGTGCAGGACCCCAGTTGGGGTGTGCAGGACGTCGTAGAATGTGTGCAGGACCTCAGTAGGAGTGTGCAGGACATCAAGGAATTTGTGCAGGACCCCAGTAGGGGTGTGCAGGACGTCGTAGAATGTGTGCAGGACCTCAGTAGGTGTGTGCAGGACATCATGGAACGTGTGCAGGACCTCAGTAGGAGTGTGCAGGACATCATGGAACGTGTGCAGGACCTTAGTAGAAGTGTGCAGGACTTCATGGAATGTGTACAGGACCTCAGTAGGAGTGGGCAGGACATCATAGAACGTGTGCAGGACCCCACTAGGGGTGTGCAGGACATCATGGAATGTGTGCAGGACCTCAGTAGGAGTGTGCAGGACATCATGGAACCTGTGCAGGACCCCAGTAGGGGTGTGCAGGACGTCGTAGAATGTGTGCAAGACCTCAGTAAGAGTGTGCAGGACATCATGAAACCTGTGCAGGAGCCTAGTAGGAGTGTGCAGGACCTCGTAGAATGTGTGCACGACCTCAGTAGGAGTGTGCAGGACAGCATGGAACGTGTGCAGGACTTTAGTAGGGGTGTGCAGGACATCATGGGACCTATGCAGGACCCCAGTAGGGGTGTGCAGGACGTCGTAGAATGTGTGCAAGACCTCAGTAGGAGTGTGCAGGACATCATGGAACCTGTGCAGGACCCCAGTAGGGGTGTGCAGGACGTCGTAGAATGTGTGCACGACCTCAGTAGGAGTGTGCAGGACATCATGGAACGTGTGCAGGACATCATGGGACCTATACAGGACTCCAGTAGGGGTGTGCAGGACGTCGTAGAATGTGTGCACGACCTCAGTAGGAGTGTGCAGGACATCATGGAACCTGTGCAGGACCCAGGTAGGGGTGTGCAGGACGTCTAGAATGTGTGCAGGACCTCAGTAGGAGTGTGCAGGACATCATGGAACGTGAGAAGGACTCCAGTAGGGGTGTGCAGGACATCATGGAATGTGTGCGGGATCTCAGTAGGGGTGTGCAGGACATCATGGAGCGTGTGCAGGACCCCAGTAGGGATGAGTAGGACGTCATGGAATGTGTGGAGGACCTCAGTAAAAGTGTGCAGGAGATCATAAAACGTGTGCATTACCCCAGTAGGGGTCCGCAGGATATCACTAAACGTGTGCGAGACCTCAGAAGGAGTGTGCAAGACATCGAGGAACCTGTGCAGGACCCCAGTAAGGGTATGCAGGACGTCGTGTAATGTGTGCAGGACCTCGGTAGGAGTGTGCAAGACATCAAGGAATTTGTCCAGGACGTTTGTAGTGGTGTGCAGGACATCATGGGACCTATGCAGGACCCCAGTTGGGTTATGCAGGACGTCGTAGATTGTGCGCAGGACCTCAGTAAGAGTGTGCAAAACATCATGTAACGTATGCAGAACCTCAGTAGGGGTGTGCAGGACGTCGTAGAATGTGTGCACGACCTCAGTAGGAGTGCGCAGGACATCATGGAACGTGTGCAGGACCGTAGTAGGAGTGTGCAGGACATCATGGGACCTATGCAGGACCCCAGTAGGGGTGTGCAGGACGTCGTAGAATGTGTGCAAGACCTCAGTAGGAGTGTGCAGGACATCATGGAACCTGTGCAGGACCCCAGTAGGGGTGTGCAGGACGTCGTAGAATGTGTGCACGACCTCAGTAGGAGTGTGCAGGACATCATGGAACGTGTGCAGGACATCATGGGACCTATACAGGACTCCAGTAGGGGTGTGCAGGACGTCGTAGAATGTGTGCGCGCTCGCAGTAGGGGTGTGCAGGACATCGTAGACTGTGTGCAGGACCTCAGCAAGGGTGTGCAGGACGTCATGGAATGTGTGCCGGACCTCAGTAGGAGTGTGCAGGACGTCATGAGTGTGTAAAGGACTTCAGTACTAGTGTGCAGGACATCATGGAACGTGTGCAGGGCCGCAGTAAGGGTGTGCAGGACGTCGTGGGATGTGTGCAGGACCTCAGTAGGAGTGTGCAGGACATCATGGAACCTGTGCAGGACCCCAGTAGGGGTGTGCAGGACGTCATGGAATGTGTGCAGGACCTCAGTAGGAGTGTGCAGGACATCATGGAACGTGTGCAGGACCCCAGTAGGAGTGTCCAGGACATCATGGAATGTGTGCAGGACATCAGTAGGAGTGTGCAGGACATCATGAAGCGTGTGCAGGACCCCAGTAGGAGTGTGCAGGACATCATGGAACCTGTGTAGGACCCCAGTAGGGGTGTGCAGGACATCGTAGAATGTGTGCAGGACCTTAGTAGGAGTGTGCAGGACATCATGGGACGTGTGCAGGACCTCAGTAGGAGTGTGCAGAACATCATGGGACCTGTGCAGGACCCCAGTAGGGGTGTGCAGGACGTCGTAGAATGTGTGCAGGACCTCAGCAGGAGTGTGCAGGACATTATGGGACCTGTGCAGGACCCCAGTAGGGGTGTCCAGGACGTCGTAGAATGTGTGCAGGACCTCAGTAGGAGTGTGCAGGACAATACGGTACCTGTGCAGGACCCCAGTAGGGGTGTGCAGGACGTCGTAGAATGTGTGCACGACCTCAGTAGGAGTGTGCAGGACATCATGGAACGTGTGCAGGACCTTAGTAGGAGTGTGCAGGACATCATGGGACCTATACAGGACTCCAGTAGGGGTGTGCAGGACGTCGTAGAATGTGTGCACGACCTCAGTAGGAGTGTGCAGGACATCATGAAGCGAGTGCAGGACCCCAGTAGGGATGAGTAGGACGTCATGGAATGTGTACAGGACCTCACTAAAAGTGGGCAGGACATCATAGAACGTGTGCAGGACCCCACTAGGGGTGTGCAGGACATCATGGAATGTGTGCTGGATCTCAGTAGGAGTGTGCAGGACATCATGAAGCGAGTGCAAGACCCCAGTAGGGATGAGTAGGACGTCATGGAACGTGTACAGGACCTCACTAAAAGTGGGCAGGACATCATAGAACGTGTGCAGGACCCCACTAGGGGTGTGCAGGACATCATGGAATGTGTGCAGGACCTCAGTAGGAGTGGCAGGATGTCATGGAACCTGTGCAAGACCCTCTGCAGGACGTCGTAGAATGTGTGCAGGACCTCAGTAGGAGTGTGCAGGACATCATAAAACGTGTGCAGGACCCCAGCAGGGATGAGCAGGACTTCATGGAATGTGTGCACGATCTCAGTAGGAGTGTGCAGGACATCATGGAACCTGTGCAGGACCCCAGTAGGGGTGTGCACGACCTCAGTAGGAGTGTGCAGGACATCATGGAACGTGTGCAGGACCTCAGTAGGAGTGTGCAGGACATCATGGGACCTATGCAGGACCCCAGTAAGGGGTGTGCAGGACGTCATAGAATGTGTGCACGACCTCAGTAGGAGTGTGCAGGACATCATGGGACCTATGCAGGACCCCAGTAGGGGTGTGCAGGACGTCGTAGAATGTGTGCACGACCTCAGTAGGAGTGTGCAGGACATCATGGAACGTGTGCAGGACCTTAGTAGGAGTGTGCAGGACATCATGGGACCTATGCAGGACCCCAGTAGGGGTGTGCAGGACGTCGTAGAATGTGTGCAAGACCTCAGTAAGAATGCGCATGACCTCATGGAACGTGTGCAGGATCCCAATAGACGTGTGCAGGACTTCATGGAATGTGTGTAGGACCTTAGTAGGAGTGTGCTGGACATCATGGAACGTATGCAGAACCCCAGTAGGAGTGTGCAGGACATCATGGAACGTGTGCAGGACCTCAGTAGGGTGTGCAGAACGTCATAGAACGTGTGCAGGACCTCAGTAGGAGTGAGCAGGACATCATGGAATGTATGCTGGATCTCAGTAGGAGTGTGCAGGACATCATGGAACGTGTGCAGGACCTTAGTAGGAGTGTGCAGGACATCATGGGACCTATACAGGACTCCAGTAGGGGTGTGCAGGACGTCGTAGAATGTGTGCACGACCTCAGTAGGAGTGTGCAGGAGATGATGGAACCTGTGCAGGACCCCAGTAGGGGTGTGCAGGACGTCGTAGAATGTGTGCACGACCTCAGTAGGAGTGTGCAGGACATCATGGAACGTGTGCAGGACCTTAGTAGGAGTGTGCAGGACATCATGGGACCTATACAGGACTCCAGTAGGGGTGTGCAGGACGTCGTAGAATGTGTGCACGACCTCAGTAGGAGTGTGCAGGACATCATGGAACCTGTGCAGGACCCCAGTAGGGGTGTGCAGGACGTCTAGAATGTGTGCAGGACCTCAGTAGGAGTGGCAGGATGTCATGGAACGTGTGCAAGACCCCAGTAGGGGTGTGCAGGACGTCGTAGAATGTGTGCACGACCTCAGTAGGAGTGTGCAGGACATCATGGAACGTGTGCACGACCTCAGTAGGAGTGTGCAGGACATCATGGAACCTGTGCAGGACCCCAGTAGGGGTGTGCAGGACGTCGTAGAATGTGTGCACGACCTCAGTAGGAGTGTGCAGAACATCATAGAACGTGTGCAGGACCCCACTAGGGGTGTGCAGGACGTCATGGAATGTGTACAGGACCTCAATAAAAGTGGGCAGGACATCATGGTACCTGAGCAGGACCCCAGTAGGGATGTGCAGGACATCATGGAATGTGTGCTGGATCTCAGTAGGAGTGTGCAGGACATCATGAAGCGAGTGCAGGACCCCAGTAGGGATGAGTAGGACGTCATGGAACGTGTACAGGACCTCACTAAAAGTGGGCAGGACATCATAGAACGTGTGCAGGACCCCAGTAGGGGTGTGCAGGACGTCGTAGAATGTGTGCACGACCTCAGCAGGAGTGTGCAGGACATCATGGAACGTGTGCAGGACCCCAGTAGGGGTGTGCAGGACGTCGTAGAATGTGTGCAGGACCTCAGTAGGAGTGTGCAGGACATCATGGAACGTGTGCAGGATCTTAGTAGGAGTGTGCAGAACGTCGTAGAATGTGGGCAGGACCTCAGTAGGAGTGTGCAGGACATCATGGAACCTGTGCAGGACGTCGTAGTATGTGTGCATGGCCTCAGTAGGAGAGTGCAGGACATCATGGGACGTGTGCAGGACCCCAGTAGGGGTGTGAAGGACATCATGGAATGTGCAGGACCCCAGTAGGGGTGTGCAGGACGTCATGGAATGTGTGCAGGACCTCAGTAGGAGTGTGCAGGACATCATGGAACCTGTGCAGGACCCCAGTAGGGGTGTGCAGGACATCGTAGAATGTGTGTGCACGACCCCAGTAGGAGTGTGCAGGACATCATGGAATGTGTGCAGGACCTCAGTAGGAGTGTGCAGGACATCATAGAACGTGTGCAGGACCCCAGTAGGGTGTGCAGGACATCATGGAATGTGTGCAGGATCTCAGTAGGAGTGTGCAGGACATCATGAAGCGAGTGCAGGACCCCAGTAGGGATGAGTAGGACGTCATGGAATGTGTACAGGACCTCACTAAAAGTGGGCAGGACATCATAGAACGTGTGCAGGACCCCACTAGGGGTGTGCAGGGTGTCATGGAATGTGTGCAGGACCTCAGTAGGAGTGGGCAGGATGTAATGAATTGTGTGCAGGACCTCAGTAGGAGTGGGCAGGACATCATGGAACGTGTGTAGGACTGCAGTAGGGGTGTGCAGGACGTCGTAGAATGTGTGCAAGACCTCAGTAGGAGTGTGCAGGACATCATGGAACCTGTGCAGGACCCCAGTAGGGGTGTGCAGGACGTCGTAGAATGTGTGCAAGACCTCAGTAGGAGTGTGCAGGACATCATGGAACCTGTGCAGGACCCCAGTAGGGGTGTGCAGGACGTCGTAGAATGTGTGCACGACCTCAGTAGGAGTGTGCAGGACATCATGGTACCTGTGCAGGACCCCAGTAGGGGTGTGCAGGACGTCGTAGAATGTGTGCACGACCTCAGTAGGAGTGTGCAGGACATCATGGAACGTGTGCAGGACCTTAGTAGGAGTGTGCAGGACATCATGGAACCTGTGCAGGACCCCAGTAGGGGTGTGCAGGACGTCGTAGAATGTGTGCACGACCTCAGTAGGAGTGTGCAGGACATCATGAAGCGAGTGCAGGACCCCAGTAGGGATGAGTAGGACGTCATGGAATGTGTACAGGACTTCACTAAAAGTGGGCAGAACATCATAGAACGTGTGCAGGACCCCACTAGGGGTGTGCAGGACGTCATGGAATGTGTACAGGACCTCAATAAAAGTGGGCAGGACATCATAGAACGTGTGCAGGACCCCACTAGGGGTGTGCAGGACATCATGGAATGTGTGCTGGATCTCAGTAGGAGTGTGCAGGACATCATGAAGCGAGTGCAGGACCCCAGTAGGGATGAGTAGGACGTCATGGAACGTGTACAGGACCTCACTAAAAGTGGGCAGGACATCATAGAACGTGTGCAGGACCCCACTAGGGGTGTGCAGGACATCATGGAATGTGTGCAGGACCTCAGTAGGAGTGTGCAGGACATCATGGAACCTGTGCAGGACCCCAGTAGGGGTGTGCAGGACGTCGTAGAATGTGTGCAAGACCTCAGTAGGAGTGTGCAGGACATCATGGAACCTATGCAGGACCCCAGTAGGGGTGTGCAGGACGTCGTAGAATGTGTGCACGACCTCAGTAGGAGTGTGCAGGACATCATGGAACGTGTGCAGGACCCCGGTAGGTGAGTGCAGGACATCATGGAACGTGTGCAGGACCTTAGTAGGAGTGTGCAGGACATCATGGGACCTATACAGGACCCCACTAGGGGTGTGCAGGACATCATGGAATGTGTGCTGGATCTCAGTAGGAGTGTGCAGGACATCATGAAGCGAGTGCAGGACCCCAGTAGGGATGAGTAGGACGTCATGGAATGTGTGCAGGACTTCACTAAAAGTGGGCAGAACATCATAGAACGTGTGCAGGACCCCACTAGGGGTGTGCAGGACATCATGGAATGTGTGCAGGACCTCACTAAAAGTGGGCAGGACATCATAGAACGTGTGAAGGACCCCACTAGGAGTGTGCAGGACATCATGGAATGTGTGCAGGACCTCAGTAGGAGTGTGCAGGACATCATGGAGCGTGTGCAGGACCCCAGTAGGGGTGAGCAGGACGTTGGTAGAATGTGTGCAGGACCTCAGTAGGAGTGTGCAGGACATCATGGGACCTCTGCAGGACCCCAGTAGGGGTGTGCAGGACGTCATGGAATGTGTGCAGGACCTCAGCAGGAGTGTGCAGGACATCATGGAACCTGTGCAGGACCCCAGTAGGGGTGTGCAGGACGTCGTATAATGTGTGCAAGACCTCAGTAGGAGTGTGCAGGACATTCTGGGACCTGTGCAGGATTCTAGTAGGGGTGTGCAGGACGTCGTAGATAGTGTGCAGGATCCCAGTGGGGGTGTGCAGGACATCTTGGAACGTGTGCAGGATCCTAGTAGGTGTGTGTGTGTAGGACCTCAGTAGGAGAGTGCAGGACGTCGTAGAATGTGTGCACGACCTCAGTAGTAGTGTGCAGGACATCATGGAAACTGTGCACGACCCCAGTAGGAGTGTGCAGGACGTCGTGGAATGTGTGCACGACCTCAGTAGGAGTGTGCAGGACATCATGGTACCTGTGCAGGACTCCAGTAGGGGTGTGCAGGACGTCGTAGAATGTGTGCACGACCTCAGTAGGAGTGTGCAGGACATCATGAAGCGAGTGCAGGACCCCAGTAGGGATGAGTAGGACGTCATGGAATGTGTACAGGACTTCACTAAAAGTGGGCAGAACATCATAGAACGTGTGCAGGACCCCACTAGGGGTGTGCAGGACATCATGGAATGTGTGCTGGATCTCAGTAGGAGTGTGCAGGACATCATGAAGCGAGTGCAAGACCCCAGTAGGGATGAGTAGGACGTCATGGAACGTGTACAGGACCTCACTAAAAGTGGGCAGGACATCATAGAACGTGTGCAGGACCCCACTAGGGGTGTGCAGGACATCATGGAATGTGTGCAGGACCTCAGTAGGAGTGGCAGGATGTCATGGAACCTGTGCAAGACCCTGTGCAGGACGTCGTAGAATGTGTGCAGGACCTTAGTAGGAGTTTGCAGGACATCATGGGACCTATGCAGGACCCCAGTAGGGGTGTGCAGGACGTCGTAGAATGTGTGCACGACTTCAGTAGGAGTGTGCAGGACATCATGGAACCTGTGCAGGACCCCAGTAAGGGTGTGCACGACCTCAGTAGGAGTGTGCAGGACATCATAGAACGTGCGCAGGACCTCAGTAGGAGTGTGCAGGACATCATAAAACGTATGCAGGACCCCAGCAGGGATGAGCAGGACTTCATGGAATGTGTGCACGACCTCAGTAGGAGTGTGCAGGACATCACGGAATCTGTGCAGGACCCCAGTAGGGGTGTGCACGACCTCAGTAGGAGTGTGCAGGACATCATGGAACGTGTGCAGGACCTTAGTAGGAGTGTGCAGGACATCATGGGACCTATGCAGGACCCCAGTAGGGGTGTGCAGGACGTCGTAGAATGTGTGCACGATCTCAGTAGGAGTGTGCAGGAGACCATGGAACCTGTGCAGGCCCCCAGTAGGGCTGTGCAGGACGTCATGGAATGTGTGCTGGATCTCAGTAGGAGTGTGCAGGACATCATGGAACCTGTGCAGGACCCCAGTAGGGGTGTGCAGGACGTCGTAGAATGTGTGCAGGACCTAAGTAGGAGTGTGCAGGACATCATGGAACCTGTGCAGGACCCCAGTAGGGGTGTGCAGGACGTCGTAGAATGTGTGCACGACCTCAGTAGGAGTGTGCAGGACATCATGGAACGTGTGCAGGACCTTAGTAGGAGTGTGCAGGACATCATGGAACCTGTGCAGGACCCCAGTAGGGGTGTGCAGGACGTCTAGAATGTGTGCAGGACATCAGTAGGAGTGTGCAGGACATCATGGTACCTGTGCAGGACCCCAGTAGGGGTGTGCAGGACGTCTAGAATGTGTGCAGGACATCAGTAGGAGTGTGCAGGACATCATAGAACGTGTGCAGGACCCCACTAGGGGTGTGCAGGACGTCATGGAATGTGTACAGGACCTCAATAAAAGTGGGCAGGACATCATAGAACGTGTGCAGGACCCCACTAGGGGTGTGCAGGACATCATGGAATGTGTGCTGGATCTCAGTAGGAGTGTGCAGGACATCATGAAGCGAGTGCAGGACCCCAGTAGGGATGAGTAGGACGTCATGGAACGTGTACAGGACCTCACTAAAAGTGGGCAGGACATCATAGAACGTGTGCAGGACCCCACTAGGGGTGTGCAGGACATCATGGAATGTGTGCTGGATTTCAGTAGGAGTGAGCAGACGTCGTAGAATGTGTGCAGGACCTCAGTAGGAGTGGCAGGATGTCATGGAACGTGTGCAAGACCCTGTGCAGGACGTCGTAGAATGTGTGCAGGACCTTAGTAGGAGTGTGCAGTACATCATGGGACCTATTCAGGACCCCAGTAGGGGTGTGCAGGACGTCGTAGAATGTGTGCAAGACCTCAGTAGGAGTGTGCAGGACATCATGGAACCTGTGCAGGACCCCAGTAGGGGTGTGCAGGACGTCGTAGAATGTGTGCACGACCTCAGTAGGAGTGTGCAGGACATCATGGTACCTGTGCAGGACCCCAGTAGGGGTGTGCAGGACGTCGTAGAATGTGTGCACGACCTCAGTAGGAGTGTGCAGGACATCATGGAACGTGTGCAGGACCTTAGTAGGAGTGTGCAGGACATCATGGGACCTATACAGGACTCCAGTAGGGGTGTGCAGGACGTCGTAGAATGTGTGCACGACCTCAGTAGGAGTGTGCAGGACATCATGAAGCGAGTGCAGGACCCCAGTAGGGATGAGTAGGACGTCATGGAATGTGTACAGGACTTCACTAAAAGTGGGCAGAACATCATAGAACGTGTGCAGGACCCCACTAGGGGTGTGCAGGACATCATGGAATGTGTGCTGGATCTCAGTAGGAGTGTGCAGGACATCATGAAGCGAGTGCAAGACCCCAGTAGGGATGAGTAGGACGTCATGGAACGTGTACAGGACCTCACTAAAAGTGGGCAGGACATCATAGAACGTGTGCAGGACCCCACTAGGGGTGTGCAGGACATCATGGAATGTGTGCAGGACCTCAGTAGGAGTGGCAGGATGTCATGGAACCTGTGCAAGACCCTGTGCAGGACGTCGTAGAATGTGTGCAGGACCTTAGTAGGAGTTTGCAGGACATCATGGGACCTATGCAGGACCCCAGTAGGGGTGTGCAGGACGTCGTAGAATGTGTGCAGGACCTTAGTAGGAGTGTGCAGGACATCATGGGACCTGTGCAGGACCCCAGTAGGGATGTGCAGGACGTCGTAGAATGTGTGCACGACCTCAGTAGTAGTGTGCAGGACATCAAGGAATCTGTGCAGGACCCCAGTAGGGGTGTGCACGACCTCAGTAGGAGTGTGCAGGACATCATGGAACGTGTGCAGGACCTTAGTAGGAGTGTGCAGGACATCATGGAACCTGTGCAGGACCCCAGTAGGGGTGTGCAGGACGTCGTAGAATGTGTGCACGATCTCAGTAGGAGTGTGCAGGACATCATGGAACCTGTGCAGGACCTTAGTAGGAGTGTGCAGGACATCATAAAACGTGTGCAGAACCCCAGCAGGGATGAGCAGGACTTCATGGAATGTGTGCAGGACATCGGTAGGAGTGTGCAGGACATCATGAGTGAGCAGGACATCATGGAATGTATGCTGGATCTCAGTAGGAGTGTGCAGGACATCATAGAACGTGCGCAGGACCTCAGTAGGAGTGTGCAGGACATCATAAAACGTGTGCAGGACCCCAGCAGGGATGAGCAGGACTTCATGGAATGTGTGCACGATCTCAGTAGGAGTGTGCAGGACATCATGGAAGCTGTGCAGGACCCCAGTAGGGGTGTGCACGACCTCAGTAGGAGTGTGCAGGACATCATGGAACGTGTGCAGGACCGTAGTAGGAGTGTGCAGGACATCATGGGACCTATGCAGGACCCCAGTAGGGGTGTGCAGGACGTCGTAGAATGTGTCCAAGACCTCAGTAGGAGTGTGCAGGACATCATGGAACCTGTGCAGGACTCCAGTAGGAGTGTGCAGGACGTCATAGAATGTGTGCAGGACCTCAGCAGGGATGAGCAGGACATCATGGAACGTGTGCAGGACATCAGTAGGAGTGTGCAGGACATCATGAGTGAGCAGGACATCATGGAATGTATGCTGGATCTCAGTAGGAGTGTGCAGGACGTCGTAGAACGTGCGCAGGACCTCCTAGGTAGGAGTGTGCAGGACATCATAAAACGTGTGCAGGACCCCAGCAGGGGTGTGCAGGACGTCGTAGAATGTGTGCACGACCTCAGTAGGAGTGAACAGGACATCATGGAACCTGTGCAGGACCCCAGTAGGGGTGTGCACGACCTCAGTAGGAGTGTGCAGGACATCATGGTACCTGTGCAGGACCCCAATAGGGGTGTGCAGGACGTCATAGAATGTGTGCACGACCTCAGTAGGAGTGTGCAGGACATCATGGAACCTGTGCAGGACCCCAGTAGTGGTGTGCACGACCTCAGTAGGAGTGTGCAGGACATCATGGAACGTGTGCAGGACCTTAGTAGGAGTGCGCAGGACATCATACGTGTGCAGGACCCCAGCAGGGATGAGCAGGACTTCATGGAATGTGTGCAGGACATCAGCAGGAGTGTGCAGGACATCATGAGTGAGCAGGACATCATGGAATGTATGCTGGATCTCAGTAGGAGTGAGCAGGACATCAAGGGACGTGCGCATGACCTCAGTTTAATGTTCAGGACACCGTATGCAAGCCATGCCTCCGGATCAACAAGAACGAAAGTTAAGTGCGCCAGAACAGGGCTACCGTAATCTCACTCGAATGCGATGGCTCTAAGATTTTCTAAGGTTTGACTCCGAATTCGCTACATCTTCACCACCGCTGGTGCTGTTTTCCTGCTTTGTAGTCTAGGCAGGTCCTCAACTGCTGACCTCTGGAGAAGGACGGTTTGTGAATGAAGACAGACCGCTCTTCACTTCTTTTATAGTTTACCATTGATCAAATGGGTATTACCAAAATTGTTTACGAGAGCCGAATAACATCATTCCTAAGATTACGGTAGCCCTCTTCTGGCGCACTTAAAGGCACTGTTCGCGATAATCTTCATCCTCGAATTTTCCATGACAGTTGGTTCTCGTGGCTCTCAGAAGCAGAACAGCGTCGAAAAATATCGGGAAGAAAAGCTACCCAGGAGCCGCAAAACGGCTCAGAAAAGTGGGCAAACCCCACCACTGTGGGAAAGTCCCGCCCCTTTCCGCCCCTCGACGTGAACAAAAGAACACTCGAAATCGTGAGTTGAGCGATGGTTTCCGATAAAAAGCCCCGTTCTTCCCTTATTTCTCAACTTCTCTCTTTTCAGCTCGCATACATCGGCTGCAGAAGACGGAAGTTACAAGCCTCGGACAACTCGTCCACCATTTTCCCTAGCTCAATTTTTGAGGGACCATAACTCCGTTTCAGGTCTTGTACGATTCCAGAAGCATCATTGAAATCAGAATGGGACCGGTTTCAAGGTAGGCAGAAAAACAGAAAATCGATTTTTATCGCGAAGTGCCTTTAACTATCGTTCTTGTCCCGAATCAGACATATGGGCCGGCGCAGACGAGCCACATCAGCATGAATCGGTGAAGTTTGGCTAGAGTTGCTGACCCTGGGTCTATCCTAGACGTGGTGGGGACACCCAAGATTTACTCACAGAAATGATGAAAAACTCTGATAAAAATGCCCGCTACTGCGCTATCAATCAATGTTTTTATGGAAACTTTATGAAAATACTTCGACTGTTAGCCTTACCATTCGGTTGTTCATTTCATTTCTGTCTTGAATGGTGGGTGCCCCTCCCCTAGGATAGTGCCTAGACCCTTTACAATTGGGTCATTTTAAAACTCATTTCTTCATTTTTTCGACTTTTAAATTCAAAAAGTATCCTCTGAGAGTTTTGGCCGAGAAATAGCCTCGTAATAGCCGCGAAATGCCTGCTGGCCGCGTAATAGCCGGGAAATAGCCGATAAATAACGCTGGCCGCGGTATAACCGCGAAATAGCCGCTAAATATTTCTGGCCGCGAAATAGCCGCCAAATAATTCTCGCCGCGAAATAGCCGTGAAATAGCCGCCAAATATGTGCTCTGCTTGAATCCAGTTCAGTTTAGTTGATTTATGTGCGGTCTATGCGATGGCGAACTTCCTAATGCTGCTGAGCCGTACCCTATTCCGGAATACTACAGGTAGAATCGAGTTTCTTGATCACCCATTATTACTGCAACCCCTTACATGGGCGTATTCTTGTAGGCATACCGGGCGAAGATCAACCATTGTAGAAAGGTGCTTTATAGCCACATACGACGTATTGTGTCAGCCGAAATATATCCTCGATACACAATTTGATGGGGTTCTGGAGCATCATGGATCTATACACAATGGGGCGCTCATAAGCTCGGATGATAGCAGGATATCGGCGTATTTTATAGTATGCACGCCTCATATTTCTCTTATTCTCTCCTCTGACTACCAGAATGTTTCTTCTCAGTGGAACATGGAGTTATCTGTCGAATTCGGCATAACATGTAGTGAAGATTCAAGCGATTGTCCATACCGTCGGTTTCACATGCAGTTCCCAGACAAGGTACGGACCCTACGATTACTTCCGGTGCAAAGCTAGTTAAGGGGGGCCACTCGAAAAAATGAAATGATTCATTCATCGAAATGAAAATTTCGGTACTCTTTCGGAATAGACGACCCACTCTGGTAAGAAAGGTTTTCTAATGCAGCTACAGGATCATTTTGTCATGTTTTTGCTTCTAAACATGTAGAAGCAGAGAGCAACTTGACTTACTTGACTTAATCGGTTGGCTTTCGCCTGACGCGGTCATTCCGCATCTTCACCGAGGTGTGCCGTCCTAGTAGTCAGCCGTGTCCATTTTTCACGGTCTTCAGCCACAATTTGAACACATTCCATCCAGCTGTCACTATTCCATTTCCTGCGAAACGAAACATCGCGCCTGAACTGTCTTTCGATGCCGAGTGACTTCAAATCCTCTTTAACCACATCCGTCCAGAACTTTCGCCTACGCCCAGGTGGCCGTTTCCAGACAGGATTTGGAAGCATTCTTAAAGCGTGTTGTATGAGACGATCCGGCGTTCTTCTTAGTATATGCCCGAGCAGTCGAAGTCGACTTTCCATTGCTGCTTGAGATGGCGTTAGGAGATGCTGGCACCTCCCTCGTGTCAAGCGTTTAGTCAGAGTGTCAGTGTCAGAGAGCAACATGTAAAATTTGTGCAAAGAACATATAAAAAACCCCACGACAATCCAATTCTTTCAGGTGGGTCGTCTATTCCGAAAGAGCACCAAAATTTCTGCTGATATAAGATGCCTGATAGTGGATAAGTAGATGTTTTCATGGAAACTCTCATGGAAAGTTCTCACGGAAAACTTCGATTTCTGAAAGTGGTATCATTCATGTTTTAATTGAACCCTGAGTCCCCCCCCCAACTAGTTCTGCACCTCACTTCCTACATTTTATCATGTTCACATCTGTTTACATCTGATTGAAACCGTAGGCTATCCAATGAGATCTGCAGGCCATGAACATCGACGAAACGTGGAAATGAGAAAATCCACAGCCTGGTCTTTTCCGTTTCCTGCGTTTTGACCATTTTTGTTCCGCCTCTAAAAATTATGAAAAAAAATTCGCACAGCCCTAGCCTTGATGGATATAAGCCATGTGTTGCGGTTCAACAAACAGAGTGCAAAGAGACCTCAATATTGTCTTTGGATGTCTTCTTACGGAACACATGACAACAGTTATGATTGACGGTATCGTTGCCTATAGCTGTAAATGAAGGTAAGACCGGCAATAGAAGTTCGTCACCTCATTTCCAGATTGGTGGCTTAGTAGAGAGCACCAGTTGCCGGGAAGTAGCCGAGAAATGACCGAGGAATAATCGAGAAATAGCCTAGAAATAGCCCACCAGGAGCCGCTGCGGAGCCTGGTGGGCTATTTCGCGGCTATATCTCGGCCAAAACTCTCAGAGTATATGCATTGTATCTTGTTTGTAGGAAGCCGCGTTGCAACTCTTATCTTGCAGTCTTAGCAGCGGAGCGGTTGTTTCTTCATTTCTACCCCTATGTTTTCGAAAAAAACACCTTGATTTTTAGAGCTTCACGATATTGTAGAAGGGAAACCCTTGGAAAAAGTTGTGAAATTTCTGAAAGTTGGGCTCCGCAGAAAAGGTTAAGGATTTGGCATTGCTCTAAAATGTCGTGAAATTGTTCCATTAGATTTGGCTATCAAACTGAATTCCTGAATGTAGTGAAATTGTTGCAAACGGATTTGGCAGGAGCTCTATGAATTATCACAGTCAAATCACGCGTCACAAGGGTTTTATCTTGCAGCGCATATTGAATCAAATGAGAACAAGAATAAGCCTAGCAGCAAAAAGTTTCCATACAATGTGAACAGTGAAAGCGTTGAGGACACGAAGACATAGCGTCAGTAGCTAATAAATTGCGTTAGATTTCGTTCTCTTGATTTTTATCTAATCGGTGAGGGAAGGTCTGGTACCTTAGTGGGAGCCACACTGAAAAGGCAGAATAACATTCGAAAACCTTATTTCTAGCCCATAAGAACCGTTTCATTCAGCATTGTTGGCTAAGGATTATTTTTTTCTTTTTTTCTTCATTCGCTCGCCAGAGGACCTTCTGACGCGTGATTTGACTGTGATAATTCATAGAGCTTCTGCCAAATCCGTTTGCAACAATTTCACTACATTTAGGAATTCTGTTTGATAGCCAAAATCTAATGGAACAATATCTAACTGTTTTGCTTCGCCACGAGAGGTTCATGATTTGTTATAAAAAATAATTGTGAGAAACTCGTTAAAAGAAGTGAAATACTTGGTGCATTTGATTTGTCATGGGATTTAACACATAAGAAACACTAAAAGATCGATGAAATGATGAACCATTGATTTGGATGTGCGCTTTCTTACTAAAAATCGAGAAATTGAGTGTGGTGTTGAAAGGGCTAATCTCGCGCTCTCTGAGAACAATTATTGCTCACAGTTAAAGTTTTCAATTCTGAGCTCCTCGAAATATTATTTTGTGGCTCCCACCCTATATTTCATTTTTGACGAATCTATGTATCCTTCATTTCCGAGCTACTCGCGGTCGTATTATCAGTATCGTAGGTGCGAAACGGTTGTTTTTCGAAAAATTCAACCGTGAGGATGAAGAAATCATTCTCAAAACCGCACCGCTTCTATGATAGTGATACAAAAAAGTGCGAGTGGCGGGGAAATGAAGGCTACATATGTCAGGGCTCTATAAAACGCGCTTGATTTGGCCTCTCAAAACCACACTCAATTTTCCGATTTTTAGTAAGAAAGCGCACATCCAAATCAATGGTACATCATTTCATCGATCTTTTAGTGTTTCTTCTGTGTTAAATCCCATGACAAATCAAATGCACCAAGTATTTGGCGTGGCGAAGCAAAACGGTTAGATAATTTTATTTCATTTTAACAAAGGTTTCCTTCAGAGATAGGAAGAAGAAAACAGGGCACCTAGACGGGTAGGGCGCCACCCACGATTCAACACAAACTACTCTGCCAATTCGAGACTTGATGCCTCAGCAAAAGAGACTTGATGCTCATGTACAAGTCGGCATGAAGTCTTGATTTGCCGGGTTAAATTCACTGTATGAGTGAATTCGCCGCTAGGATACGTGAGAATGGGGTGAATATCCCGTGAAAATGGTGTGAACTGGCAGCGAAGGAGGGTCCAAATTACCCCGAAAATGAGGTGAATTTACTTCGAAAAATGGGTGTTTGCCTCGAAAATTTCACGAATTTGAAGGTCCACAGCACAGGAAGCCCGCCTTGTCCGCAACAGGGGCTTAATCTTCACGGAAGTCTGCGGTGAGGAGCCACCCTCTGCGGAGCGCGGCGTTAATCGCCCCCCCCCCCGCCGTGAGGATACCCACTGTATCCTCCCAGCAGCCAAAATTATGCTGGCCTCCGGAGAGTGACCCGAAGTCACCTTTCAGGGCCGGCATCAGAATGCCGAATGAGGACCCTAGTGAGATGAGGCGGCTTTTATACCGGCTGTGCTCATGGTAAACACATCGAGACGTGATCAATCGTTTTATCATGTTTTCGCTGAGATGTTTTCACTTGCTTAGAAATTTCTGAGATGCCAGCAACGGCGGTAATTTCACCCTTTGCGCTGATTGATATCCGACCGCTCAACAACTGATATGCATTAACATGTTAGCGCTGGCGGTATTTTCTCTCTCTGCGCTAAAGGTGAATTTGATGCCTAATGACAACAGAGCGTGATAAAGGCCGCTTTCCCCGAAGCATCAAGTCTCGAATTGGCAGAGTAAATGAACCAACGAGTGGTAAGGCTACCAAACGAAGTGTTTCTATAGAGCTTTTATAAAAACAATGATTGATAGCACTATCAGGCATCTTTTATCAGAGTTTTTCTTCATTTCTATCAATAAGTCTTGGGTGCCCCCCGTCTAGGATAGACCCGATAACAGGCCGTTCATGGCCTTTCTGCCCATCGCACCTGCTTGGCACTGTAGGACACCTTCCCCGGCGCTCTGCGGACTCCCAGTTGGGTCCCGCCCACTTTTACCGGCGCGTTGTGCACTCCCACTTGGGTCCCGTCCACAGTTCCCGGCGCTCTGCGAGCTCCCAGTTGGGTCCCGCCCACTTTTACCGGCGCGTTGTGCACTCCCACTTGGGTCCCGTCCACAGTTCCCGGCGCTCTGCGAGCTCCCAGTTGGGTCCCGCCCACTTTTACCGGCGCGTTGTGCACTCCCACTTGGGTCCCGTCCACAGTTCCCGGCGCTCTGCGAGCTCCCAGTTGGGTCCCGCCCACTTTTACCGGCGCGTTGTGCACTCCCACTTGGGTCCCGTTCACAGTTCCCGGCGCTCTGTGGACTCCCAGTTGGGTCCCGCCCACTTTTGCCAGCGCGTTGTGCACTCCCACTTGGGTCCCGTCCACAGTTCCCGGCGCTCTGCGAGCTCCCAGTTGGGTCCCACCCACTTTTACCAGCGCGTTGTACACTCCCACTTGGGTCCCGTTCACAGTTCCCGGCGCTCTGTGGACTCCCAGTTGGGTCCCGCCCACTTTTGCCAGCGCGTTGTGCACTCCCACTTGGGTCCCGTCCACAGTTCCCGGCGCTCTCCGAGCTCCCAGTTGGGTCGCGCCCACTATTACCGGCGCGTTGTGCACTCACACTTGGGTACCGTCCACAGTTCCCGGCGCTCTGTGGACTCCCAGTTGGGTGCCGCCTACTTCTTTCGGCGCCCTATGCTTTCCCATTTGGGTCCCGACCACTCTTCGCGGCGCACTTTGCACTCCCTTTTGGGTCACGTCCACTTTTCCCCGCGCTCTACGCACACCCACTTTTGCCCCGTCCACTTTTTACGGCGCTCTACGCACTCCCAGTTGGGAACCGCCCACTTTATACAGCGCTTCGCGCACTTCAATTCGTGTTCCGCACACGGAGCATATGGTCCCTGATGGACCTGAGGCACAACGTCTGTCGAGCTCTATTAAGTCTTATCACGTTATCACTCCATTTCTATTGAAAGACCGACCAAACTTCTTATCACTAAATTCCTTCACACACACACACACACACACACACACACACACACACACACACACACACACACACACACACACACACACACACACACACACACACACACACACACACACACACGCACGCACGCACGCACGCACACACACACACACACACACACGCACACACACACACACACACACACACACACACACACACACACACACACACACACGCACGCACGCATGCATGCATGCACGCACACACGCACACACACACACACACACACGCACGCACGCACACACGCACGCACGCACGCACGCACGCACGCACACACACACACTTTGAAATTCGCAATTTTTTGATATCCCGAGACCCACTGCGGGAATTTTTTTCTCAAATTTGGGCAGTGTTGAGAACCCTTACTGCTCTATCTTTTGTGATAGTCCCTTGTTTCAAGGTTTCTCCTGAACCAAAATTCTGTAATGATGGGTGTGCGCAGAAGCAATCCTTTTCCAAATTCAGTTCGATAGCCAAATCTAATGGAACAATTTCACGACATTTTAGAGCAACGCCAAATCCTTGACCTTCTCTGCGGAGCCCAACTTTCAGAAATCGATTGTGGTAGGCCCCGGTCATAGTTGGATGAGCCGACGCCTCCAGCCCGGTCGATACACACAGAATGCATTGGAAATGGGATGCAAAAATCACTAGGTGTATCCCCCCCGCACCCCCCAACACCCCCCAACACCCACCCGGTCGATACGTATGAACAACATGGTGAGGGTGAAGCTGAGAAAATCACTCGGTGTATCCCCCGCACCCCGGTCGATACGTATGTTTAAAATGATGGAGTGAGGTTGAGAAAATCACTCAATGTATCCGACGCGGTCGATATCCATGCAATACGTGGGTGACGGCGGATGAGAAAATCACCGGGTGGGGGGGTCGATGACAAAACATTGCGTATCACTAGAAAGCTAACCTTACTGCTACCTCCGTGACTTCACCATACTCGCCTTCACTATTTCTCTGAACAGGTGCAATCCTGTTGGCCACGTAATCATCGTCATATCTAGTTGGATGCATCGAGTGATTTTCTCAACCTCACTCCATCATTTTAAACATACGTATCGACCGGGGTGGTGTTGGGGGGTGTTGGGGGGTGCGGGGGGGTGCGGGGGGGATGCAGATGCAAATAGCACCAACTATGACCGGGGCCGTATATGCACATATTCATTCATACAGCAAACTAAACACAAACCATGAAATTCCATGGACTTCTGGTTAGTTTCAGTCAAGCAAATATCAGGCAGGAAAACAAATGATTACTTTTCCAACAATCTTACCTAAGTAGAGCCTTTCTGGCGACAATTATAGGGAAGTTTCTAGCAATCAAGGAAGTAACCTTATACAGAACGAAAATAAAGAGGATATATAAAACATTATGACTTGAATTCTTAGAACACCGTTTTGAAAAGGAACAATGAGACAATAGTACTTGCACAATCTGAAGGCAATACTTAGTACAGAGAAACAAGAAAAAATAACAGCAAACAATCGCATCGTAAAGTATCTCTATCACAGAAAAATATGAGGTCTTTAGTATGTTATTATGTGAAATGGGCATCACTTAGTAAAGTTATCGTCAGATAGACGTGGAGCACTTCCTGAACACGACACTATCCGGGTGGTGGCCGTAATGTGTCCCAACCGCGACAAGGTTGAGTGAGAAGGGAAGGTCCGTTGTTGGAGCATACATCAGGGTAAGGCATGCCTCGGTGAAGTGTCCGTAAGAGGTGCGGCCACCTTCATTCCAGCTTAGAAACTATTGCGGCTCCCTCCCCTCGTCTGCCCAAGTGGGTCGTGAGTGCAACTTCGACATCCGCACAAGAATTTCAGTGAAATTTATTCATTTAATGAAAAATTCCATGCAAAAAATAAAAAATTACCTAAGAGTTGGCCGCTGACCTGTTGTGAATATATTTCACTACTCTTTTTTGATGATGACAGGCTAGGGACCTGCGCCCGGATCCGTTTCGGCGCCTAAGGCTGAGGCCCCGCTAGGTGAAGTTCACCGAAGGTGGTTAACCCTGGGATACACCGGCTACGTCCAGCCACAGCCCTTCGCTCCTCCCCGCCCTTTTCGCGGTTTGGTCACAATACGACCACCACCCCACAGTTCATTCCTGCCCAATCCGCAGTAAGTGAATTAGCCACTAGCAGCATCATCAGACTGTCAGCGATCGGATTAGATTCACGGCCGATGGAACCTAGGAAATAGGGAAATGACTGATATCAGGAGTAAATGAAATGGAACTCGATGGTAATACCTAGTGAAAATTCGGCTGTCCTCGTGCACGTTCATTTCCGTAGCCTTGAAGTCATTCAGCTCCTTTCGAATAAGTGCCTAAAACAGCAGCAGTTCACTGCGGTTAGGTCTGAATCGCCAATTTCACCAGAGTTCACGACCAAGCCTGATTTGAGGTGAAGGCAATATTGCGTCACCGCATAGGCTATCTTAGAGTTACTCGAATTGCATGCTACAAGATGTTTACCAGTTGTTTCTTTTTCTGTGTCTCGTAGATGGAAAGGTGATAACAGTACCACAGTTTCAGCTCCCAACACTTCTTTTAAGGGAAGCAGATGGACGAATTCTAATTTCAGCAAACGATATTAATAGAAAGTTCAAAGATCGGGAGGTAACTGACGAATCACGAGGTTTCCAACCAAGTCTATGTAGGATAGATCAGCACAAAGATCATTTGTATGCTTGAAGATTCCTCGATATGGGCAAGTTCGGTTTTTCAAGAGCATGATCCGCGTTCGTATAAGGTCGGGTTTATACTTCTCGCGACGGGCAAAGCGACACAGAGTTTATCATCCAAATTGAGCGAAAACTGATATTCCTAATATGCACTGTGGCGGTCGCCGCCCGCGGTAAGTATGAACCCGGCCTGGAAGAGGATCGCTCTCGTGACCGTAAGGCGCGGTTAATATCTCGAGCGACATGCGAATACGTAAATTGAGCATACTGATTTTGGATCGATCTGGATGATAAGTATTACGTCGAGCTGCCCCTCATTTGGAGTATGAACCCGGCCTACACGTTGAGTATGCCTAGCCCCTCCCATTTCCAGGCAAACGCCGCAAGAACCCGATGAATTCAGTCATGCAGCTGAAGTTTGGGGAGTTCGGATTGCACTTTGAATTTCTTTAGGGCCTGGTTTACATTGTAGTATGTTTTGCAATTACTTGACGTCTGAATCATTTCGAACTTCGCGGTAGTATCCTTCGAATACTATGAAGGCATTGAAGTTTGAGAACGAAATCTTACCTTATCCGTAGAGGTCAACCTTGTCCATGGTTTATCTGCTTTCCTGTCATAAGCTTGAGCTTGCGTCACTTCAACGTAGTCGTTGAACTGAATGATCTGCTGCTCCTTCAACTGCGCAATCGTCGGCCGAAAACTCAGCTGAAACGGATCAGTCAATTAGATAATGGTGAAACAGCTAATGATAAAAAACTTGTGGAGTCTCCCGCACCGGACATTGTATCCGAACTTCCTCTGTACATTGCGAAAATGAGGAAAAAAAACCGTGAGTGAGAAAATAATGAGAACTCAAATCCACGAGCGTCAGGATTCGACTAGCCGGTCACCCAGCTAGGATCAGACACGGCGTTTGGCTGGGCTCATACTAGGGTCGCGACTATAGGTGAGAAAAGACTGTATCGATCAATAGCGGCGATTCCACGCATCGGAGGGAATCGATTGTTTCGATAATCTAAGCGACAGTTCCTGGAGTGAAATAGGATGAGATACTCATCCAAGAACTGTTGACACTATCATTCTCAATCACACCGCCGAAATTTCCGGAAAAATACAGTTATCGCCGCGATATAATCTCATCGTTGCAAAATGCAGAGCAACGCCGATGTCATCACAGCGATATGCATAATTGCCAAAATTTCGGAAATAATGGTTAACACAGAGGTGCAGGGTCAGACAAGCGTTGTCCAGCTGGACAACAGGGGGGCGTAAAAATATTCGGAATTTAGATTTTTAAGCGAGGGGGGACGTAAAAGCTCTGGGCCAAAACTTGAAAAAATCGGGGGTGTTTTCAGTTAGGTTTCTCTTTCTGTGAAGAAAACAGGTCGTGGAACGAGGGGTTCGGACCTGGTTGTCTCCCATGTTGTAATTGCAACGAAAAAGATCAAAGACAACATTAGTACAGCACCACAACAGTACATAAGAGGAAAGTATCTTTACATAACGATGAAATAGATATATTTTAGGCAGTATTTGAATTTTCAGCACATGAAACAGACTTTTAGACGAGTTACATTACTTAATCGGGCCTATTACCGCTTAAATTCCTCACTTCGGAAATTGGACAACGTTCTTCCCCCCATAAAATTTCAGATTTTCGAAATTCTAAAAAAAGATTCAGATTCTCCACAAAATTCCCCACAAATTGATACCGGACACCCCTCTCACCACCTTAAAACCACGAAGAAAATTGTCTAAAACACGTTTTACCGTTGTCCAAAACAGCGCATTCGGCCAAAATTGGACAACCCTTTTTTTTTTTCAAAAAAGCAATCCTGCGATCTTGAAGTTAAAATTTTCATCCTTGCACTATCGTCTGCTAACTACTACTATGTCGCTCGAAAACTCCTCAGTTTAGAGCACTCCGGAGCAAAGGGTTTAATTTACCACTGCTGCGAGCCGTCGAAAAATATCGTCTGCCACCGGCTGGGGTTTTGCGGCCACTGTTGCGCAGTACAGTGCCTGCAAAAGACACCCCCCCCCACTTCCACCCGCGCTCGCACCCATTCTGTTTGAACAATACCAGTTGGGAATCAAACTTTTTTGAACCTGTTAAGGTTTACGCACCAACAAAAAGTTCCACTCAGCCGGAGGTCTCGATGCAAACCTAGTGGGAGGTTTCCTATCCGTCAATGTATAGACTTCTACCGGTATCTGCTATTTGATAGTGCTATCAGGCATTGTTCTTAAAGATACTCTAAACGAGGAACTGTGAGGGGATCTGTGTCAGAATTTTAATTACTTCTTTTTCAAAAAAGATGTTGTTGCTCAAGGTCAAGTCAAAACTACACTCCCCGAGGCTAATCAGGCGGATAGGAAACGCACTTTTTATTTTCTAAAAATTCAGGTTGAAATATACTTTTTTTTTAATTTTTGACTACAAAAACTGTTTTTTTCCAGAACCTTAGGGGGACGCCAAAGGTTTGAACATTTTTCGAAAATTTTGATCTCCAAGGGGGGACGTAGCTTCGTGGAGGTCCTGGACAACGGTCTGCTTGACCCTGCAGAGGTGTCAACCGTCCTCGAATGAATATTTCATAACAGTTCACACGACCAACTGCCGTTCTTCTCATCAAAACAAACGATTCCCTCCGATGCGCGAACTTACCGCGATTGGTCGATGCCACCCTTTGCTTCCGTCGCGGAGCGACGCGATGACATGCTTTAGGCGGCGTTCAGAGTTTTTGCGGGGCAAAGCGATGGCACATGTCAGAACGACGCGAAAATCGCGTCGCGTAGGAATTCAGGTGTGAACCCTGTGCGATTACGCGCAATTGTCACGATTACGTACGCAATTTCGCGTAAACGAGCAACAGCAATTTTTAACTAAAGTTAGCAACAGTTGTTTCGTGTTTATCTGAGAGGAATTGGCCCTAAACATGCTCATTCTATTGTGTTCATTAGGAGATTGCGATCATCATTTGCGCGTCGAATTCGATGTGTCGCGCCTCTTCACTGTGGACACCTAGCGACGACGCGACGTCGTTTGATCGATACGTAGGCAAATTATAACGTCGCGTCGCGCCGCGAATGAGGTCTAGACGCCGCCTTAAACACGAATCGACGCGCGGCGCGATATCGATCGATACTCACCAATGTGTCATCGCGTCGCGACACGATAAGAGTGTGAACCCTGCCTTTCTCATACATCGCCGCGACGCTAGCATGATCTTCGCTTTAGGATAGGGCTACTCATGAAGAAAGCGACAACATCACCTCAAGCCTAAGCGTCAAAAGTGCAGCCTTCACCCGGATCCACCTCTTTCCCTCATCACATAAAATTTACTTCAGAACAATCGAGACAATCGAAAAGTTAGTATCGAAAGCTACACTCCTGGAACTGGAAACCCGTTTGTTGGTACTTTTCAGATTTTCCTGTCGTCGTTTATACTACTTCCTGTACTGTGGCCCCACGCACTTTCTCGTAGCGAAACTGCCATCCCCTCGCAACCATGGTGTGATAGTTGAAATATAGACACAACCGTGCACCTTCAGATGAAAGGTCGACCGTTTTGACACATGCATTCAACCATCTTTTCACGCGATTTTCGCTAAAAAGCGCAAAACCACCGAAATTAGAGGCACATTCGGGAACGATGTTCGTTAGCCCAAGCATCAATTCCAACGGACCTTTCTCAGTAACAGCTTCCTTTTCTCTTCCATCGTCCTTCTTTCGGCATTCTTCAGTATATTTCGATCTTCAAGCTCTTCAGCCGTAGGACGTTCACTTAACTTTCTGGAACAAATGAGTACAGAAATTCTCGATTGCTGCTGAGACGCTGGTGATAACAACGAAACCTTGCTAGCTTTATGGACGCCTTATGCATGAGCGCTCGACGATCGTCAGCTGTCTGCCCACTGATGTCGTCCTTGCAAGGCGGGGCATCCAGACGCAACGCAAGTGTGTCTTTTCGGAAAACCTTCGCAGCCAGACCACCTGAAAGACTGGAATTCTGAAAGAATGGTGGGGGGGGGGGTTCGAAAAACCCATTGAAAATCTTTCTCACTTCAGATTTCCATTAGCCGACCTCCTCTCGAGTTAAATGCTATACGCGGGCCCTTAAAGGCAGTGTTCACGATAAACTTCATCCTCGAATTTTTCAGGACAAACGCTTCTCGTGGCTCTCAGAAACAGAACAGCGTCGAAAAAACGGGAAGAAAAGCTACCCAGGAGCCGGAAAACGGCTTAGAAAAGTGGGCAAACCCCGCCTCTGTGGGCAAGTCCCGCCCCTCGACGTGAACAAAAGAACACTCGAAATCGTGAGTTGAGCGATGGTTTCCGATTAAAAGCCCCGTTCTTCCCTTAATTCTCAACTTCTCTCTTTACTCAGGTCAGCTCGCATGCATTGGCTGCAAAGGACGGAAGTTACAAGCCTCGGACAACTCGTCCACCATTTTCCCTAGCTCAATTTTCGAGGGACCATAACCCCATTCCCAGGTCTTGTACGATTCCAAAAGCATCATTGGAATCAGAATGGGACCGGTTTCAAGATAGGCAAAAAAACAGAGAAGCGATTTTTATCGCGAACAGTGCCTTTAAGTGCAGTATCGTTGCGTGGAGATGTTACGTTGAACTTTAATTTTAGGAAAAGTTCGGGCAGCAGTCCAAGTTCAAAGGGGCTCGTGTTACCGCCAAAACTAAGGACTAAGGCTAGAATTTTTTCGCCCAGTGATGCCTAGCAGCAAAAACACTGTCGCAATATTTCTGTATTCGCGCAGATTGGAAAATAATTTTAAAATATTACAAGAAGTTCACGAAAGAAAGAGCTGATTAGTGCATGGGGCTGGTCAAGAATGAGGCACCCAGTGTCTTATGCATTATCGACCTCATCGATGACTCTCATGAAAAACAGTTCTATTTGGCAACTCTCGTCTCGTGATTTTCGAATGACTACGGTAGGTGACGGTAGGTATAATGTCATTTTTCTACGATAACCTATTTTGGTCTTTCGGAAAAAAAATCGATGATGAACCTTATATCCGTGTTCAGTACCCCCGAACAACTCTCCTGGGACGAAGTTTGGGTGCAGAAATAGAATTTTGAATTTCGGGTTCCATTTACTGTTTAGAGTTCGTAACTTTATGATATCTAGGCTTGGGGGCGGGACACAAAGTTTACACCTCTTACCTACTAAGCTTCTAAGGTACACAGTTTCGCTCAGTTCGTGTTACGCTCAAGTGTTGATAGGGTTAACTCTACATGGATGGCATGTGACAAATTGTTTTCCTATCTGCACAGAACTGTTCTGATACGGCCTGTAGAGGTACACAATACTTTTTATTTGTGTGTACTTTCTGCTAAATAGTAATTGGACATGATAAGATAACAAGATAAGAAATTGCCACAATGAAGACTCTGTGACGCGGTTGAGAAGCCTTGATAACTGACAGAAGAGAGGAAGAATCAAATTAGATTAAGGGGCTGTGGAAAGGACGGTGGTAGATTACGGATTCAAATGAATCATCTTCCAGATAAAACAACTTTTGGTGATTTTAATCAAGTGAAACCCACCAACAGGTACGTCCTCATCCGCCTCCTCGTCAACCCGTGACGTGCTCGGACCACCACGCTGATGCGGATCATCATCTCTGTACTCGATCGGATTGTCACTATCACTGTCATCAGTCAAGTGCGTTGGCAAAAGATCATTCCTGAATAGAACTAGCCGTCGTTTACGGGGTTCCGGAAACAAACTATGATGACCAAACAAGGGGAGGACTGCGTTTTTCGATTTTACCCTAAATGCAGAAAGGATTTTAGAAAAAATTGCGGTTAAGATTTGCCTTTATACGCGACGTGATGTGATTTGCCGTCAACCCCATGAAGCTTACAGAAGCCTGTCTTAGATCTACAACCACTGATTTTCGCTCGGCGTCGACAACCAAACGCGGTCGGCGTGCATGCTAAGCGATCGTTACGAAGGAGTTTTTTTGGACGAGCCTTTCTACGAGTCGGATACAGCTCACTGGGATGTTGTTCACTATGTGTCTGATTGTTCTGCCAATCGATTCACAGAACGGAAAATAACATCCGCGATGATCGATGAAAACGCTCGCGGACCGCGTGGTATGGGCCCCTATACATGGATAAAAGCATCTTGCTCCTCTGTATAGTTGCGCTCGCCCCCTCCAGCATATTAGTAGATAAGATGACAGCAGTAGACGCAGTAAGTAGTTGGAAACTTTTCTACAAATTCGTGGTGGAAGACTCCAGTGCTAAGAAAGGAAGGACTATCGAAGAAGAGTACAAGAATGGAAGGTTTGTAATCGACAACAAAAACCCGTAATTTTCGATGACTGATTGTTGAGCTTACTTGAAGCTTCTGACACTGCCTTCGAAAAATGATTTAAAAGATCTACTTCGAGAAATGTGAACGCAACTGAATTTTGCGTCCGATAAAAGTCCATCGAGCTTGAATATTTTCGCAGGCCACACATAATTTTCTCAAGTTCAAAACCCCTCATGGAATGCGACGTTGCGTTTATTTCAACAGTTATAACGCTGTCGATAGACTAAACTGCACACAAAGACAAGTGTTTTACCTTGCGAGTCCTGAATCGCTGTGCGATACACTGATCTGGTTTTTTCGCACTCGTAGTCGCGACGGTTGACCGGGTTTTCTCAGCACGGGCTTGTCCGGTCGAGCAGCCAAATTAGGTTCCTGAATAAGTCAACTGAATTCGCAACACCTGTTGAACGTCCCAGTGCAGTCAAATAGCAAATTCTAATTTCAGTAATGAGGACGAAAACGGACTTTTGCTTCGATTCCAACATATCCTTCGAAGAGCACACTTGCTTCGACAGAATGGTTCGCATATGAATCGATTTCGGAATCGCACTTCGGTTCTGGAAAACTGATATGCGAAAGTAGAATACTTATACTTTCGGTCGATGTATCAGGCATCCGCTAGAGCCTCTGGAACGAAAGGGCTAACAGCAAAACGGTGGGACATCACACGAGGCATGTATGTACAGTTTCGGCAGATTTCTTTTGAAAACCGGTGTTCTGCAGCGCTTTTTGCGCACAGAAAGCGCCACATCGCCATGCCTCGCTCAAAATTTGATGAATTGAATTTTCGACTGAATTTTCACATTTCTCTCACTGAGGCGGATGCAATGGTGTCTGACAAAAGACTTTTCAAGTCCATAATTTTATCAAAAAAAGTTTATTTCGTTTCGAGATTCCCATCGACCACAGTTCAAAGAATGACAGATTTCTGCTATCATGACCGCTTGATCGGTTCATAATGACGGATTTCGAGGCGGAAATACACAATTTTCGAGAATATTCTAGAATTTAATCTATCACTTCGTAACACTGTTCAGTAGGACTTGTTGAGATCAATTCGAGAATGACCTCAAAATCAAAACTGGAATACTTTCATGCGAGTTATGGCAATGCGGCGTTTTCTGAGAGAGGAAAAAACGCCACAAACCACCGTTTTTTGCTACAGCAAAATCTGATCGGTAGGGTAGGTTTCAGGTTGAAAATGAAATTACATCATGGAAGTACAACCAAAATATTAGTCGACTTGAAGAGAAACAACTGAGTCGACATGAAAACTTAATTCAAGTAAGTCATAAAGGGATCCATCGATATCTAAACCCTTGAATAGTTAAATTTTTGGAATTTCAATGTTCGAATCTATTGCTCATCAGAATGCTCGAATGTTTCGAGACATTCGGTAGAGCTATCTTTTTGCGTATAATCGTTGGCATAGATTGAGAAAAACGTACCAGTAAGCACTCGCATCACGTCCTGACCAGGTTGTGTCTCTTTTTGTACTGAAATAAAGAACGATGAACCCACAAGCATCCTTTTCCCGCCCAATAGTTACGGACCAAGAAAAATGGGCCAAAGGTATTTAACAGTATTGCAATAGGGAAACATTTCCAGTATCCTGTAATAAATTGAACAGCGCAGTGAATCTCTCAAAACGCTGATGATTCAAAAAGCTACTATGATGCTATATATAAGACACTCGGGAAAAGAGTCGAGATTAACGTCTTTATTGAGCACTTCACGAAAAGACAACCTAAAATGAGAATACCATAGAATGTACCTTCGCCTGAAACCTGGCTATCGTCCTGCAGCAAAGAACTCTGATCAGCGGGGTTTTCGAAAGAAACTGTAGGGATGGGAACCTCTGTAACCTGCACAATACACGAAACGACTTCAGATGGTCTGAAATGCATGGAAATGAATTGAGAGCATTGGTCATCACCTCCCAGGGAAGAATCACCATCGCGCTCCACTGATTTATTCGGAAACATTCGAAAAAAATAGGAATGAATCTTACATTATTGTTGAGGAGCGAAGAACTCTGTCGGCAGCCGCACTAGGCGCTCTCTGCTCCGGGTCAGGTGGGTCTGAAACTAAAACAACGAAAAAACTACTAATCAATGTGACAGCTGATGCCTGTTTACCCCATTTTGAGTGGTAAACTATGCCATTCGTTCAAAACAAACAAATTATGTACATTCACGTTTGCAGTTAGGTGTACAATTTAGCGTAGTCCTTTAAAGGCAGTGTTCACGATGATTCTCGTTTCCAAGTTTCCCACTCAAAACGATGCGTTGGCAACCAATTGTTACCAAAATCACGAAGAAACGGCGAGAAACCCACTAATTCTTCTTATTTCAGTGACATTATTCTATGGCCTGGACTAGTTGTCTCGTTGGTTGAACATGTTCACGGTGGTTGTCACCGGTAAAAAATGGGACTAATCGAAAGTGGAAGAATATTTTGGGCAAAACAGTATTAGTTAGGGCCCGAAGGAAAGAATGGAGCAATACAGAATGGAGAAATGCAAAAGATGGGTCCACAAAAGATTTCATTGTCACAACGAACAGTTCCATTGATACTTAAGAGGCGGGCTGATACTTGAGGATTTCGAGCCCTTCTGGTGCGTTTTTCTCGGTTTCTTCGTCATTTCAGTTCTACTCGGGGGCCAAACAATCGATTTAACGATTAATCTCAAAATCTAAGATTATCGTGAACACTGCCTTTAAGCGGCCATTACACAACGATTATGAGCCTGGTAATGACCAAAAGCGTTTGTTCAAATACCGCCTAATCGGACTAATATGCGAAAAACCGGAAGCGAAAACGTAAGCGCGAGTGAAAAGTAACGAATTGCCGCAAAATATAGGGGAAAGAAATTAAAAGCAGCAGACACGCTCGAAAAAGTTGTTGAGATAACTACGCTACTTGGGTCTTACGGACCCTAGTAGAACGCTCACGCCGAAGGAAGCGTCAAAAACGAGTGAAAACTACTTAAATTCAGCAATGTAAATCGAAAAATTCCTGCAACCCCGCCCTAAAATACAAGCTCGTCCAGATTGATAGTACTAATACGGTCTATTTGGCTGGTTTTTGATGCTTCCAACGAGGTGAACGTTTCAGTACAGGCTGTAAGAGTATATCAGCTTCTCTATCTCAATCGTTTTGTTGCTAATATTAGCTGTTTCAACACCGCGCGGTGAAACTCGTCCACTTTCACCCGATAAAAACCGTTATTCCTCTATTTGCGCACAGATCTCGTTCGTTTTTTGGTCAGTTCCCGATACAACCAGCTCCAAACCTTTGATTTATGTCATAAAATCGATACCATTTTTGAGCATGTCTGCTGCCTTTCAGCACATAAAACCATCTGTCAAATTCAGAGCAATCCTATCTTCGTTACGCTATTAAAGTAATCGTGAGATCACAATTAATCCTGCTAAATTCTGTACTTTTTAGACAGTGTTCACGATGGATATCATATTCGAGTTCGACTCAAAAATGGGGTTTTTTAGTCCTAAGCTATCGGATATGGAAGAAACAGCTAAGAAAAGCGCTCAGAATAAGCTAAAATAGTGTTTTCCAACGTTCGAGGCGCGGACGGGCCCTGCTAGTTCCCGCAACCGCGCGCCAATGGCGAAATGTGCGCGAATGGATCAGGCTGGACGTGACGGTGTTCCTGGGCAATTCGCCATCAAAAACGTCAGTGGCACCACAAGCTCATCAGAACGGGGCGGTCTAGAAGCAGGCGTTCTGGGCTAACGAAAGCTTCATTTCGCCGTCGTTTTTAAAGATTTCTAGCCCGTTTTCGATGCTTTCTTTGAGCATATCCCCTCCAGCATCTGCCAGCGTAATGTTTCTAACTGAAAACTCAAAATGAGATCTATCGTAAACACTGTAATGGAGGGAAGCATCCATTTTTGCTTTGTATGCATTTTCAAAAATTAGAAATGAGAGCAGCGCTCAAGATAGTCTCGGAAATAGATATATCTATTTCCGAGACTCCTCCGGAAAGCAGAAGGTCGATCACTGGGAGGCACAGGCGGAGGAGCTGAGAGGACTAAAAATAATGGAGAAGCAATGCCTTCTTCACTGTACAAGTTAACTGGGATCGCAATGCACCAAATATGCATCCAAAATCCTTCTAAATGCGAATGGCCGCTCATGCGGTCGACATGCGTGCTGGGCGGTGGTCGCGGTGGGCGTTTCTGTAGTAGTGCTCGCTCAGCGGAAGACAACTGACTGCAGCTGTATTTAATCGCAGTATTAGTCTATAAATCCCTTCCTGCATTGCTAGGGTGAATTCGTCCTAGTCCCTAAACACCTGAGGTTGAAGACAGCGTTCACGACAATCAATGCCAGTATGTTTTTGCAGTTGAATATTGGTAGAATGGCAGAAAACGAGCCAGTAATGACGAAAGAACGGCTGCAAACAAGGATTCACAGATCTCCAGAACGCCTCATGCCTCCTTCCCGCACCCTCGACGTGAACAAACGAAAATGCTAGATTGTGTAACAGAAATTAACAAAACCAAAGAAAGAAGTATTGTTAAGTGCTTGATTGCATTGATGGGAACCATTTCTTCATAGCGGTCAACTATTCGACTCTCACAAGTCAACGTAAGCGAGGACGGCCCTCCTTTAGCACAGAAACACGGCTTTCCTGTTCATTTCAAACATGCTTTGCTATATGATGAGACCTTCCGTATACCTTGAAAAACTCGAGAGTGAAATTTATCGTGAACATTAGATTCAAGAGGAAAACTGCGGAACGGATGGGTAAAACCATTCGTTTCGCAACTTTCCACTCAACCACAGTTTTTAGTGAGATGAATTGAGTGGCATATGTTCAAAATATGAGCAAAACCGGGCATCTTGAAAACAAGAGAGGCTTGAGAAACGGTCAAGTTCACCGAGCGCTAATCTGAGAACACAATTCACCTTGAAAATGCAGGAAAGGAAAAGTAGATGGACATGCCAAATAAGTACAGCTGCAGTAAGGTGTTGTTCGCCAAGGGAACAAACACGCAGAAGCGCCCGATGCGCCGGTCGCTCAGCGCGCACGCCAACCGCTTAGCCGAACAGTTTTATTCATCCAGACTTTGATTTTATGATAAACATATTCTTATAACCGAGGCTGTATTCGGTAACAATCGGCACTAGTCGTGGGTGTTTTTGACGTTTTCGTAACATACGTAAAACAAAATTCATCTTAATTGTGACTGATCAAGAACAGTGAGCACTCCGGTTAACTTTTCCATAACGATTTTCTAGAGTTTGCGCATCAAAAGCCGCATAAGCTTCAAGAAAATTGATTATCAAATCAAGCTCAGGAACGAGAAGATAATAGTCTACTTGAAAACATATTTTCTTTTCTAGCTTTCTCTGGTAAACTTCGTCCGCGAAAATATTTGGCCGACGCACGCTCGACTTATAAATTAATTTGTGCTATATGTGCTAATCGATACTTTTTGTGATTCATGTGAACAGTAGGAATTATCAAATCCACGACATTTTCGGATGAAAAGGGGAGGAAACTTAATGAAAAGTCATTGGCAACTGGTTTATGAAAGGATTGTTAGCGATATGGGAGTGTGGAAGCGCAGGATATTTGCTCTCGACCTCCACTTGCTGACGTTTGCCGAGAATACTCTCGAAAACCACAGTTTACGGCAGCTTCTCGCAGCAGAAACCGTCTGCGTCAGTGCGAGGAGAGGTTTCCTGCCTCCTACCGCTAGTTGGCTATTGGAATAAATTCCTATGCTTATTTGCAGTGGGGTAGCCCAGCGCCGATGATACGATGCAGCACAATGCTTCCTTTGAAGGCAGTGTTCACTATGGAAGAGTTGCTTGTTTTCAGCAGAATCGTAAGCTTTGGGTCCTTCTCAAAAGAGTAGGAGCGGAAGTACGCTAAAAAAAGGCCAGATATTGGGTGGAAATCTCGTGAAGAACCCACCCATTGGATCACCCCGCCCACGTCATTTAACAGTTATCCTGCCTTCGTTTCGCCACAGGAACAGTTGTCGAATATTGAAATACTCTTTATACCGGAAAATTCTAATATCCAAGCATATGCATTGACTCATTCCAGTTTGAAAGCGTTTTTGGTACACGAAACAAAAAAACAAAGTTACATTAAAGGCGGTGTTCACGATGAATATCGCACTCGAGCTCGACCCAGAAATGGGATTGTTTGGTCGTGAGGTAACTAATAGTGAAGAAACAGGGAAGAAAAACGTCTAGAATACGTCAATATAACGGCTTCTAAATTCAGGGCGTGGACGAGAATCATGGGCCCTACTGATTTCGGCAAGCGCGCGCTAATCGCGAAATCTGCGCGAATCGATAATGCTAACTGCGGCAGAGTTGCTTGGCAATTTGCCATCGAAACGGTGTGCGGCGCCTTAAGCTCGTCCGATTGGGGGGCGGAGCGGGATAGGTAGGCGCAGCGGGAGAGCTTTCAAAGCCGTTTATATTTATTTCTGGCTAGTTTTGGTTGCTTTCTTCGACCCTATCCTCTACAGCACCTGCCAACTTAGTGTTTCACACCGAGTCCTCGAGAACGAGATTTATCGTGAACACTGCCTTTAATACCTAAGAAATTGGAAACGCAAAATCATTTCCGACGTTTGGTTTGACGTTCTGTCCGCAGAGCGCAAAAGTCACCAAACATGCGGAATAAAAGATTTTAGATAACTCTTAAAATACTTTTTTTTCTGTGGTATTTGAGAGTTTTGTGGGAACTTTCCCTCCTTACCCTACACTTCGTAGACTTGCCTACTCAAACCATCAAAAAATGCAGTACGGTTTTTTTTAATCGTAACCACTGCCTCTAGATGCGCAGGTGGGATAGCAATTCTGTGTGATCTCAGACATGTTCGCGCTGACAAGCTTCCATTTATAGCGCCATTTTCTCACTGAATAGCCTGTTTGTCTCTATTCCTTCCATTCAGGTCGTGCTTTGCACAAAAATGTTCACCATAGACGGTTTAGAGTTCTACTGGCTCCCCACCTGCAGGAGATCATCTACTGCTGGTCAAAACTTTCGTTCTCCCACAAATGGTTTGCAGGCAATCGTATGATCGCGCGAAGGACTGTAATGCATCACTTTGTAATCCGCCCTTTCTATGAAAAGCAGTATGCAAAGGATCCGCCCATTTTAACATTCAGATTACTCACGTAAACGAAAAAAATCTTTCAGCAACACACCTCAATGTCTTGGCCTCACATGGAACTTCATAAAATTCCACCCGTTCGGCAAGACTGGTAAAACTCGACAAGTTTTATAATCAAGAAAAATTGGGTAGATTACGTAGCACCAGAATGTAATAAAAAATCATTCAGACCCACACTTCCGACTAGCAATAAAAATATGTTGTTAGAGATGACAAAGGTGGTCGCCGGATCGGTGTTTCCTGCCGAAGACATAGAGACTGCGAGCCGCATACATAGACCCTTAGAGACGTAGACTGCTGTGGCATACACCGACTGGACGAACAAATTTTGCACACAAGTCCTAGCTGTACTAGTACAGATATGCAACCAGAATCACGAGCATAGAAAAACTATACTCTTGAAAAGGGATATCTTCAGGATTTGACTTTATTGGACTTTTCCAACATTCGGTTCTCCCTCCCAACCCTCACTTTTCTCGATATTCGTGCTCATCTTTTCGAGCACATTACTATGTCATGAATACCAGTTATGTACTTCACTATTGAACACCCATGAAGCATAGCTAACGAAACATTGATTTCAACAAAACGCTATGATGCAATGCAACGCATATTATTCAAAGAGACTTCAAGAGATACATATTTTACATCTACGTGCAAACTTGGCATCACTAGCATCAATTACCATACCACGCTTTTATAAGTTTGATGTATTTATTTGATTTTTTTCGAGTGACAGCTTCAATAGCAGCGCAACCAAGCTCAGGTCAATGGTTTAACAGCCAAATTAACCACTGGAACTGAACTTGGACAATTCCTCATTAAAATCATGCAACTTGTATATCTTGCCAAATTTCAATCTAAATTGTAGAAAATATGGAAACAAAGATGAACTGAGAAATTACGTGACGCTTGGCTGGTTCGCAAAGCTTCCGGATTTCACCCCCGGTGACCACTCATCATGGTGGTCGATAAGATCTCTTGGGAGTTCCAAAATCCGATGAAGCGTGCTCCAGAACTAATTCACATGTGCTGGTCCACTTGAGGTTCACAACTGGCGACCTCCTCCCACAAAACATTTTCTCCACGTTTATATAGTTCACCAAAGCTGAAAACTTCAGGCGACTGAAGCGTTGAAAATGACTGGGATAATTTCAAAATCACCAGCCATACTCACAGGGAAGGCTATCATAATGATACAGAGAAGAATAGAGTGAGCTCAGCACAGCGAATATTGTCTCACAAACAGAAGCGGATGCGAAATCGTGCGGATCCGAGGAGCACTCGACTCTCGTTATCCAGTAAAGAGAAGAATTTTCCGCCCGAAAATATGCACGTACAAGATAACTTGTCTCGATAACTCGAAATGCTTTGCACATCCAGCAAGAAGGAATCAACCCAAACATTCGCTACTCTTCGAAAAAAACTCTGCAGCATTTAGAAACGTTTATCATTACTTCTAAAACACCCTTAAACAACCACCATTACCCCCTAGAATTTGTCTGTGCTCAGAGACTAACTAATCCGGCAGGAGAAGCGTTGCATTAGGACGTTTCCACAACAAGTTCATACATCAGCTTTGACAGGATGTTTCTAAAAGGATATCTCCTTTAACGGCGCCTAGGAGCATTTTACGACCTGTAATGCCGTCCTGAGCTCAATACAGCGCCTCAAGTAAACGATTTCGACAATTTTCAAAGATTCATAATTTCGCTTCAAAAAAGTTTCGTACGATTACAGTGATATCGTTGTGATTTGAGCGCGATTCTCTCTAGAATGAGCAAAAAATCCGAGAATTCTGTTCATATGTTCCGAATCCGTTATTCTAAAACCACGAAAACAGCAGAGTATAGAAAATTAGGATTAAACTGGGCGGAAGTGGGTTCACTCGCTGGTGTAGAGCAGGTCCCATTTTCCCCGAAAATCTCTTACGGGTGCAAGCGAAACCTGCGTTGAAAGTTGCTGAGAGGTAGTTAAATTCGGAAAATCGGAAAACTACCTGTTTTGTAAGTAACATGAATATAAGCACAACAAAATGATAAACCAACAACTTACTTCGACTGGCATTCGTATCTGACAGAGTTATTTCAGCAAAGGCACCCGAATGCAACCCATTATGTAAATTTGGCAACGAAGGAGATGGAGGGCATGGCGTAGAAATGGTTGGCGGTCTTCTTGAACGCTCGCTTCCGGACCTGAACATTTGAATTCAGCACGTCAGGCCCCGTCACCGTTGATCGAAAAAACCGAATGAATCCGTCTGACTCCGGTGAACCCCGTCAATAATTATTGACAATATATGACTCCGGGATGCATCCGGACGCAGCGTATGCATTTTCTTCTGCTCGGTATGCGTTCAATATCGACCGGGTTGGCTGTGGACGGACGCAAGCGGACTCGTTAGGTGCATTTTCTGGACCCCATTCTCCACCTGTCTGGTACGTATCGATCGGGTGGGACTCAGCCGTTCGACCAGCTCTGACAGGGCCAGGGATGCGCAGAAAAGTTTTTGGAAAGAGAAAACAGAAAATCCAGTTTGACAGAAAACAAAGAAAAATCTCCGAAAATCGGCAGAAAACACAAAATTTTCAAAAATCAACAAAAGTGTTCAGCGTACACTATATCAGTTTTTCCACAGCTTTAAATTTTAGCACAATTTTTTGAACCCACCAATTGGTCAGAGTGATAAGTACAGACGCCCAAAAAGTGCAGATTATCCGCTCCGAAACGAAAAATTTTCCTCTAACCTTCCGAGACAATAGCAGCTAGATTACTTGATCAAAAGCTCAATATGTATGTGTAAGAATTACGTAGATACAGTGGCAGCGAGTTCACCTTCCACAGTTAACATATTTTGACACTGATTCTGGGATAACTGCTGATTTGAACTCTGTACCACACACTCAGTGTCCGACAGTGACGCGCGTCACGCGCGGCTGTTCGAGTATAAATGACCTGCTGCGCCGTTCGCTCCACCGTTGTGGGGTAGCTCGCACCTTTGCGGGAGTTATATCATCTGTTTCATAGCCTCACCATCAATTTTATTGCGCTTCATCATAGTTGAATTCTGTACCACAAGACTTGGGACCGAATCGAATAATTATTCGAATAATATTTGAATAATTCGAATATTCGAGTATTCGAATATTCGATTCATTCGGGAATTTCAATTTTGGGGTTTATTCGAATATTCGATTTATTCGGGAATTTAAAATTTGGATTTATTCGAATATTTGATTTATTCGAGAATTGAAATTTCGGATTCATTCGAATATTCGATTTATTCGAGAATTGAATTTTTGGATTTATTCGAATATTCGATTTATTCGAAAATTTGAATTTTGGATTTGTTCGAATATTCGATTTATTCAGGAATTTCAATTTTAGATTTATTCGAATATTCGATTTATTCGAGAATTGAAATTTTGGATTTATTCGAATATTCGATTTATTCGAGAATTGATTTTCCGGATTAATTCGAATATTCGATTTATTCGAAAATTTAAATCTTGGATTTATTCGAATATTCGGAAAAAAAGTGCCTCACATTCGAATTAGACAAAACCTATTTCCTCTACCTTTGAAATAGAAACCCTTCAAAGAATCTTGTCGCAAATTGAGCTATCCATTTTTGTGAGTAACATTTCCGCTGTTCGTTCTTGTGTGCAGGTCTCCCGTTGCGCGCTGTACACAAGCAGCGCATATCGAGACTTCCATAGAGAGAGGATATAAACGTTCTAAAATAATAAGACCTAGACCGCACAACATGTTCAAATGTGAAATTCAAAAGTAACCCGTTTTCACGAGAGATGGCGACGATTATTAGATGCAGGAAAAATGTGCTTTCGAATATTATATGATATTTTGCTACAAAATTCTGAAAGTAACATTTCCTAAAAAAGTGCGGGAACTCATTCTTCAGCCTGAAAGATTCTAGATAAAGTCTATCGCGCGTCTGGAACCTATGGTTAGGTTCGTGGCTTGCTTCCTCAAGAAAAAACATCTAAATTTAAACCGCGTAGCAGTTACCAGCCAGCCGCAGGTGAGATTTAAACCGCCGCGCCAGCCACGGTTTAACTTTAAACGTTTTTCCTTGAGAAAACAAGCCACCGACCTAACTATACATATTGATATCAAAAACTTATTGGTCGATGGGCGTGTCCCATTTGCTCTTTTCTGGGACGAGATTAACTTTTACCTCGTTTTTTTTTCTCACTTATTTTAGCGAATTGAGAAGTTGCGCTTGCCAGGGTTGCCTTACATGTACAGCGGTCCGACTATACCAAGAAAATTACCCCTCAGGTTGGACTGTGCCTCAAACGAGGGGAATCGAGAAAGAAAGACAAGAAAATACATAATAGATGCCATTGAAACTGTGACAAAATGACTGCAAGAATTACAGTTCATTACTCCGCCCAGCATTGGGAGATGTTCTGTGGCAATCGCTCGGCTCATAACACAACATCACAAAAAATCATGAAAATCAGGACAAGGAAAGCATGAATCCACCAGCAGTTATGAGGGGGAGGGGGAGATATAGTAGTGAGAGCGTTCGCGGGAAATCGATTGCAGCGAGCGGGCTAAAATTCGAAACGCCAGCTTGAAGATGCCGTAATATGTTCGATCCCTGACGGTAACATGTTCGCTCGCTCCCGGATTGCACCACCTATTGCTTTCCTGGAAAACCCGCTGCGCAAGCATGTTTGTAAGCTGCGCGAGACGAAATAACATATCGGAAACATGTTGAGGGCATTTCATGCTGCTCGCATGATGTTCCGAAGGTTCTGAGTAGTTTCTTCGAAAGTCAAAGTTTCGGGGTGATATTGACCTTGATTTCGAAATGTCGAATATTATTCGAATATTCGAATAGTTGGTCGACTTTTCGAATATATTCATTTATTCGGGAAGTTTGAAAACGCCTTATTCGGATGTATTCATTCATTCGGAAATTCTTAAAGGCTTTATTCGAATGTATTCATTCATTCGAATTTTTTTAAAAGGCATTATTCGAATGTATTCATTTATTCGGGAATTTTTAAAAGGTATTATTCGAATGTATTCATTTAATCGGGAATTTTGAAAACGCCTTATTCGAATATATTCATTTATTCGGGATTTTTAAAATGGCATTATTCGAATGTATTCATTCATTCGGAATTTTTGAAATGGCCGTATTCGCATTATTCATTCATTCGAAAACTCGGGTCGAATGCCCATGTATATGTACCACCCTGCATTGCAATGAGTTATGTCGCTTGGTATACTTGGTCTCTGTCATGAGCCATGAGTGACAGTCATGACATTTAGCAATAATCGCGGCGGGACCAGCGTAGGAGCAACGGCATTGGCTGTCGCAGAAACAATTGTCGCATGTCCGTCGCAGCGACGGGTCGCGGAGGGCTGACATACTGCAAATGATGCCTGTCGTTACCGCTGTCGCTGTGCAGAGCGACGCGACCGAGTGTCGCAATTGTATACCATTGGTCTTAGAATACGCACTCAGAAATTTAGTGTATGGCACAGTTGGGGCCCAACTTTGCCCCGCATCACAGAAGCGGTAGCGTTGGAGTACTCATAGTCTCTGCCCACCAGTAGAAACACATAACTCCTGAGGGATTCATCAATGGCAAATCTCTGGGTAATGATAACAACTAGAAAATTAGGATAAGGACTCGGTTTCTTGAATCTCTACTGGGTTGCGCAGCGCATTCGACGTCGTATTCGTAGAGGCTTAAATGCGTTTTGGGACTATTTGGTGGCTTGCGGGCGAGCCGAGTTTCCAGTCAGTGTCTTCATCTCGGTACATGAATCTGGTACCAATTCAAAGACCTCGGAGAGGTAAAAGGATTGGCTGACTTTGGGCGAGGATCGAATCCGACTGTGTACTGCGAGTTGCAGCGCCTCCTGCCACCACGCCACAAGCGCTAGGATAGGTAGCCAGTATACCGAGTCAAAAGTGCTTGGTGTGGAGGAACTGCAGAGGACCCAGGTTACATTAACCCTCAACCTTTGATAAATCCGGCCTTTGGCTCCAAGGTCAATCCTGCTACGAATCGCGGTTCACGATTTTTTTCTGCTTTCTACCCAATTTTGCCTATTTTTACAGAAAACAGAAAAAAAATAGCCAACAATGAGCCGAAAACAGGAAAGCCCACAAGAGTTCAATGAGTCACAATCGGTGCACACCGATCCTTCCCCTGATGCACTGCGTGGCGACAGCACTAGATCCTGCTCACAACGTAAATCACCGTATTATGAGCACATTTTGCACATTGGGGTAGTGACGTCAAACATCGAAGGAGGAACCGGTCCGAATCGACGGTATGATGCTCTCAGAGATATTCGAAAAACTCTTCGCATCAATTCAAAACATTACACTAACGCAAATCCGATTATACAGCTGCGAAAGGTGCATCAACCAACCTTTGAACTTTTCGCCTCATATGCCGCCATTTCCATGGTCGAATCAGTCGGAGCCAAAACTTGCTCGAACGAAACGGCAGCGAGCGCCGATTCCGCATCACACTCAAAAATAAAGTGAAATGCGACAATTTCTAAACAGTTCAGCTGTCTACACAAGGGTTGTGATCTGGCCTAGTAGTACTTTCTAACAATCACACTCCGGAGAAATTCAGAAAAAATCAGTAAAACGATGAACCACACTTATTTATATGTGCATTTTCTTTATTAAATTGGGAAAATTCAGTGTGGCCTAAAACTGCCAAATCAGGCAATTTTCAAATAATTGACAAATGAACAACAGTTCCATTTTAGAGTGTACTCACAACTATTATACCAAATCATAACCATTTCGTGAAAAACTGAACAGTTAGATGAATTCACTTCGTTATAGCAAAGGTGAACTATTTTTTGAGAAAAAAAGGAAGGGATCGAACATCCATGCGCATACCACTGTTTATGTAAAATTTTCCCCAAGGTAGCTAGATGCCCCACACGGAAACGCAAGATGTCCAAGGTTTCGGAAGCGTCTAGCCTAGTTTTGACGCAGATAACTCAACGAACTATGGAATTTTCGAGCCCCAGTGGGTTATAAGAAAGGAAGCTTTTGCTACATCACTGCTTCAATTCTGAAGTAGCAAGCTTAAAACTCGCTGTTTTATTTATGATTTTTTTCATAAATGAAACAGCGAGCTCAAAGCCCGCCTCAAAGATACTCACTGAAAGTCACTGCCCATCCGTGGCGGAAAATTACTGATACGGACGGTGCGCGGCGCTTGCAGAACGATCCGCGGCGGGTCCCCGATATGAATGACTTGACCGGAGTATCCGCAGACTTTTATTGCGCTTATCAGACGATCCGCGGCACTAGCTGGACGGTCCGTGGCGCATTACCGGCTTTGGTGGTCTTCGGCCGAGGACCGACAGTGAGTTTCACTGAGCAGTGGGCTCCGACAGCGTCATCCTAGCCGTGGGATTCGGCCCGGATGAATGACGACCCAAACAAATGCCAAACGAGTGAACACGAGGCAGGCAGTCCAGGCCGTCCAATTATGGTAGCATCTGGCCGTTTCGCAACGTCGCGGGTTTGATAGAGCTGTTGCAATCATGTTACTTGGTAGTCTCATAGTCGCAAGTAATTTGCCCATGCTCATGTGAGATACTTGCAGGTATCGGGCTTGCAAGCAAGTTGGCTTGCCCGAATAGGGCACGAGTAACTTGATTTAACCGCATTGGGTCGAAGTATCTTGACCAAGAAGTTCTGAGCAACTGCATGGTCGTCTCTTCCAAACGGCATAAGCGAATTCACCCCCCCCCCTGACTAGGTTATGCCTGGCGAGGTATTTCAGAGCTACTCGGGGTCACCCTCCAGGACCAACCACACAGAGTGGAGTCATCACTCCGTGAGATGACCAGATCAGCGAGGAGCGAGCGAATGGGCCTGAATGCGTTAGGCAGCGGTCAGAGTTTTCGCGGAGCGGCGCGATGGCACATGTCAGTGCGACGCGAAGATCGCGTCGGGTAGGAATTCAGGTGTGAACGTTGAGCGAACGCTGGGCGATTACGCGCAATTGCGTACGTACGCAATTTAGCGTATGCAAGCAACAGCATTTTTCTTAAAGTTAGCAACAGTTCTTCCGTGTTTGATTGAGTGCAAGTGATCCTAAATATTCTCATTTTATTGTTTTCTTTGTGAGATTTGGATGTGTTAATGAAAAAACCTAAAGAAAACCAACAATGAGCTTGCCTTCGCGCGGCGACCATCGCGTCGCGTTTTTTCTTCTTCTTCTGCAGCCTCAAAGTGGTTTTTGTCATAGGTTGAGGAACTGGGCGGCCTTATCAGGATTGGTCCAAATGTCCATTGTGGTTAAGGAGGTAGGTCTCTTCGGGCACATGAACAAGTGCGCCGTCCGGGAGCACCACAGTCAGGGCATGCGCCTGGTCGGCTGCTGTCGATCTTGTTGACGTAAGACATGAGCAGAATAGAGTGACCACAGCGCAGCGAGGCAAGAGCACATCTGGCTCGTCTGCCGAGTTGAGACTCGGACTCGCAAACCCGAGGCGGCACTGTTCCCAAGATAGGGTTAACAGCCGCCTTCGTTAGATATCCTCGAACAAACTGGGTGTGCTCCTCACGCAGAAGACGAAGCCTTTCCATGTTGGAGTCGGCCCATCTCTGTACATCAACTTTACGAGGAGCATCGGCGAACGGCGTCCTAATCGACCTCTCTCTTATGGGCTTCATGATTCTCTTTGACGGACGATTCGGCTGTCTCAGAATATTAATATACATCTGCTGAGTCTGGAGTTCACAATGCTCCTTGACCGGCAATATACAGGCCTCCGCGTGAAGATGTTCTATTGGGGAGCTCCTTGCACAACCGGTAGCAATTCTAAGCGCAGCATTCTGTGCACGCTGCAGCTTATTCCAGGAGCTGTCAGACACCAGGTGCTGCCACACTGGTGCCGCATATTCCAGAGCCGGCTGAAGTATTGCTCTGTAGGTTCTCAATATAGTCTCTCGGCTGCTTCCCCATGATGTTCCTCCGAGAGCTCTCAAGATATTAAGCTTAGCCTTGACGACTGTTTGTTTCTGTTCCGCGTTTTTGTGGAACTTCAGTGACGGATCAAGAATAAGGCCAAGCAGCTTGGGGAATTTTGCTGCTGGCAAACGATTACCATCCCATCTGACATCTGGATGGGCACTGTGTTCCTTGGTGTTTGTTGTAAACATTGAAACAGAGGATTTTGCGGCAGAGACTGTGAGCATCATATTATCGAGGAAGAGCTTCAACTCTACGAGATAGGCGCTGATCTTGTTAGCGGCTATCTGCAGGTTACGGTCCTGGCACATGATGGTGATGTCGTCGGCATACATAACAATCTTTACATCACTAGGAGGCTCGGGAATGTCCTCAAGATACAGGCTGAATAGGGCAGGGGAAACACTCCGCCTTGCGGAACACCGGCTGCTATTGGAATGCTATCGGATACGTGATTCTGGAACAGAACCTTAGCCCGGCGGCCTTTCGTGAACGCTGCAATCCATCGCTTCTACCATGATGGTAGCGACGACTTGAGCAGTTTCTCGGACAGCAGTCCCAAGTTAACAGAGTCAAACGCTTTGCTCAGGTCGAGGGCGACGGCCAGCGTTCTAAGGGGCTTTCTCATGTTGGACCCATCGACCGCAAAGCTCACGATCTCCAATAGAGCAGTAGTAGTAGAGTGAAGTTTCCTGAACCCATGCTGATGCTGCTGTCGCTCATTTTGATCAGCCAGGTCCGTCACGATCAACTTTTCAGCTAATTTAGCGACGGACGATAACAGGCTTATTGGTCGAAAGCCTGCTTTGGCAACGGTATCACATTGGCTATCTTCCAAGCTTGGGGTAGAGTGCAGGTCCGGAAAGAAGTGTTCCGCATTTCTTTGATAGCCTTCTCTACTTGTGTGAGAGTAAAGGCCTCAGAAGCGTTCATGAGCGGCAACCGGCTCAGCTCTCTAACCGTGACTCAGTTTGCACGCCTCGCTTAGTGCGTGTGATGAAATAAATCGCGTCGCAAAAAATGGTCGCTCCACGTCGATCGCGTCGCGTTGCAATGCAACGCGACAAGATCGACGTGGAGCGACCATCATTTGCGCGTCAAATCCGATGTATCGCGAAACTTCACTGAGAACACTTGACGACGACGCAACGCGACGTCGCTTGATCAATACGTATGCTATCTATAACATCGCGTCTCGCCGCGAATGAACTCTGAACGCCGCCTTAAGCCTAGATTACTGTTCAACACATACTGTAGCTAAATGCGGAATTTCTAGCCACATATGCACCAATAAGCTAAAAAAATAGGTGAATTTCGACTCGCAAATCCGACAGAGATTCCGTATGAAGTTACACTTGCATCTTCGAGGCTAAAAACTTAGTATTTTGCCGAACCTACCGCTAAATGCGGAATTTTCGGCCCGACGAAATGAGAAAGCGTAAAGGGGTCTCTCGGAGGCACCCAGCTACCCATCGGGAGATTACATTGATTGATCTGATCGTGTGGGATTAGTACCATTCCTAATCCGAGTGACCAACACTAATCAACAATTACCACTCACTGCCGCATTTCGTTTGAGAAGCACAAAAATCTATATTATCGATCGGTATCGATTGATGTGGCAAAAAAGTGCAGGAGGATTTCGGCACAAAATTCGCTAAATTTTCACCTCGCCTATACAATAATGTAGATTATGGATGGCAGGCGGTAGTAACGACTTTCAAAACTCGTAGTTAGCTCACATATACGATATTTTCACAAACAAAAATAAGAGTTTAGATTGCTCACTTCTCCCTATTACCATAGTTCGGACAAGAATCGACCTTCATCCAAACATCATTCTGGCATGCCAACCCTGAAAGAATTGATATTGAGACAACGTCCATTAGGCAACCTTACTACATAACGCTGAGACAGATTGTTATAGCTAATGCTAGGCAATCACATATGTAGCTTCCTGGACAGCTATGAAAGTTTTGGTAAACCCTATGACAAATAAACATAATTTTTCATCTATCTAGCAATAAACCATTTGTCAAAGAAAACTGGATTCGCAATGATTTTCAGCAAAACTGTTATGCGACTGGTGAGCAGCCTAGAAACGCATGTGTTGAAATTTTGTACGATTCTAAGGCCTAGCTTGTTCAAATGAGTCCGGGTGGAGTAAGCAGCGGAGCAGTCGGTCAAATCAAATATAACAGTGATAAGGAGATTTTGACAGGGTAAGCCAGATAAGCCTCCTCTTCGACCGGCGGCTCAAAATGAGGGAGCTAGGCCATGATTGAGCAGGCCGTTGCGACCGGTGACTGAAATTTTTACGAACTCCCACCCTGAAATGGAAAAATTTTCACGAGCAAAATTATTACGAACCCCCCTCCTGGGAGGAAGAAATGGTCCCGATGCAATACACGGCGCTATACATCTCTTAAACTTTTCTTCATTTATACAGTTGAAAATCAATACGCGACTTAATACTCCTACCTCAGTCTACCTTTCCAAGTGGTTTGAAGATAAACCCTGATTTTTTCAAGGATTTTACGACCCCCCAATTTTTTTCGAAAAATTTCCGAAATTTTTGCGATCCCTCGTTGCGACCGGTCGAAACCCTGCTCAACCCTGAGCTAGGCTGTACATTCTACCACTACCCTGACTAGAAAGTTGCCGTAGTTTTCAAAATTTCGGGCGCATAGTCCTAGTTAAACGGCTCTCCGTGCATAAATCTGCCGAATGAGGTCACAACTATAAAACGTTAGATTTTAACATTCACAGCATGCAAAAATACGAAGAACTTTCCGCATAATTGCCTTTACTCATTGCGTGAGCTCTTGGTGGCTCACGTTACTCTCACAAATGGTGGCTGCTCGTTTAAGGTCTTAATATAGGTTGAAAGTCCTGTTACCAAGATGCTTCTCGTAATGCTTGCGTCAAGACAGAGCTCGGATAAATTCCCATCGGTAATTCCCTGCCGCTCAAACCATGCCCTAAAGGCGACTCACGTGGGCGGTCGTGCTTTGCCTACGAAAGCCGAAGCAGTTTCTCGAATTTAGAGGTAACAAAATTAAAGGACGGACTACCAGCACTTGCTGCTAGTTCATGGAATGCATACGGACATTCCATGAACTAGCAGCAAGTGCTGTTAGTCCGTCCTTTAATTTTGTTACCTCAAAATTCGAGAAACTGCTTCGGCTTTCGTAGGCAAAGCACGACCGCCCACGTGAGTCGCCTTTAGGGCATGGTTTGAGCGGCAGGAAATTACCGATGGAAATTTATCCGAGCTCTGTCTTGACGCAAGCATTACGAGAAGCATCTTGGTAACAGGACTTTCAACCTATATTAAGACCTTAAACGAGCAGCCACCATTTGTGAGAGTAATGTGAGCCACCAAGAGCTCACGCAATGAGTAAAGGCAATTATGCGGAAAGTTCTTCGTATTTTTGGGATGTGGGATCCGAGATGCTCAACCTACGCGTGGTGGATCTGTGGAGTCGACTACCAAGATCAAGAAGACTCATCAAACGAGCGTCAACAACTCCACGAGGAGTTTTTTCTGTGTGGGAGTGTAAATGGCTGGATGCTACACTCCTTCGTATCCTACTGTTACGAGCTGGCATTGAGAAGAATCCTGAACCGCGAAACAAGACTCCGCGTTATCCATGCCGTCATTGTGGATTGTCGGCACAACATGCGAGCATCCAGCGCGGTGGTTGCCTTGGCTGGGTACACCTCAAGTGTTCGGGGTTAACTAGCTATAATGATTACACTGATGCCTATTGTTGTATGTCTTGTATTAATTTACCTTCTACGGTTCCTCTTCATAGTCTCAACATTTTTCAACTCAATATTAATGGCTTGCGCGCCAAACTTATGGAACTTACATTGTACATTGAACGCTCACAACCTGATGTCATCCTCCTACAGGAGACCAAACTTAGCGTGTCCTCCCCTTCTCAGCCCCGCCTCCCCGGCTATACATCATACCATATTCCCCGTACATCACATGGCGGTGGCGTCTTGTTGTAACGTAGGCAGGTGCAGACGAGGGTTTATTGGAACAACAGAGACACACTGAAGAGAATAACGGCTTTTATAGCCCACGAATGCAATGATATAACTTCCATGTTTACACATGATATATCTTGATATGATGATAAGATTATTGACCATTGCTTGTAGTCGATTGCCCATAACACCTTCCTTTCCTCAGTTAGAGACGGTACGTTTTCTGGACCGGATCGATATTGAGTTGACGCGGCGCTCGACGGCTGCGTGACGAACGTCGAGGGGTTGCTGTTGGCGGTATGGTTGCATATATTCCTGAATTTCCATCGGTTGCGATTTCTGCGTCATTAGCGGGCGCATTGTCGGCGACGGCGGCATCTCCATACTGGTGTAATGGCAGGTCGAAGATATCCAGAAACTCGTTGATTGTTGACTGGATATGGCGAGGCTTCAGTTGATTAACGTGTCGAGTCCATAAAAGGTCCTTGCATCGAACGAGGTAGGTTATTTTTCCGATACGTCGAACAACAGTGCCGGAAGTCCATGTGCTTTTTGATGTTCGGTAGTCTTTCGCAAAGACGTTGTCGTTGACTTCGAAATGGCGTGAGCGGGTTCCATGATGTCGGTTGAATTGAGCTTCCATTTTGACTTCGCGTGGTCCCACATTATTTTTAGTTGATGGCATCATCAGGTCCAGCGTGTTTCGAAGTCGGCGTCCGAGAAAGTTCTCGGCTGGTGAGAGGTGGTTTGGTCCTGATGGGCAGGGCGTGGAACGGTAGGCCATCAGAAATGTTTGTAGAGCGTCTGTTGTTGGTTCTTCCCCTTTCATCTTAACTAGAGCTCGTTTGAACGTGTCGACAAAACGTTCGGCTTGCCCATTGCTTTGTGGATGAAACGGTGGGGTACGAACGTGCGTAATTCCTCTGGAACGGCAGAATTCCGCGAAGTTTGCTGAGGTAAATTGTGTTCCGTTGTCCGTGACGAGTGTGGTTGGATTGCCAAAACTTGCGAAAAGTTTCTTCATTGCATCCATCGTAGCGGTTGTAGTGATGGAGCTCATCTGGATGATTTCAGGCCATTTTGAGAAAGCATCCACGATTATCAGGTAATAGACTCCATCAAGCGGTCCTGCGAAATCAGCGTGTATGCGTGTCCATGGGGAAGTTGACTTTGGCCAGGAGTGTAAGTCGGTTTTGATGGGATTTTTGGCAGCTAGCACGCATTTACTGCAGGTTCTGACGAGGCTCTCGATATCGGTATCAAGCGTAGGCCAGTAGACGTAGCTTCGAGCTAGCATTTTCATCCGTGTCTGTCCCGGGTGGGCCTTATGTAGCGAATTGAGAACTCGGCGTTGGTGGGATTTCGGAATCACGAGGCGATTTGAAGTCAGAAGGCAACCATCGACAGTTGATAGAGAATCACGACGGTTGTAGAAATGCCATAATGGTGAGTCATTATTGATGTTCGGCCATCTTCCTGTTCGGTTGTATTTGATCACATCTGTAAGTATAGGATCTGAGGTAGTTGCATCGCGAATTACCTTTGATAAGAGCGGAAGTTGGCGAAGATTGTCCATGACTTCAGCAGCAATATCAGAGTCCACGGCAGCAATCACGCGATCCTCAGGTTCCGACGAACGTGACCCAATGAGACGTGATAACGCATCGTCCTGTCCGAAATCCTTTGTATTGATGTATTCGATTGTGAAATTGTAATTCAGCAAAATTGTGGCCCATCTTTGGAGACGGTTGGCGCTGTAGACTGGTATACCCCTTTTGCTTCCGAAAATTGCCAGAAGGGGTTTGTGATCCGTTCTCAATGTGAAATGGCGCCCATGGAGGAATCTGTGAAACTTTTGCAAAGCATAAATCAAAGCTAGTCCTTCCTTTTCGATCTGACTGTAATTCTTCTGTGGAGGTGTCAGAGCGCGGCTTGCGTGATAGACCGCTTTTTCAGTGCCATTTGGGAAGAAGTGGGTCAGAACTGCTCCGATTCCGTAATTTGATGCATCTGCGGCGACTATGATCGGCAGGCTTGGATCAAAATGCGTCAGAAGTAGATCCGAGTTGAGCGTTTCTTTGATGCGATCGAAAGAAGCTTGGCATCCCGGACTCCAAGTGTATACAGTATCCTTTTTTGTCAGAGCATCTAATGGAGCACGGAGGTTGTGTAGATTCTTGACAAATGTTCCATAGAAGTTCACCAATCCTAGAAACGCCCGAAGTTGACTTACATCCTTAGGAGGTGGTATTCTTCGTATTGCCTTGATTTTCGCAGTATCGGGGCTGCGTCCTTCAGCATTAATGACGAATCCAAGGTATGTGATCTCAGTCTGCAAAAAGGCGCATTTTTCCAGACGAACACGGAATCCGTAGTTGTGTATTCGTTGAAATACGGCTTCGAGGCGTGTGTTGTGTTCGTCGACGGTCTTGCCCGTTACAATGAGATCGTCGAGGTAAGCGGCTACACCGTCCAATCCGGAAATAAGGGAATCCATTTGTTGCTGGAAAATACCAGGAGCGGCCTTGACCCCGAAAGGTAGGCGATTGAAACGGTAAAGTCCAAAGTCCTCGAAGTGTATTGATCGTCAGTAGTGACCGTGAATCCTCATCTGTAGATAGGCTTCGGCAAGATCGATTTGTGAAAAATATCGTCCACCATTCAGTTTGGTGAAGATATCGTCGGGCGTTGGGAGAGGGTGTTGATGCTGTTCAAGTGCGTCGTTCAGTCCAGTAGAGTAGTCTGCACATAGACGAATTGTTCCATTTTTCTTCTGAACGGCGACTATGGGAGCGGCCCAGTCAGAGTGATCGACGGGCGAGAGAACGTCCGCAGCAACCAGCCTTTCGATTTCCTGTGAAATTCTAGGTATAGAAGCGTATGGAACAGGTCGTACCTTCATGAATATAGGTTTGCTATTCGGCTTCAGTTTGAGCGTTGCCTTCGACTTTGTGCAGCGTCCTAGTCCTGGTGCGAATACTGAGGGAAACTGTTTCTGGAGCTTCGTGGTAAGTGATGACCGTTGACTGCTTAACGTTGAATTGGATACAGCATTGCAGGCGACATTTTCAGCGAGATTTCGTGAAAGTATTCCATGTTGTGCGATCCAATCGAGGCCCAGTAACGAGTTTGTGTCAGCAACGTGGCAGCTTCCATTCCCTTTTTGACCATCGAGAATAAAGTTGCATTTCAAATGTCCACTCACGTTGATTTTCTTGTTGTTTGCTGACTTCAGTGAGACGTAGGGCGGCAACAGTGGGGGACGACCGATTGCTATCCAGTCCTTGTAGCTGAGTAAGGTAACATCAGCACCAGTGTCGAGTCGCATTCTCACTTCACATCCATTTATCGTTACGGTTCGGTATATGCGGTCGACAGTTGCCATTTCCGAAGCTGTGAATGCGATGACAACAACATTGCTGGCTTGTCTGTGTCTCATCTTCGGCTTCGGCTTGTGCTTCCGTTTTGTGAAGTTGCGGCAGAACTCTTTCTTGTGACCAACCATTTTGCAGTCGTGACATGCTTTGTTGATGAAATCGCAATCCTTGGACCAGTGACTGCCTCCGCAGCGAAAACAGGGTGAAGGCAGATCCTTCGGTCGAGTTGTTTTGGCATTGGCAGCGTTGATGTGGCTTTGAGGTGGAATTTGTTGCTGAATTCCGAGAAGCCTTGCATCTTGTCGAATGTCCATGAATTGCTGGATCTCGGCACTGAGTTCCTTCAGTGTGGTTTGCGGGTTGTCTTCCATCTTTCGGAGTGCTCGTGTGCGTAAATCGGCATCCTCTGGAGCGACCAATCCACATATCCAAACCAGGCATTTCATCTGTTCAGGTGTCACTTCGTTGAACTCGGCCATTTCGTGACGTCGATTTACCATTCCAGTGTAATCGCGAAGAGCTTCACCATTGTGCTGTGTCTTCAGGTAAGCATAGCGTCTAGCGAATATTGATGTATTGGGTCCAAACAGCTCCTTGAGAGTCTTAACTGTGTTTTCCAGAGTGATCTCGGAGGTTTTCTGGGGCAGAATGTGACTGGCGAATCGTGCATACGTTGTGGAGTCGAGTTTCGAGACGATCAATCGTGCTCTCGCGGCTTCGTCCAGTGTTGAACCATCGCTCGAAATGACATCCTCGTATCGATTGTACCACACATCGAATGTTCCGCCATTTTCCGGATCGTAGTTGAACTCCGGGAGTCGTGTGGACAGCGAGTTCGAGACGAATTCCGCTGTAGTTGCTGGAGCGGAAGGAGTACTGGAACCGATTGTCGACATCAGGCGTTCCATTTGTTCCATCATAGTCTTCTGTTGTTGTGCGGCCTGGCTCAGAACTGCATTCAGTGTCCTCTACTGACGTTCCTCAGACTGGCTCATAACAGCATCCAGGACGGCTTGTAGGGCAGCAGAATCCATGGTCGACGTCGAGTGGGTAGGCAGAGAGTAGGTAGAGGCCTGATCGCCACTTGTTGTAATGTAGGCAGGTGCAGACGAAGGTTTATTGGAACAACAGAGACACACTGAAGAGAATAACGGCTTTTATAGGCCACGAATGCAATGATATCACTTCCATGTTTACACATGATATATCTTGATATGATGATAAGATTATTGACCATTGCTTGTAGTCGATTGCCCATAACACGTCTCGACTTTTGTAAAATCATCTATTCCCTCTCATCTTATTGCACTCCCTAATGATAATGTTGTTGAATGTATAGGAGTTCATGTTGTACTACAAAGTTGTCCCCTAGACATTACCAATGTTTACATTCCCCCATCCACTTCTTGTCCCAATTCATTTGACCAAACTCCATATCTATATGATGTATATGCAATCCTCTCATCTTCATCTGTTGTCGTGGCTGGTGACTTTAATGCTCATTCCTCCTCCTGGTTCTCCTCCCTAGATCCCGATGACAGAGGAGAACTACTTGAGCTTTTTGCGGATGATTGTGACCTGATACCTATAAACGGGGACTCTCCTACTCATCTCCCGTCGACGGGCAGACCCTCCTCACCGGATGTCACGTTTGTTTCCTCTTCTCTTGTCATGTCTTGCAGCTGGTCCACATCTGTGGCAATGGGCAGTGATCATGTACCTATTTGCACATCATTGGATCTTTCTCTCAATAGTCAGCTTGCACCTTTTTCTGGCTCCCGTAGCAAATGTTACACTAATTATCGTAAGGCTCACTGGTTCCTGTTTAAAGAGGTGCTACTCAGCCGGGTAGCCAACTATCCGCTAGCTGGCTCGGTACACGACAAGGAGAAATTCGTCGTCGACACCATATGCGATGCCTCCAGAACAGCCATACCGACCGGTCGCGTTAGAACGTTCCACCCTAACGTACCAAAGGAAGCCCTGGAGCTTATCACTCAACGGGACGACCGACGCAGAAGTGACCCCTCTGATCCGTGCATTTCTCAATTATCTGAGGAGATCTCCAAAGTGCTGAATGACCACAAGCAGAAACGCTGGAGAGAGTACACCGAATCCATCAACCTTGCGACTGATAGCAAACAGGCGTGGAGCATCCTCAAACGACTATCTGGAAAGAAGATTGCACCTGCGCGCAACATGCTTGAATTCCCCTCGGGCAGATTTGAATTCGGATATAAGGCTGCCTGCCAGCTTGGAAAACTCTATGCTTCTGCCTCTTCACGACGTGATAAGCAACACAGATGTACGTGCGATCAGGAAACTCAGTCGCCAGGACGTACCTGCTATAACTGCTTCTACTGTCACTGCCATTATCAAATCAATGGAGAACTCAAAGGCAGAGGGACCTGACGGCATCTCAGCCGTTCACTTGAAGCATTTGCCGGAACAATATGCCGAGTTACTCAGTGATCTCATCTATTCGTCGTTTAGTAGTGGTATTATACCTGCTCGTTGGAAACAAGCTCTTGTTCTCCCCATCCCCAAGCCTGGCAAACCAGAGGATAAAGCCACGTCACATCGTCCCATATCCCTATTATCCCCTATCGCTAAGCTGGCGGAAAAAATTATAAATCCGCATCTCCAAGGCGCACTACAGCAGAACGTCCATCAGCATGACTTCAAAAAGGCCCACTCCACCGTCACCGCACTAACGTCAATTCCTGAACACATCATCGCCGGTTTCAATAGGATAGCTCCCGCCGGCAGAAGTCTGGTCGTAGCAGTCGATCTGACTTCCGCTTTCGACAATGTCAGCACTTCATTGTTGTCAAAATCGATTCTGGACTGTAATATGCCCGACTGGTGTAAACGATGGACTGACAACTTCGTCAAGAACCGCTCCATACGTGTGAAGTTCGACGGACACTTGTCGAAGGCGGTCCCCTGAAGGCAGGCGTTCCTCAAGGTGGAGTATTGTCACCAACCCTATTCTCTCTGTATCTATCCGATATTCCGAACCCGCCACCCAACATCCATCTATGTCTGTATGCTGATGACATCCCAATTGTATGTACAGACCCTGTTATCGACCGTGCCACTGCAGAGATGAACAAATACCTCTGCAGCTCCGGCCAAATTCCTCGAATCGAAGCAGCTAAAGGTCTCTCCTTCAAAGTCTAGCGTTACTCTGTGCACTACTGCAACGGCTGAGCATCAACTGCATCCCGGGGTTTTCTGGGAAGGCAATCGGCTGCCCCTGTCTAAGCACCCTCGGCTACTTGGAGTCTTCCTAGACCCCTCACTGCGCTTTCACGAGAACACGCGCATCCGAGCCGCAACTGCTAACACGCGAAATAACATCCTCCGTGCTTTGGCGGGCACCACTTGGGGTAGCACAAAGGAAGTTCTACGCACAACGTATAAGGCCATGATACAGCCTACTCTGGAGTATGGAGCTCCGATATGGACTAGACACCTGTCGGATGCCTCTTGGAGCAAGCTTCAACGCGTACAAAATACTGCTCTACGTGTCATCACTGGCTGCCCAAAGTCTACACCTATATCCCATCTTCATCAAGAATGTGCCGTACTTCCTCTCAAACAGCACTGCCAACTGCAGTCACAACAGTTTCACATTGGCAGAGTCAAGAATGCCGCACATCCCAACTACCCACTCCTGTCATCTGATCCTCATCCCCGTAATATTCGCACACCGCTCCATACTGCTATTTCTACATTGGATCGTCAAAGATGGGCTACCTCTGAGCTCACAAGGAAGAGGCTGCAGCAAATTGAACACACCAGATTCGTGTCTGAATACCTGTCCTGTGCCCTTCCCAATCCCATCCTTGGTACTGTGCCTCCTACGGTCGATGACAGCGAGAAGACTCTGCCCAGACGCTCCCGCGTCACTCTAGCGGGTCTACGCTGCGGTCACTCTTCGTACCTCAAAGCCTACGCACATAGGATCGACGAGTCGGTCGCTGATCAATGTCCTGACTGTCATATTGCTGGTCATGATTCACTACATTTACTTTCATGCTCTGCCAGACCTACTTCTCTGTCTGCTCGTGATATGTGGAACAAGCCGTGTGATGTGGCCGCCTTTCTACGCCTATGAGAAGAAACTCCGATACGGCTGATAAGAAGAAGAATATACGGATGTGAAGACACCCCGCTTCTGTGCTACACTCCCCAAATCCTGGTACTTCCATAGCAGAAAATCCATTTGTCGAGGTAACACGGTTCATTTTGAAAAGCCTGTCAACAGCGGGATTAGACGTTCGATGTCACCGGAAAACTTCTATAGGACAAATTCACTTCAATAAAGCACTCGGCGAGACTTCAGCGGGAAGCCAAAATAGACAGGAAACGGATTTTCTGTAATGGGAGTACAAGGATTTGGGAGTCTAACACGGAAGCGGGGTGTCTTTCCATCCAGTCGTATGCATTTCATGAGCTAGCAGCAAGTACTGTGAACCCGTCCTTCATATTTGCTACCTCGAAAGAAACTGCTTTGGCTGTCGGGCGAAACGTACGACCGCCCACATGGGTCGCCCACTGAGGCATGATTTGAGCTGCAGGAAGTTAAAACTGGAGATATATACGGGCTCTGCCCTGATGCGAAAGTTATGAAAAACATCAAAGGAACACTAGTTTGGCAGACTTCCAGTCGAGGATAGACTTTTAATCTAACTGAAGATCTTGAGCGAGCCATCACCAATGCCTAGAGTACTGTGAGCTATATTTCGGCATCGAATAATTTCGAGTCATCCTATATACGGATTTTTCTTTCGAATGACAAAATGGTTGGAGTCGTCTTCGGTTTTCAGACAACAAGTAAGAGGTATGCTTCTCATAAGTCTTGTCGTGGCAGAATTCTTTGCCTTCACAAAATCATAATTATCACTTATTCGAAAAATAGTCGACTTCGAGTCATAGTCGACTATTTTTTTTCGAATAATTGATAATTATGATTTTGTGAAGGCAAAGAATTCTGCCACGACAAGACTTATGAGAAGCATACCTCTTACTTGTTGTCTGAAAACCGAAGACGACTCCAACCATTTTGTCATTCGAAAGAAAAATCCGTATATAGGACGACTCGAAATTATTCTATACCGAAGTATACTTTGAGCCACCAGGAGCTCACGCAATGAGTTGGCTCCGTGCCAAAATGGATTTTTCAGCACATTTGAAACACAGGAACATGGATTACTACTGGGCTAGGAGCAGTTTTAATTTTCTACCGAAATTTTGATTTATGGAAATGTTATGATTATGAAACGGTGATTTCAAGGAATAATTGCAATGCATACTTTATTTCTTGAGTTTTTTTTTTCATGTAGAATTGTGGACAAGGAGTTTCGGGTGCACAGAGTTGGGTGGTAATGATGCCAGCAGATGAAAGTTTGTGCGGAACTCGATATGGGTGATTCGACAGGTGTTGCCATATTTATGAAACGCATGGTACAAGATGCAGTCGGAGCCCTCATCTATCCACTTAGCCGCTGATGAGTTCGAAAATCAAGAAAAAAGGTGTGGCCCGGGGTGGTGACTGATGGGGGTCTGGCCCGAGGTGGTCGCTTATATCTCGTATCTTATCTGGAGGAACTGAGACTTCTCACTTGACATGTGGTATACAGGAAGGGTCTACTACACAATTAAATGAAGAACACAAAATTCATGTCCGAGAGTGTATTGCGCCTTAAAGGCAGTGTTCGCGATGATTCTCGTTTCCAAGTTTTCCACTCAAAACAATGCGTTGGCAACCAAGTGTTACCAAAATCACGAAGAAACGGCGAGAAACGCACTAATTCGTCTTATTTCAGTAACATTATTTTATGGCCTGCACTAGTTGTCTGGTTGGATGAACATGTTCACGGTGGTTGTCACCGGTAGAAAATGGGACTAATCCAAAATAGAAGAATATTTTGGGCAGAACAGTATTAGTTAGGGCCCGGAGAAAAGAACGGAGCAACACAGAATGGAGAATTGCAAAAGACGGGTCCACAAAAGATTTCATTGTCGCAACGAACCGTTCCATTGAAACTTAAGAGGCGGGCTGATACATGAGGATTTCGTGCCCTTCTGGTGCGTTTTTCTCGGTTTCTTCGTCATTTCAGTTCTACTCGGGGGCCAAACAATCGATTTAGCGATTAATCTCAAAATCGAAGATTATCGTGAACACTGCCTTTAACCCATTCACGACCACGCCTAATTTTGGGTGGCTGCACGTTCGGACCGCGTGCAATATTGCGTCACCGTATACCGTGTCCTACCGGTGGGCCACTTTTGCTCGAATGGCACGCCACCGAAAAATCGATTTTCGTTTTTTTTTGGTTCAATGTACGACTGTTGACGTCAAAATCATGATGCCAAAGTTTGAGCTTCCGAAACTCTTTCCTTTCAGAGAAATGACCTCCTCAAATTTTAACTGTGTAGATAAGACCATCGACAACATCACGTGAGTTGGTTGAAGTCTAGCGCTTTGAATTATTAATTATCGTAGATTACCATGATAGACATTCCTCTGTTCTTCAGTTGACAGGAAATGCTTAGAAAATGATATTTTTTCAGATTTGCACTAATTTTTGCGTTGGCTACCCCCTCGCTCTTGCCGTCTATCGCATTCCGACAGGAGTTTTTTAGTAGTACACATTTTTAGCATTCTTTTTGGCATTTAGTCGTGTAAAATGCTCCTCAGTTTTCATAATGATTGGGAATGCTGATGGAAAAGACCTTTTTTAGATCTTCGTCCATTATTTTTTTCGGCTTCCCCCTAACCCCTCCGGTTCGGCGCCTTCTAAGGTTAGATTTTTCGTAAAAAAACATTCTTGAGCGTTTGTTTATTTTACATTTATACGTAGAAAATAGTTCTATTATTGCATATTGACTAGGAATGATTAGTTTGATAACCGTCTCTTAGATTTTCACTCGTTTTCTGCTCTGGCACGTCCCCATTTTATCGTCCGCTCCTCTCCAAGTTAGTTATTACCGAAGTTGGAGCCCCGGCCTATGATGGTACACCAAGCATAACCTAGCAGGACTTCCAAAAATAGGCCAAGCGTCTCTACGTTGGTGATCTTCGCAAGAAAAAGTTTCTGTGAACAAAATACTGAGGAGAGAAAAGCCGATTCTCTACACGGGAATGGTGCGCGGTATCAGTAATCATATTTCTGTGATATATTAAATAGTTTCTCGAGTAATGGGAAAAAAGAAAAAATCGCCATTTAGCTAACTGCTTGTAAAAATGCGATCTGTACTCAAGTTTGCGGTTTTCGACCTCGCCGCATTTGAATGGTCAGATATATTGTAGTGGTGGAGCTTCCAGCGGACCAGGGCTGTGCGTAATTACGAATTACGGTTTACGATTTACGAATTACGGCCGTTTTTGGCGATTTTTTTACGATTTACGATTTACGAAATTTCGACCTAAAATCGTAACGAATCGTGAAAATGCGACTGGGGAGAACAACTCAGGCGATTCTCGGCCTCGAGACGACTGACAGTTCGGCTCGTTCTCTCAATCTGCGAATCGACTTCGGTTGCTGTCCGAGCCACTGTTGCTGCTTTCCGGGCCACTGTTGTTGTTGTCCGAGCACCTGTAGTTCGCTTGAACAGCAACAGCAGAAATTGAGAGCAAGAGCCAAACTGTCAAGCGGCCCCGATTCTGTTCGATGGGGCTCAGAGCCGAGAATCTTCAGAGAATATAAGGTTGCTGTCTACAGCATGGTTAAAATTGACTTTTTTGTATTTCCAGCATTTGATTGTTCTTTCCAATTTCAACATGCTGTGAAAGGTTTCTCTGGCATTTTCAGGCAGGCGCAGTCAACAGCAGAGAGGTCGGTTATGGAAAAATATAGTTGTTGATAATGAGATTCCCTAACGATCGACTGCTCCGCTTTTCACACCGACCGCCTCTAATTTGTTATTGGGTTCCAACCCTTCTTTGTTCCATAAACGAGCCAAGTCGGTGGAGCGGTGGAAAATATCTTCTTTGTTTTTTTACCCATCTTGAAAACGGTCCCATTCTCATTCCAATGATGTCTCTGGAATTGTACAAGACCTTCTGGGAACGGATTTATGGTCCCTCAAAAATTGAACTAGGGAAGCATTGTGGACGAGTTGTCCGGGGCTTGTAACTTCCGTCTTTTGCAGCCAATGTATGCGAGCTGACCTGAGTAAAGAGATAAGTTGAGAATGAAGGACAGAACGGGGCTTTTGATCGGAAACCATCGCTCATCTCACGTTCTCGATTGTTCCATTGTTCACGTCGCGGGGCGGAAAGGGGCCGGACATGCCCAGAGCGGCGGGGTTTGCCCACTTTTCTAAGCCGTTTTGCGGCTCCTGGGTAGCTTTTCGTCCTGTTTCTTCGACGCTGTTCTGCTTCTGAGAGCCATGAGAAGCGTTTGCCTAGGAAAATTCGAGGATGAAGTTTATCGTGAACAGTGCCTTTAAAGGCAGCATACACGCTCGTAAACGTGATTGGGATAACAATGTGGATCGAGCCGTATGGCTTACAACATAATGCCTACGCATTTTGAAGTGTCAAAAATGACCCAAACGCCGCTACATGAGCTAGAAGTTGGCCCCGCCTTGTATTTTCACGCCCCCTGAATTTGCCATTTTCCTCCAACGCAGGGTTGCTGGGCCATCTTCGCCGTCAGTGACGTGTGTGGTTCACTTGTTAGGCAATCCACCAACAGTACTGACGGTGAATATGACCCAGCCACCTTGCGTTGTATGAAAAGGCCAAATACAGGGGGCGTGAAAATACAGGGCGGGGCCAACTTCTAACTGATGGAGCGGCATTGTGGATCGTTTTTGACACTTCAAAATGCGTAGGCGTTGTAATCTAGGCCATACCATTCTATTTCCGTAGTTATCTCAATCACGTTTACGAGCGTGTATGCTGCCTTTAAACAAGTGTGTATCCTTCCCTAGACAGATATGGCCTTCAACTCTCGAACACCGCATTTTTTCCTAACGCAGTTTCCCTCCTTGGCTTTCACCGAACTGTGTTTGATATAGCGATGATTCTTTATATTTCCATATTCAAGAGTAGGGCAAAACGTGACACAGGTTCGGTACTTGGTCAAGCTTAAAATTTTACTGTTCTGTAAAGTTGTTTCTATCACACGTACGTTCACTGACAATTTTTTCAAGTACTGCTCAGAACCGTGTTATTTTCAAACCAAACCTCAAGCCCTACCTTTGATGTGAAAACACCTCATCACTAAAGTGTTTTTGTATTTTATATTTGTTTATTGCAGGTCACGCCTGCATAGTTAAGTTACATAGAAAAACAAGAGAAAACATTGAATATAAAAGGACAGGAAACAGATATAGTACCAATATGAATTGAAACAGGCTCTGTCATCCTCAGTCATCAAGTACTGATCCAAGCTACGTTTGAAAGCGGAAAGAGTTGTAGGGAGGTCGCCCCTCTTGAGTAACTTTTCAAACTCACTTCCTGCTCTATTAACAAAAAAGTGGTGCCTCAAACTTTTCCTGGCTCTGTTGCGGACAAGTTTGAAGCTGCTGCCTCTTGTGGTAGACGCCCTGAGCTGGAGGAAATCATTTGGTTTGAGTCCAACATACCCATACAATATCTTATAAACCATCAGAAGATCGAACCTTTTCCTTCTGCAAGCCAGCAATTCAAGTTGTAGTTCCTTATTCCTAGCAATGCTGCAGAGCATTTCATCATAGCTGAGACCCCTGACCCTGATCATCACCTTGCGTGTGAAGCTGTTTTGGAGTTTTTCCAACACACCCCTGGTCGAGACCTTGTGAGGGTTGGAAATTACAGTCCCGTACTCAAGGTGTGGTCTAACATACGTTTTATAAGCATTAAGAAGCACCCTTTCGTTGTTGCTGGACAGGGCTCTGAACATGCTATACATAACTTTACTAGCTCTAGACACAGCCTTAGCACAATGAGCATCAAAGGTGAGATCGCTGCGTACCAGGAAACCCAAATCCATTATCTCGTCGACAACCTCGAGCTGCTGGCCATCAATGGTATAAACAGCAGCTGAACTATCGCTTCCAATGTGCAAGACTTTAGTTTTTTCCTTTGAGAGCAACATACTCCACTCTCTAGACCAGCTTACAACCTTATCCAAAGCCATTTGCAAGTACTCCTTGTCGCTTGCCGTCTGGATAGGAGAGAAAATTTTAAAATCATCCGCAAAAGCACAGCATTTAACCTTACCAAACGTAACTATTCGTGGCAACTCATAAGTAAATATATTGAATAAAATTGGAGAGAGAACTCCTCCCTGGGGTACTCCACTGCAAACGGGTCAGAAAAAAAAACTAACGGATCAGAAAAAGTTGAGTTGACTCGAACAACAAACGACCTATTGCTTGAAAAGGCTCTCATCCATGCTATAATTCTAGGATGAATGCCAACTAGGGCGAGTTTGGACATGAGTTTGGAATGAGAGACCCTGTCGAAAGCCTTGCAAAAGTCAACATAGATGACATCAACCCCTTTTCCTTCATCCACGAGTGAGGTCCACTCGCTAAGTGAATGCAACATGGCCGTAACCGTCGACTTTTTCTTTTGAAAACCATGCTGGGAATCCGAAATTATTGAGTGGTCCTCCAAATGCTTGCATATTCTCACCTTAAGGATCTTCTCGAACAACCTACTGAAAATAGAGGTAATGCTTACTGGCCTAAAGTTTTCAGGGTTAGTATGAGGGGGCTTTTTTGGAATAGGAGTTACAAAGGCTACACGCCACCTATCCGGAACCTCTGCTCGCATGAACGAAAGATTAAATATATATGTAAGCGGTCCAACTATGAGGTGGGCTACATGTTTAATGAATTTTAAAGGCAAATGGTCTGGTGTGTCGGAAAATGAATTAGGCCAGCTAGAAAGGAACTTGTGAACATGTGAACAACTTGTGAACCTTCTGGATAAAACCAAATAGAATCATCCATAGTATTGAATTCCTGGGCAGGATTCACAACGCCACTAGGCCCATCATCCTCGCAAAAAGACTTTTCAAAAACAGATGCGAAGATTTCCGACCTCTCTTTATCATCTGTTATTATGGACCCATCAAACTCAATAGGCCCTAACCGGGGTTTGTCCCTCAATCTAGCATTCAACAGCCTATAGAACGCATTTTTTTCACCTGATTCAATGATCCTCTTTTCAATATTTCTGTTGAATTTTTTTCAATTGCTTGTCAAATCTGAAACATATAGCACTATACACCTCCCAATCATTTGCTGCATTGGTAACTCTAGCCCGACTCCATGCCTTAGATTTTTTGAACGCCAAGCGCCGTAAATGCTCCAGAAGTGTTTCCACATCAAAGGTAGGGCTTGAGGTTTTGTTTGAAGATAACTCGGCACTTTAGTGATGAGGTGTTTCCATATCGAATGAGGTTAAAGCCATGTGTATGATTATTCATTATCTGTTATGAATTACGAATTACGAGGAATTTGAAAAATTACGATTTACGAAATAGCAAAATTCAGTTACGCACAGCCCTGGAGCGGACCACTAAGTTCATAGTCGAGTCTAGAATAGGTCAATACATTGACCATAAATAGGCTTAGAAATTCCTTCATGCGGCGAAGAAATAGATTTTCGAAAAGAGTGCCCCACCGGTGGGACACGGGGTCGTGAATGGGTTAAATTTGTAGAAACAAGAATAGATCTATGCCCTCTTAACGAAGGTGAAAAATCCAGCAATGCCACTCACGTCCGAACTTTCCACAGGACGAGGCAGAATAGGGTAAACTTTGGGAGCGCTCGAAGGCACCATGAAGAGCACATTGACTAAAGAAACCTCACGCGAAATTCTGAAGGAAGCTTCAACAAAGAGGAACATAACAGCCCAGGTATTAAGGCTCGGCGTCTCCAATTCGCAATGAAATTGCTCTGCTGATTCGATTTTGTAGTCGTTGAGGATTGAATGTGTTTCCATTCAATATAACGAATTGGGAAGCAGCTGACTCGATGCATGAACCGAACCTTTCGGCTTGATCTGGTATTTAGTTACCGGATTCATAGAGAGAGAGGGTTTAGTGAAGAATCATTCTAAAACGCGCAATGAAGGAGATCAGCTCCTTCCGTTACAAGACCGAGCAACTACACATACCGTTCTAAATAGTTGGACTAAGAGCAGAACTTGGGATGAATTGCCATTAATAAAACAACACTTTACGTACAGCCTCAAGTAAACAAGGGTCTGGAGACTCCTGCCAGACCGCTTTCAAGTCGACGACAAAGAGTCGTACAAGAAGGAAACGAGGAAAGGAGGAACGAAGGAGAGAAAGGAATAGGCGCACAATGAAGACCAACCAAAACAATTACGGCAGAGAATGCATTTCCAAATTGCTTGAACGTTATTTGATTTTCGTTCACTTCGCCAGTTGCGTTCGAGAACCTCCCTACATGAAGTCAGAGGAACACTCGTTGACGAGGTCATCCGAATAATTGCGTTGCGTTTCACGTAACACAATTACTGAGGACGCATTGTTGACATGAGAGCAGATTTGACATTCGCCGTACGCTATCCTCAAGTTCCATCCAGCAACTTACACTGAAAGAAAAACACTTGATACCACGGTAATACTTTTCTAGCTCGTGAATGCACTATTCAAAAATGTTCACTTCTTGATGAGGAATTGATGGCTGAATGGCAAATTGAACAGGAAGGACAGCATCTCTACAACGTCGAACGAGAGGCATGAATCAATATTAGCGGCATAAAAGAAAAATAAATCAAAATCCATGTATCTCGGAGCTACATTATTTACTATGGAACGTCGAAAGTCATGCATGGCTTTTGAGAATCTGTGGACGTTTCTTGGTCAATTTGGACACATCCTTTCTGATTCTGTCATTGGATTTTACAAGAGCCCTCGAGTCAAAAAGTTATTACTGGTAATACTTAACACCTTGTGATCCGTTATTTCGCTTTGAACTAATGGGTTGTTTCACCATTTCGTGCAATATTTGTACGTATATGCATGTTGGGCACACGCCGTCGTCACCGGATGGAGTGACAGGTAAGGAGTGGGGGTTATAGACAAGCGGTCAGGGGTTCGATTCCCATCACTGCCAATGTGCAATCACAATCTGCAGTCTTTTGCAAAAATGGATATAGCAATTTTTTTCTATGATTGGGTCGGCAAGACGTGTGATTCGCTTCCATTTTAGCAGCGTGTCATGTATAGATGGATATACATCAGTGATACTGGTTATAATCCTGCCTACTCAGGCAATCGCGGGGGTCGGTGGCCGGTTAAAACGCCCCTTTCTCAAACAAATTGATCAGATCGGGCTGACCGGCGGAGTTTTCGGCATGACTCATAACTGCCGAAGTTTTCGTGGTAATGTCTCATATGTGACGGAGTTTTCGGGGCAACGTGTTGCAGTGTCTGCACTGTTTTTCCCTGATACTCTCTCGTGTAGAGCGCGGCAATGGCAGTTCATAATGTATACGCTGCACTAGAGCGTGACCTGTTTGTGCCTCTCGTAGTTGACAACGCACGAGATATCGACGCTCTGGCAGGCGTCGGTGGCAGGTTGAACGTCATCTCTGCTGCCTCTTGACCTGCCACTGAGGCCCGCGCCTGCAGGAGTGGTAGGTGGTGGTCGGTTTTCGGTGATCAGGCGAAACTTTCGGTGTAAACACATGGGTGTGACGTCACAATGAGTGGTCGGTGGAAGGTGATTAGGCGGAGTTCTCGGTGTGAACGGGTCAACTGTGACGTGGCATTATAGGGTCAGTGGGAGGTTGACACGCGGAGTTTTCGGCATGAATAGGGGAGTTTCAGGCTTAACCCGCCCCTTTTTTCGTTTCGAGCGGCAGCAGGCTACCTGTTCAACTCCCCTCAACCGGCCACCGACCCCCGCGAGTATGTGAGTAGTTGTATGTTGTTTAAGGATGTTATGTATCTGTTGTGATGTTGTAATGTTCTTATTTTGTTAATTCTCACGATACCATCCCATCCGTTGCATTTGTAGCTTAGTGGCTCCTCATTTTGATCATGTTCTTTGAGGTCAGCAGTGGTCATATTATTGTACTCCCGCAATGTAACTCTTGTTTCGTCATGCGCTTTGCATGACGGGTTGGCACAGCGGTGCCCCACCCCTAATCAATCGAGGAAGGCGAGGCCACAGCCAGTGACGAAGAGCGCAGCTCGGCCGGGGCGTCACGTGTCAGCTGCGGAGAGGGGAGGAGCCAAGCCAGGCATATATAAGCCGGCCATTAGCGGTCGGCGGGGTCTCCTGGGCCTTTGTCTTCTAAGGTCTTGTCGTGTCTTCTCGGTCGGAGAAAAAGCGTACAGCTAGGCGGATAGCCTGAACAGCAGAGGAGGAAGCCCGATCTCAGCTCATAGCTGACGGGTCTTAGTGCTTTGGGCCGGAGGCCAATTTTATCTTAGCGATCTCCGTGGTGCGCGGATTGATTGCTAAGAGAGAGAGAGAGAGATCGAGAGCGATAGAGGATTTTACTCCTGCACCTCGACACCGACCGCAGGCGGCTGCTCGGTGAGAGCAATCAATAATCGGTCGGTGAGTTTACGGGGCCTCGTCGTGGCTGTCGTCTCGCTCCTCGTAAGGAAAATCGATCTTGCTGCTGTGCCAACCCCTCGATCATCATCGTCCTCATCTACTAACCATCACATTTATTTGGAAGTCAATAAGGATAAACTATTAATCCAGATTCGTCTACCCGTGTACTCTAACCTGGTTTAGGCCAGCTGTATCTCGTGATCTTGAACTGCAGTAGTGGTTGTCGCTCGTAATTGGGCATAAACTTTACTTCTAGGCGGTGGTGCCGACTTTTCAGTGCTGGCAATCATGGAGACAACCAACCAGTCGAGGATTATGGAATCCCAGGACGGTATGTCCTCTAGATCGCCTATACTTGAGTACGCCCAGCCTAACACAACAACTGACATGGGGGCCAAGCCACTTCAACAACATACTGTTTCAGACCGCGCACCACAACGAGATGAGCAAGCGGTCAACAGCGCGGATGCAGATGAGCGGATTGATACGAGATCGGAGGCGGACGCAGAGGCGGCACGCCAAGAGACCGTAAGTCATTGGAGGACAGTTCTGAATAATATTCCGGAAAAAGTGGACGACGCACTGAGAACCCATGTAAGGGGGATGAGTGAGGAAAAGCTGCAAGCTACTCTCAATGCAGTGCAGGCGTCGGTCAACGTAGCTGTTGCGGCCTTGAAGTCTTCACTACCGAAGGAAGAGGAGGTGGAATACCTCGTCCAGAACCTAGACATGTCAATCAGCGACCTGGTACAGGATCTTCCGATCATCTTGAGCGAGGCTGCGGCAATGGCTAAGTTGACAGATGCATTGGGATGCACTAGTGCGCAGGTGTTGCCACTAATCGTCGAAAAGGATGAAGCAGTGCACCGGCTTCGGTTAAAACTTCTATCATTACAGGAGCAACAAGCTGCTGCGGTGCCGCCAGCTAATCATCGTCACGAGGACGTCACATCCGGAAGCGATGCAGGTAACAACCAGTGCATTATGAGGTCACAGGCACACGCTGTGGTAAATAGCGCGCGCTCACATCGGTCACTACAGCACCAACACTCCCAGACGCCCGCACGTACGCACCAGACCGCTGGCAAGGGCAACGACCATCACCAGATGTCGCCACGATCGTCAACGACATCGTTGAATTTGTGTTCCCCACAGCGACCAGGTTGGTCCAAGAATTCATCCATTGATAGCGGCTCGCTAGAACGGTACAGATCCCCATCAGTAGTGGAACGCAGCGCGGCTAGCGAGGTTTTGCTTACGCTTAAGGAGGTCCTTAAAGCGCAGTCAGTGACCGAGGTCAGGAAATATGATGGTAAAGGCTCACTCAGTGAGTTTCTGAGAGCCTTGGATGTGAAGTACCCCAGATCGGTATGGAAAGATGCTGACAGAAAGGATATACTCCTCAACCATCTAGCTGGATCGGCACAGGCACCCATGCGAAACTTACCCAATAATGGACGAGGGAAGATCTTCGACGAGATTGTGAAGGAACTTCGAAAGGCAAAGCACACGCCCGGCGAACGGTTGAAGGCCGAAGCAGACTGGAAAAATCTGAGGAAGGGCAGCGATGAGGCTATTTACGACTTCTGCTGTCGACTTCAAAGGATAGCGCGTCGGATGGCGCCGGAAAGGTGTCCCGATTTCCAGTTGGGAAGCAAGCTCTACGAATGTCTGCGCAAGTGGCCCGACTCGTACTACATGCTGGCAGCTTTGGATGCCCCGGAAGGCTCCGTGTTTGAGGAAGTGCGGAAGGTGGCTCTACGTTTAGAGCGCACTAATGCACATACACAACAGAAGCACAAACCAGCATGGAGCGAACGCAGAGCGAAGGTCGACCAGAACGGTGGATTCCGAAAGGGTAACACCCCACCTAAACCGACGGACAATCCAAGGACATGTTTCCAAAGCGGTGGGGAAGGTCAACTGCAGAACGCTTGCCCGAAAAAGTCACATGTGAAGGAGGAGAGGAACGATAGTAACCAGCAGAGTGGTTCAGGACAAAGGCATCGTCATGAACGGACGTCGTTCTCTACGCGTCTACGGTCTTGGTGCAAGAATGTCAACAAGAAACACGCTGTGGTTACGAAAGCATATGGGAAACCATGCTACTGCGACGTGGAAGTGTTCGGCGCGCCTAGCCAGGCGTTCATCGACACAGGGTCAGTTATCTCCATCATACCGGTTTCGGTGCTACAACGAGCACAAGAGCAAGGAGCAGACCTAGATCGGTTGGTAACCATGCTAGGAGAACCGGAAGGTGAGGGGATATACGGCGCATCGGAAAATTCGGTGAAGTTTCTAATGCGGGTTGCAGTCAATGTCAGGGTTAAAGGCGCTCGCGAGGCCAGAGCCCAACTTCATGTGATGCACTCCGACGATGAGACGATTCTCCTCGGAACCAACGCACTATCGGCATTAGGCATAGAGATCAAATTCAATCCAGCACCCGTGGAAGACGGCAGCAAGGCAACAAGGCAGTCTGCCAGATTTCGTGCGAAGCGTAACACAAGGAAAGTAAGACGAACGACTGCATGAACCTTCATTCCACGAGCTCGTCTGGGCGACGAGAGGGAGGTGCGCATCATTCAACAAACCAGTTGGCTAGACGAGCACCCGAAATCGACAGCTCCGATTGAGTACAGTAGATCACCGCCTCGGGTCGAGAGGAGCAGGTCGACACTTTGGAGCGAGAACCGCGTATCAGTGGCTTGGCCTGAGCGTCAGGAATTTACGGCTCGGCCTGAGCGTCGAGGATCGACGGCTCGGTCCGAGCGTCAAGGATCGACGGCTAGATCTGAGCGTCAAGGATCTACAGCTCGGCCTAAGAGTCAAGGGCCGACTGCTCGGCGTGTGTGCGAAGGATCGGCGGCTCGTATCGAGCGCCCAGGATTTACTGCACGGTTTGAGCAAAAAGAATCGACGGTTAGGAGCGAGAATCGAGCATCGGCGGCTCGACTTGAGCGCCAAGCGGCAACGACTGGTTTCAAAAGCCCAGTATCCACGCTTCGGGTTGAGCGCAAGGGGTCGACAGCTCGGAATGAGGGCCATGAATCGACTGCACTAATGGAACGCCAAGAACCGGCATTTCAGAGGGGGCGCAACTGGTCTCCACGTCGTGTTCGACGAAACGGACCAGCAGCTCAGGAGGAGCAACGCAGCCTGACAGGACGGAATGGTCGTGAGAGATCTCCGGTTTGGCATGAACGCTCCGATTCAATAGGTCGGTACGCTCGTCATGAACATGAACCATCGGCTGAGCAGCAGCATCGAGACGTGATTCAAGTTCGGCGCGAACGTGAGCGATCGACTGAGTGGCAGCACCGACACAGGGCGCCAGTTCGGCGTGAACGTGTACGAGCACAATGCGACAGCACCGTAATGTGACACTGGTTTGGCGCGAACGTGCACAAGCGCCAGTGCGGCAGTACCGCGACATGACACCAGTTCGGCATGAACGCGTCAAAGATCGCAGAGAACCGCGAGGTCATCAGAATGGTCCTCGTCGAAGGTCTACGGTTCGGTTTGAACCACGATCATGCTCACCCAGGAGCTACGTCGGCAGGGATGATCAACGTGCTGAAGTAATGGTCCGTGGTTACCGTGAGGATCCTCGTCGTGACTCGTATGCTGATGGCTTATTTGGTGGTCGTCACTAATGGTCTGCTATGGTGTATAGAAGATCGGCTGAGTGGAGCAGCCTTTGGGAGGGGGATATGTCATGTACAGATGGATATACATCAGTGATACTGGTTATAATCCTGCCTAGTGGTATGTTGTTTAAGGATGTTATGTATCTGTTATGATGTTGTAATGTTCTTATTTTGTTAATTCTCATGATATCATCCCATCCGTTGCATTTGTAGCTTAGTGGCTCCTCATTTTGATCATGTTCTTTGAGGTCAGCAGTGGCCATATTATTGTACTCCCGCAATGTAACTCTTGTTTCGTCATGCGCAGTGGCACGACGGGTTGGCACAGCGGCGCCCCGCCCCTAATCAATTGGGGAAGGCGAGGCCATAGCCATCGACGAGGAGCGCAGCCCGGCCGGGGCTTCACGTGTCAGCTGCGGAAAGGAGAGGAGCTAAGTTTAATTCGTTTTCTGCCACGCCGGATCACATACCATTATGTTTCATTAAAAAAGGTGATTGATATAATAGTTAGCCCGCTTGCAAACATTTTCAACCTGAGTTTTATGCGTGCTGATGTTCCGAGCAGGTGGCGTACATCTTTTGTTACTCCTATACCGAAGAAGAAACCGTTTTCGGATCCCAACAATTACCGGCCCATCAAAATTACGTCTATCTTTGCAAGGCTTTTTGAAAAAGTATTAAAGAAAAGAATTATGGCTCATCTAGAGGAGCACTCCATCATCTCAGAACACCAACATGGTTTTCACAAGGGTTAATCGACAATTTCGGCTATGCTGCAGTCACTTGATGATTGGACGAGTGCGCTGGACAAAGATATAGGTGTGGATGTTATTTACCTTGATTTTTCCAAGGCATTTGACAGAGTTTCTCATCGTAAATTAGTAAACAAGCTAGAAATAGTGGGTATCCATCCGCGTATAGTGGCTTGGGTTCGTGCTTTTCTCACGGGCAGAACTTTCAGGGTCAGACTTAATAGTACGTTCTCCTCTCCTTTTGCAGTGCCTAGTGGTGTTCCCCAGGGGGGAGTGCTTTCGCCAATTTTCTTTAATATTTATACGTATGAACTTCCCTCGATTATATCCTTGAACAACGTCGGCTGTTCGGAATTCGCTGATGACCTCAAGTTGTATAAACCTATTTTGACAATAGAAGATGTTTGCAAAAAGCTCTTAATGATGTAGCCAAATGGTCGAATGAATGGAAATCGCCGCTTTCCAGCGAAAAGACTAAAGTAATGAAGCTTGGTAAGAGGCGAGTTAGGCCATTGTTATACCAAAAGTTTGCGACCGCGACAGGTGTGGTCAACTGTTACAAATCGTATCGGGACCAGACCCACACAGTAGAAAAATGCTGTGGCAAGAACAGTTTGCAGCACCTGTCGCGGTCGCTGGCTCGAAAGGGGCTGTTATGCCTGAAATGTGGAAACCGTGCGGTAATCGGTCGCTGACGCGGCTGTCCGTCGCAGTGCACTGCACAGCGACCAGCGACAGCGAGAGCGACAGCGACCCAGCCAAATCCAGCATCCTGCCGGGTGTTTTTTGGCCGTGAGCGACAGCGACGGCTGGCCCTCAGCGACAGCGACGTAGCAGTGCTCTGCGACCGCGACAGGCCTGTAGTGGGGTATAACAATGGCCTTAGTGGCTCCTATACTATCGACGGTTTGCTTCTTCTTCTTCTTCTTTGCAGCCGCAGGAAGGTTTTTGTCAAAGGTTCAAGAAACGGGCGACTGAAACCGGATTCGTCCACAAATCCATTGTTGTAAGAGTGGTAGGCCTCTTTGGGCATTCGAATAGGTGTTCAGTTGTGTGGCCACGGCTACCACAGTCCGGGCACTCGTCCGGCTTACTGCGATCGATCTTATGCAAGAATGACATCAGCATAGGGGAATGACCGCAGCGTAACGAGGCAAGGGTACTTCTAGCCCGCCTACCGAGTTCCATCTCGGTGTCGCTGACTATGGGTGGTGCGACCCCCAATATGGGATTGACGGTCATCCTACTCAAGTGATCCCTGACGAACTTGGTGTGCTCCGCACGTAAAAGACGCAGACGATCCAGTTGGGAGTCCGTCCATCTTTGTATATTAACTTTCTCGGGAGCATCCTCAAAAGGCCTTCTGATATGTCTCTCTCACGGAATTCATGATCCTTCTTAATGGGTGGTCAGGCTGCTTGACAATGTTAATAACCAGTTGCTGCGCTTGGAGTTGGCAGGGCTCTTTAACTGACAGAATTCGGGCTTCAGCATGAAGATGTTCCACTGGGGTGCTTTTAGCACACCCTGTGGCAATCCGAAGAGCAGCATTTTGGACTCGCTGCATCTTTGTCCACGATGAATCCGATATCATGTGCTGCCATACCGGTGCAGCGTACTCCAACGCCGGCTGCAATATTGCCTTGTAGGTGGTCAAAATTGTCTCCTTGCTACTTCCCCACGACGTTCCTCCCAGAGCTCGTAGGACGTTGAGCTTTGCTTTCACTGTAGCCTGTTTCTGCTCAGTATTCTTGTGGAACCTCAACGAAGGATCCAATACTAGGCCGAGCAGCTTAGGGAAACGTGCGGCAGGCAGACGAGCGTCTTCCCAATTCACAACGGGGTGAGCGCAGTGTTCCTTAGGGTCAGTGGAGAAAACTGATACAGATGATTTAGCGGCAGAGACAGTGAGCATCATATCATCGAGAAAGTTCTCCAGAACGATGAGGTAGCTATTGATCTTGCGTGCAGCTACATTAATGTCTCTGTCCCGGCACAAGATGGTGATGTCATCCGCATACGCAACGACTTTGATGTCACTTGGGGGAACGGGCAAATCTTCCAGGTAAAGACTGAACAGAGCAGGCGATATGACTCCTCCTTGAGGGACACCGGCAGCGATCGGGATGCTATTAGAGACATGTCCCTGAAACAGCACTTTTGCTCGGCGCCCTTTGATGAGTGCTGTAATCCATCGCTTCTGCCAAGGCGGGATGGTGGACCTCAATAGCTTCTCAGACAGTATGCCCAAGTTGACAGTGTCAAACGCCTTCGTGAGGTCCAGGGCTACTCCAACAGTGCGTTGAGGCTTGGTGGCGTTGAAGCCATCCAAAACATAGCTCACAATCTCCAGCAGCGCCGTGGTGGTAGAGTGTAATTTGCGGAATCCATGCTGGTGCTGCTGATTGTTATTATGCTCGGCAAGCTCCTTGACGACCAGTTTCTCAGCGACCTTTGCGATTGGTGATAACAGACTTATTGGCCTGTATCCCTTAGCCGTCGATGGTGATTTACCTGCCTTAGGCAACGGAACGACGCTTGCCATTTTCCAGTCTTGGGGTACGATGCACGTGCGAAAGGATGTGTTGATGACGTCAGCCAGGATTGGCATAATCTCAGTCGGCAGTTTCTTCAAGATCGCTGGACTAATGCCATCCGGCCCTACAGCCTTCGAGTTGCGCATCTCTTACCACCTTTTCAATCTGCGCGGGCGTCACTGCTTCTGCTTCATTCATGAGTGGCAACTTACAGAGCTCTCTTACAGTCACTCGATTTTGTTTCCCTCTCTTAGCCTGAGTTATGAAAGAATTCTTCCGAGAGCAGTTGCAGCCTCCTTTCCCGATTTGAAGACTCCATTCTCGAACTCGATCGTAGAGTAGTTGGTGGAGGTGCTCTTGCCCGAGATCTTCTTTAGAACTTTCCAAGTTGACGCTCCATCACTCTTGAAATTCATCTTCTCTGTGAATTTCTCCCAACACTCCTTCTTGTGCTTGTCCAGATCTCGCTTAATCTCGCTATCCAGCTCAGCAATGGTCGGATCCAGGTGATCTGCGACTCTCTTTGCATCCCTTGTCCTTATCTTCTCCAAGATTTCCCTGGTGACATTGGGAAAGAAGGTCTAAACTCGGCCCTCCGGAATGGCGGCTTTCATTGCCTTGCGAATCGCGTCCGTCAAGTGACGCTCTTTCTGGTGTGCACGTTTCCATTCCATGGGTAGTCATCCACATGGCGAAGTGCCACCTCCCTGAACAAGCGCCAGTCTGCAAGGCAAAGATTAAGATAAGACCTTTGACGGATACCTGAATAAGGAGCAAGAGAATTAGAGAGATCGACATGGACAAAAACGGGGATATGATCACTGGACAGAGTTGTAGCGGTAGACCAAGAGCAGGCGCTGGAGAGATTAGATGATACAAGAGAGATGTCTGGACTAGAGGATCGGCCGTTGGCCGGGAGACGAGTGGGCTGATCATCGTTGAGAATGACCAGATCGCACTCCTCCGCCCATTCTTCGACGTCTTCTCCTCTAGCGTCAGTGTCAAGCGACGAGCAGAATGTATGAGCATTGAAATCGCCTGCGAAGACAACAGAGGGTGAAAGTGAGCAGTCGTACAACTGCTTGAGTGAGGGAGTAGGGTCGTAAGATTGGGGGCAGGACGTGGTAGGAGGGATATAGATATTAAAAAGAGATATAGGTGTTTAAGAGGGAGATGGATAGGTAGGTACTCGAGATTACCGTCCTTTGGTGTGTTTGGTATGATATGAGAGGGTAGATTTGATGATACGAAAGTGGAAACTCCTCCGCCGAGAGCTGTCCTTGGAGCATGATAAGCAGTGTAGCCAGGAATGTTAGGGTGACGTGCGGTAGTAGAAGGAGAAAGTTTGGTTTCCTGAACCATTATGACATCAGGATGATGAGTACGAACAAAAAGAGAGAGTTCAGACAACTTGGCACGAAGGCCATTGAGGTTAATATGCACAATAGAGAGGGGGCGGTTGGTAAATGAGGAATCAGAGTTACTGGGGGCAGAGCACAAAACACAACGGAAGGAAGGATCGTGATGCCTCACAGAACTGAGACCCGAACAGGAGAGATGCACCCACCTTTGGCATCCGAAGCACTGGACGCTGGTATGTCTCCTGGTAACATCCTTGCCGCACGTGGCGCATGAGTACTTCTGAGCGGGTCCTGGATTCCTCTCGACGCCGGCCATTTGTAGTAGAATCCTTAGGAGAGCTGCAGCCAGCCAGCATCTCTCCCATGACAAAAACCTTCCACGCGGAGGGGTTGACGTCGGTTTGCACGGAGGTGGTCTTCTTTCCTCCACACTGCCACGGCACGAACGTACGACATCTCGGCAGCAGTTGACGGTTTGCAGTTGAGCGAGGTCAGCGAGATTAAGGACCTTGGTTTTCTTATCAAGGATGATCTTAGTTTCGATGATCACTGCCTCCAGGGGTCGTATTCGCCAACAACCCGCCGAGGGTAGTCGAAGGGAAGCGGAAGGGATGATGCCGCGCGCGGCAGAGGAACAGATCGACCCATATTACACGCTGAAAGATAGAAATGCACCTATTGATCGACTACCCTTCGGACTCTCGTCGACTTCCCTTCGATAATTCGAGGTAATTTTTCTAATTTTCATCTTTTTTTTTCGCATTTTTGGTTTTGTTTTAGCTACAAAAATAGAATTTGAAAGTTTTTGGTGGAAACACAGCATCAGAACATGCTGCAGTGTTAGTTTTTCGTAGCAGTTGCAAATCTGCGCCGTTAAAGATGCTTTAGGAAATAAATCCCCTAAGTTTTTTTTATTATTCTAATTCCATTTTAGTGGGATTGCATTTTGGTAATTGAGGCATAAATCGCTTTTCAATTTTTTTTGGTAAAAAATCAATGAAACGTGCGAAAAAACAGCAAAAAATGAATATTCACATTCAAAAATGTATAATTGTAACGAAAAAAAGGATCTGAGTCACCAATAAAAAGGAAACAAAAGACAGAATCACACGGAAATCGAGAAAATGAGGGGTTAAGAAATCAAAATGAATGAATATGACGTCTCTTCCGTGCAATTTGCCATAAATTTCGCCGCGATGCGGCCAATTTTCCCGATCAAGCGATGCAAAAACTTCCGGTGGTCGCGAGGGAAGCCAAGGGAGGCGAGAGGTGGCCGTGGAGGGCGCGTTTTGTACTGAAATGTCACCTCATTTACCCTTCGACTACCCGGCGGGTTATTGGCGAATACGACCCCAGGTCGCGTCCACGGCTAATAGGATGATGCACAGCGCGTTTCGAGCACTATCAACTACCTATACAAACCTACTGACTCAGGTGTGTAAAACGTACGTACGTCCACTCATGAAGTATGGTACGGTAGTCTTTAATCCATACAAAAAAGGATCTATCGATGCGCTGGAGAAAGTCCAAAATACCTTTACACGTAGAGTTTTCTTCAGGACATCGTGGTTTCAGACTAATGGTAACGTGTGTCACGTCAACAGGAACGCTAAATTGGGCCTAACCACTCTAGAGCACAGGAGAAGAAGGTTTGATATGATAATGATGTATAAGATCATTTATGGGAGTGCTGGTATCAAGGCTAGCCGGCTGTTCAACCTTAGACCATCAACCACTAGGGGAGGACCGTTGAAATTGGGCCTCATTGGGGCCAGGCGGAATGTACGACAGCACTTCTTTGTCAATAGGGCGGGGTCTGAATTCAATAAACTACTTCGGTCAGGTTTGGTAGTGGGGAAACTCAGTGAATTCAAAAAGACACTTGAGTGTTATCTGTTGTCCCAGGAGTTATGTTTGTAAGATCTCCTTTCTTCATGATGCCGGTGTATGCCTAATAGTCAGTTGATCCATTTGCTTTATTATTGCTGTTCGACTAATTTTGGTGCCTTTTGTCTCTTAATTGCCGTTGGGTATTTCTTTTTTTTGTTGTTGTTGTCTTTGACACGATGCTACCGTGTAATAAATCAAATCAAATCAAGCCAGGCATATATGAGCCGGCCATTCGCGGTCGGCGGGTCTTCTGGGCCTTTGTCTTCTCAGGTATTGTCGTGTCTTCTCGGTTGGAGGAAAAGCGTGCAGCTAGGCGGATAGCCTGACCAGCAGAGGAGGAAGCCCGATCTCAGCTCATAGCTGACGGGTCTTAGTGCTCTGGGCCGGAGGCCAGTTTTATCTTAGCGATCTCCGTGGTGCGCGGATTGATTGCTAAGAGAGAGAGAGAGATCGAGGGCGATAGAGGATTTCACTCCTGCCCCTCGACACTGTCCGCAGGCGGCTGCTCGGTGAGAGCAATCAATAAACGGTCGGTGAGTTTACGGGGCCTCGTCGTGGCTGTCGTCTCGCTCCTCGGAAGGAAAATCGATCTTGCTGCTGTGCCAACCCCTCAATCATCATCATCCTCATCTACTTACCATCACATTTATTTGGAAGTCAATAAGGATAAACTATTAATCCAGCTTCGTCTACCCGTGTACTCTGACCTGGTTTAGGCCAGCTGTATCTCGTGATCTTGAACTGCAGTAGTTGTTGTCGCTCGTAATTGGGCATAAACTTTACTTCTAGGCGGTGGTGCCGACTTTCCAGTGCTGGCGATCAAGGAGACAGCCAACCAGTCGAGGATTATGGAATCCCAGGACGGTATGTCCTCTAGATCGCCTATACTCGAGTACATCCAGCCTAACACAACAACTGACAAGCGTTCTTTGTTCAGATGTTCAAGAACTGAGAATATCTTAAAGAATTTTCTATAACATCAAACTGCGCCTAAATTCCTGTGTACACGGCTGTCAGCACAGTTTGACTACTAATCGATATCAAGTGCATGACACGCGGCCACATGCGAAAACCATGAATTACAAGGAAGTAATTTCAATCAGTAATAACTTGTTAACTTAAGGTCCGTTGCAAAATCCAATCACAGATTCGGGAAGAGCAAGTCCGAATTGAACATGAAACATTAGCAGATTCTCAAAAGCCCTTATATCACTAACGGGGTCACCTTCTTAAATGATTTTTCGCCCCGAGCCGCCTCACAGTTCGGCTATCTTTAACCCATCTCCGGGCGACTGCTGTTGCTGTCTGGGCGAACTGGACAAGCCCGGATAGCAACAGCAGTGTCCCGAAGATTGGAAAGACGGGCTGAAATGTCACGTGGCTCCGATGAATGGAATGAAGCACATTTAGCGAAAGGCTAGTCAGTTCGAAAACCTGTGTGTATTTGTAAGCGCGGCTGAGAGAAGGACGCAAATAGACACTCAATGGCCCGCATCTCAACGTTCGAAACGTTTAAAAACTCCTTCATAGAACGACCCCACTTGAGCGATCCTGAAAATTATATCAGCCTAGTGATGCACCACCACCTAGAAAATCCCGCCCCAGCCGCGAGTAGGGTAAAAAAATGAAGTTCAAGCAAAGAACCGATCGTCGACAGTAACAGCAATAACACGATTAGATCAACGCAATTGAATAGACAGCTTTAACTGACATAAATCACATTTCCCCTCCACTTCCACTTATTATTAATATTTTTCAACTTCTACATGGCTACATATAAAAAGGCAAGTGTAGGGAATCCGATCCGATCTGGTTCAGACCGATGTTGTCTGAAAACAGTTCTGATATCCGAAAAGGAGGAATCGTGAAATGGTCTTCTGTCACAACGGGAGAGAAAACACAGAAACACGATATCTGACTTCAACTACCATCTATCGAAAAGGGGTCTTCCAAGCAAAAGAGGTTTGGTTTGCGTCAGAAACGTTCCAACAAAAAGGGAACAATAGGTAAGTAGATTGAGGAGAGCCTACAAAAAGTGAACAATATTCTCTGAGAGTAATTTTATTGGTGAACACTCCTTAACAGCGGAAACAAACCGTTGTGGCATTTTACGATGATGAGTTTAGTGTCTTTCGGAAAAAGGACTTCTATTCGTTAACGAGATTCTACGCGATTACTCTTGCCTAATGCTGTATTTCTATTTTATAGTTGTGCTTTTCCTTACAGCAAGACCTAACCGTCTAAGTCTTTGCGACATCATCTTCTATTCTGATGATAAGAGTTAGGTTTACATGCACATACGTTTAAACGGTTCTCTCGTAATCAAGACCATTTTCGGAACCACAGAGTGCTTCCGTGTAGAACACCGCAACGGTTTGTTTTTGCTGTTAAGAAGTGTTCACCAATAAAATTACTCTCAGAGAATATTGTTCATTTTTTGTAGGCTCTCCTCAATCTACTTACCTATTGTTCCCTTTTTGTTGGAACGTTTCTGACGCCAACCAAACCTCTTTAGCTTGTAAGACCCCTTTTCGATAGAATTGTTCACTTTTTATTGATATTACAAAGTAATATCTATGAAAAATCTTCAATATTTTCAAATAGCATGGATTGCTATAATAATCAGTGAGCAACAAACTTGTTGCGCACGCTACAAATGAAGCGCTACTCACTTTCCACGACGTCCTGATGACGTCATCAGATGCCCTATGCACTCTCATGACATCCTGATGACGTCATCGGATGCCCTATGTACTTTACATGACACCCTGATAACGTAATCAGGTGCCCTCTGTACTTTGCATGACACCCTGATGACGTCATTAGATGTCTATGTACTTTAGATGACCCTGATGCCATCATCAGATGCCCTATGTACTTAAGATGACCCTGATGACGTCATCAGATGCCTTATGTACTTTACATGACACCATGATGACGTCATCAGATGCCCTATGCACTCTACATGTCATCCTGATGACGTCATCAGATGCCCTATGTACTTTACATGACACCCTGATAACGTAATCAGGTGCCCTATGTACTTTGCATGACACCCTGATGACGTCATTAGATGCCTATGTACTTTAGATGACCCTGATGCCATCATCAGATGCCCTATGTACTTAAGATGACACCCTGATGACGTCATCAGATGCCTTACGTACTTTACATGACACCATGATGACGTCATCAGATGCCCTATGCACTCTACATGACATCCTGATGACGTCATCAGATGCCCTATGTACTTTACATGACATCCTGATGACGTCATCAGATGCCCTATGTACTTTGCATGACACCCTGATGACGTCATCAGATGCCCTACGTGCTTTAGATGACCCTGATGACGTCATCAGATGCACTATGTACTTTACATGACACCCTGATGACGTCATCAGATGCCCTATGTACTTTACATGACACCCTGATGACGTCATCAGATGCACTATGTACTTTAGACGACACCCTGATAACGTCATCAGATGCCCTATGTACTTTGCATGACACCCTGATGACGTCATCAGATGCACTATGCACTTTGCATGACACCCTGATGACGTCATCAGATGCCCTATGTACTTTGCATGACACCCTGATGACGTCATCAGGTGCCCTATGTACTTTACATGACACCCTGATGACGTCATCAGATGCACTATGTACTTTACATGACATCCTGATGACGTCATCAGATGCACTATGCACTTTACATGACACCCTGATGACGTCATCAGATGCCCTATGTACTTTACATGACATCCTGATGATGTCATCAGATGCACTATGCACTTTACATGACACCCTGATGACGTCATCAGATGCCCTATGTACTTTGCATGACACCCTGATGACGTCATCAGGTGCCCTATGTACTTTACATGACACCCTGATGACGTCATCAGATGCACTATGTACTTTACATGACATCCTGATGACGTCATCAGATGCACTATGCACTTTACATGACACCCTGATGACGTCATCAGATGCCCTATGTACTTTACATGACATCCTGATGATGTGATCAGATGCCCTAAGTACTTTGCATGACACCCTGATGACGTCATCAGATGCCCTATGTATTATACTTTACATGACACCCTGATGACGTCATCAGATGCCCTATGTACTTTACATGACATCCTGATGATGTCATCAGATGCCCTATGTACTTTACATGACATCCTGATGATGTCATCAGATGCCCTAAGTACTTTGCATGACACCCTGATGACGTCATCAGATGCCCTATGTATTATACTTTACATGACATCCTGATGATGTCATCAGATGCCCTAAGTACTTTGCATGACACCCTGATGACGTCATCAGATGCCCTATGTACTTTACATGACACCCTGATGACGTCATCAGATGCCCTATGTATCGAAAAGTACAGCCTACGACGTGTTTAAGCGATTTGGTCTACCAACTGATAATATCTTTTTTGATATGATAAGTAGTATAGTGAGGACCGAATATTTTCGAATAATCCCATCAAACGATTTTTCGCCTCAATCTCGAAATGATTTGAGCTCACTCTGCTTTTCAGACATCAAGTAAAGGGAAACCTTTCCAGATTCCATGGCAGAGTGAATTTTTGTGCATTCACAGAATCAAAGATTACAGTTATTCGAAAGTAATCAAATATTCGAACTTTTTTGAATAACTGACGATTGTGATCTTGTCAATGCAAAGAATTCCACTCTGCCATCAATCATGGAAAGCTTGTGTACTGCTTGATGTCTGAAGATCAAAAAAAGCACAAGCCATCCTGGCATCGAAACGAAAAAAAGTGATTGATTGAATTATTCGAAATTATTCGGTCCTCACTATAATAAGTAGTAAAAAGTGAAGTAGTTAATGTCAAAGTGAGTAAGTAATCATATCTGTCCACATACCAACTTACCTACCTGCCCAACTGATCGCCTGCGACCACTGGCAGTGGCTAGTGGCAGGAACGAGGAACAGGACACGAGGGACGCGTTACAAGAAAAAACGCGAATTTTAGCTAAGCTTCCGCCGATCTAACTTTGTTAATTTTCAATCGATTTGGCTCAAATTTCGTCAGCGGGTGTCTTCTAGACTCTCTCACTTATATCCAGAAGGAAATCTCTAGAAAATTTGTTTTACAGGTTTTATTAACTACTTTACCAAAATCTAAGTGATCACAAGTGCCAGGCAAAACCAAACCTCTCCAGCCGCTTCGCGGCTGGAGCGATTCTTATGTGATCTGAAGCCGCATTTTCTTCATAAAACAGGCTTTTGTGAGATCCTCACGCATATTGCCTCTGAAAGAAATGCCAATGTACTAGAAGACTGACGAAGCATGAAAAAAGAAGCACCAAACGCTTGAAATAATTGCGCAACTCAAACTGCAGTACTTTCTGTTCTTCGTTTAGAATTTGAATAAGTCATCGCTAGCGCTATGCAAACATGATCTAATGATCACATCGCCACATTACATTAATTTTTAGAGGACACGATGCTAATACTATACTTCAAATTTATCATATATCGTTCAAGGACTATTTTCCGCACTAATTGTAAGAAGCAAGCAACAATGTCCGGAAACAAATCATGTATAAATGGAATATACATATTGTTAGAGAGATTATTAGAACATTCTAGAGACCACATCAAGTTGTTTTTTTTCTCACGTTTGCCTTATGCACTCGTAATAGACTTATACTTATACAAGGTGCACACCCACGCCGCTTCGCGGCGTACTTGTGGTCGTGCTTTAGGATCTATGGATTATTTAAATTACAGGGTGGTGCCTCGCTGTGCTCAACAGCCTTAAAGGCATCGTACGCGCAAAAAGCGGTGTCTTATTTTTCTATGTTTTCGAGTAGGCAAACTCTTGAGGTAAGCCATAATAGCAAAGAAACTTCAAAAAACTCTTGATTTGGATAAACGTGTTTAAAAACTTTTTGAAAAGTTGACTTTCCACCCCCTCCGTCGAATTCGGTGTGTCCAGTGCATTAAGTTTTTCTGAACGTCTGAAGTGGTTTCACGCTTTAAACTGTCTATGTGAGAAAACTTCTTTTGCCTTTCTTCTACCAAAATCACTTAAAAATTAAAAGCTTCCACTGTGCAAATTTGGATGATAAGTGCTAGATGGCTGGTGAGAACTGGTGGCGAATCCTCATCTTTAAACCATTCCAACCTCATAACCCTACGTTTTTGACGCGCCATAGTTTACCGGTGTGAACTATCGGCCTCATTCATGAAATTGAGCCAAAAAATGGAAAACGGTTTCCAGCGCAAACGATGCCTTTAGGCCCGTACAGTACCGCACAGTTTGTTGCAGGAAAAGCATTTGCGGCGTTTTTCGCGCGCACAAAGCGCTGCATCGCCATAACTTGCTTCAAAGCGGTCCGATTTCAATTTTGAAGTAAATTCGGAATCGCTTTCATTGAGCTCTATACGATAGTGTTAAAAAATGATATGTTGAACTTAAGAAATGCATCGAGAAATGCAAAGTTTGCACCACATAATCCCTCATTATGAACTGGACAGACGATCATGATAGCAGAGATATTTCATGTTCTGATTTGTTGTCGACATGAATTTTAGAAGGAAATACACATTTTCCAACAGGATACGGGAGTTGCAATGGCTCTCTACATTTGCCTCACTGAGAGGATCACGAAAACTACCTCTAAAATTCATTTCGTCAATTTCGAAGCGAGATATGGCGATGTAGCGCTTTCTCTGAGAAATATTGCCGCGACTCTTCCGCTACTGCCCCGCGACTCCACCGTGATCCCGGACTGTTCGGCAACCCCCCAGCGACCCTTAACTCTTCCGCGGCTTTGCCGCGACTTCTTCGTGTGTCAAGCGTTCGCAAATCTACCGCGACTCCCTCAGGACTTTTCTGCGACCCTACCGCAATTCGGTGAATGAAGAATAGTCCGCGGTTCTGCCTCGCGACTCCCCCAGCAGGCGCCAAGCCGAAGGAGTTGCGGCGGAGTCGCGGCAATATTTCTCCGTTGTATGAGCAGAATACGTCACAAAAAGCCCCTTTTGCAGAAAAAGGACTTGTGCGCTACTGTATGTTTTCACGGAAATCAGTTATACTGTGCTCAATCAAGCTCACGCAAGGAACTTTCGCTATGCAGTGCATAACCCTTTACAGTCTGACACAGATTCGAAAGAAGAGAATTTACGGAGGAAGTTATGACACATTTCTTCACGAATTGATGAACGTTTCGGTTTAGATTGATGTCCCGCTCAGTTCTTGAACTCATCGCAGAAAGGAACAGTTGAAGCAATAGGCACGCATGAATCCTAATATATGAAGTAGAATGTTTTCTCATTGACACGGGAGGTCAATCACCAAGGCTGCATGCGTGGACAGTGTGTGCGTGACAACAGGGTGTCAATTGTTAACGAAGCGTGGCGATGACTACTTTCCGTTCATTGTCTCACACACACACACACACACACACACACACACACACACACACACACACACACACACACACACACACACACACACACACACACACACACACACACACACACACACACACACACACACACACACACACACACACACACACACACACACACACACACACACACACACACACACACACACACACACACACACACACACACACACACACACACACACACACACACACACACACACACACACACACACACACACACACACACACACACACACACACACACACACACACACACACACACACACACACACACACACACACACACACACACACACACACACACACACACACACACACACACACACACACACACACACACACACACACACACACACACACACACACACACACACACACACACACACACACACACACACACACACACACACACACACACACACACACACACACACACACACACACACACACACACACACACACACACACACACACACACACACACACACACACACACACACACACACACACACACACACACACACACACACACACACACACACACACACACACACACACACACACACACACACACACACACACACACACACACACACACACACACACACACACACACACACACACACACACACACACACACACACACCCACACCCACACCCACACACACACACACACACACACACCCACACGAAGCAGCGTATTGTTAGTACGATGTATTAATACAAGCACAAAGGAATGGGATGCATAAAATAAGCTTGAAACATTCGCCTTGAAAAAGACTAAAGTTGGAGCAATGCATACTCAGTTAGAACGTACTCGCATCCCGGCTAAAACGGATTAAACCCGTTTGTCAATCAATAGCGGGCTTTGAGCAAAGACGGCGGCACTTCAAAAACCAAGCAGAGACGGAGCAAAGCATTCGAGAGCTTTTTCATCCTCGAACAGCTGGATGAGCGATAGGTACAAGAGAACAGACCAGGTCGGCATAAAGATTAATAAGAGTCTAATCCATCTCATCACATGCAACACTAATGAAGCTGATCCCAATCAGGGATTGACGGGATTCCGAATTTCGATGGTTTTGAACCTTTCGATTTTTGAGTTCCGAGAAAAGGCTGAAAATGCGGAAGAAATCGGAAATATCCACGAGAAATCCCTAGATGGTTATTTTGGGTGCTAAACTCGAATTCGAGGTCCGTCTTCACTTTTCATAAAGCCAGGGTTGATTGTGTTTACATGTAAATTATTCAATGAAGAAGGACAAGCCCAAGTTTTTGGTAGGCACAGTCAGCAGGGGAGGGCTAAGAATTTCACTGAGCGAATATACGATTTCCGATGGTTTTTGGCGCTCCGATTTCAGAAATTCAGAAAAAAAATCCGCTCGTCTCTGATCCCCATGCATGATTTAGCCTTTCTGTTTTAAAAAACAAAGCACATTAAAAGTGCCTCACAACACGCGGAAAGTATGAACAGGTTGTAAAATAGCAAAAAAAGCGCCGAACCTCACGTTTCATAATGAAATGAGACGTCCCAAAATTGATTCAAATGGTCCATTGCAATTCAGTACCTTTCCAGTCGTACATATTTCACATACTTCTTTCATAGTTGTCTCTTCCAATTTCCCATTTCAATCAGAGACAAAAAGGCTTTTTTATAAATTGGATTTACACACGGTAGAGGAATACCAGGTCAAAAGGACTTTGCATAAATGGATATAGGTCAGCCCCCCCCCCTCCCCTCCCAGGTGTTTTTATAGCCTCACGAAGTGCTAAGATATCCTTCATGGTCCTCACCGCAAGAGCGACAAGCGCGCGGCGCGGGACGACGAAGTTTTTTTTTATTTCGTGCGCCGGGAATCGCGATAGACAACTATGGAAACTCCAGCCGCCATGACGGGATTAGCAAAGTTGGGCCGTGCCAGGGGCCACTGATGCACTTCTCACACGGTAGCGTAGGACGAAACAGGTATTCAAGAAATAACGCAGAAGACGAAACCGACAGAGAATCCATGGCGGTCAGGGTCAAATGATTACAACCTTGCGGGACAAGGGGGAGGACGTTAGATACTCCGAAAAATTTGAGGTGGGGGAGCCCTTAAGTTTTTGAGCCAGAAAATGAATTGTGAACATTACTGAATCCCTGTTGTCTGGTGGCTTTCGTGATTTGTAATTCGTTGTGAGGTATGTAACTCTCTCACATTTGTGCTGCTATCCTTCTCATACACCTCATTTTATCCCCTAAAAAATTGTTGCTTCCCGCAAACCTCCGTAATGAACAATATCATATTTCGCGAAGAGGAATGGGACGTCACGCGGGGGCTGAACATATGGTACCCTACCTTAGAGCTGAAGAAATCGATTCGAGAAGTCAAAGCCACAATGCACATAGCACGACGGAAGCCTGACATACGCGAAATGAATGTAGCTTCTTACATAAGAGAAACAATAACACTGAAACGTCTCGTTATTCTTGAAGAAAAAAACAGGAACAGTAATAAGAAGGTTGCACATACATGACTTTACCTCCGTAGGGCACACAAGTTTATCCTTCTTTGCAAAAAAAAAGAATACGATCATGTGTTTTATGCTGCACTTACGTACCCTCGTTGTCCCACGGGACAGTAGCCGCTTGTCCCTGAATTTTCGCACCGGAACAAGCGGCTACTCTAACGCTGAACAACGAGAGGACGGGTTTTCAAGAGAAGTGAAACTTTTTGGAGGAGGGGCGTAAAAACGTTGTGTCACAAACAAACTTTAAACGGAATTTGAACTGACACTGCCCGAGGCTCTTCCGTAGAGTCGAGAAAACAGCCGTGGTTTCAGAAAATTAGAGAAAAATCAATGAAAATTCCAATTTTTTTTTTCAAAAAATTCTCAAAATCACAAGGTAGCTGAGTTGAACGCAAAACACAGATGTCAGGCAGGACACGAACCTGCATTGAACGCTTTCCGGGCGAGAGTGTTACCATTACACCACCGACACCCCGCTCTGCATACCTCAGCTATTATGGCATCTGATATTCAAAAACATCAAAACTTTTAAAAGCTTCGATATTGCTGAGAAACTTCACCCAAGAGGACGGCGCAAAAATTCTCGACATCTTTCGAAAATTTTGGTCACCAAGGGGTTAGGGTGGGGGGCGTAGCTGCGTTGAGGTCAAGCACCACGGTATGCTTGACCCTGTTTCGTACAGCTTAGAAGAACGGAGACTTTAGATTTCGAACGTTTTTAAGAGGTTGCTCATGCAACGCTTTCTCATTGTCAGTTGCCATTATGAGAGCGGTTGGCATCTCGTCCCCAAGGCGTTTTCGCATCATTATTAAAACCTGCCACAGTTAGGAGTTCCCACTGTTTTGTGGCTGGCAAAAAGAGCGAAAGCAACTTTTTTTATCTCTCAATGGAAAATGAGTAAACGAAAATAATAAGTTCCCATAGTGTTTGGCGACTCGGAATAACTCCACTGAATAGATAAGAATGCGGGCTTGGGTGTCTTAATGGACTAACACCACAGAAACAAGCAACGATTCATATCAGAACGCAACAGCTGTTGGAAGAGGACAACGAAAATTATAATTGAATGCAGGATGTTCCCCATGTGTCGAACCGCGTCCTGGAAACGTGATGCCATGCGATAGACGAGAGCAAAGGGCCGACCTTCCTCGACACACGGATAGGACAGACTTTACGGCGAACACATTGTTCAAAGTGATGGACTCACAATGATTGACGTTAATCACTCAGTGTTTTGATCAGCATGCAAATGAGTTAACGCGGCAGCCCAAATGCCCTATCCAATGCGCTTAAAAGATAGCCACAGAGAGGGCTACAGGGCAGGAGATTCATCAACATTGTCGGGTAAAAACGGAGCGCGGCTCATTTGTAGTCGCACTGTGGATCGCTGTAGCTGCATTGAACCATATAGGCGTTAAGGTCTCAGCCGTACCCTTCAATTTACGTGGTTATCTCGAGCAAGTTTACCCGAGTGTTGGCTGCGTTTAAAGTAAACGAGTCTGCTGCGATACCACGGCGTAACTTCTGCGTATTTCTAAGCATCAAAAATTGCTTTAGAATAGCAAGAGCACATGAACTAGCACACACTCTGGTTTAATCGAGAATGGCTGTTCTGGTTCGATTTTCTCCTTTTGTTCGAAAATTTCATAACCAACACAGAAAACACAAAGGTTCGATTTTCTTTATCCCAATATGACAACCTTCTCCTTCGGGATTCCCAAAAAAGAAAGTTTTTTTGGAGATCCATTCAAAGATGTCAAGCTAATGGGACTTGAGTACGGTCAACCCAGTAATCTGGCTACTAACAGTCTACCCTGAAAGCAGTATTACGCAGGGAGGTCCCGTCTGTCCGATGTCCACGTTTGACTCACAGAAGGCGAGATTCCTTCATTGTCTCAGGGAATGGTACAACTCCATAGAAGGAACTCACAGTTGTATTCGCATTATCAAAGTAGCACCCACAGTCCAACCTAGTCTTCACAACTTCAGAATACGCAGGCTTTTCGACATGCTTAGTTAGTCGATGAGAAAGACGAATTTTCTAGTGAATTTTCGGGCTGAACAGCAGTTAGATATCTTGCGAGCCATTACGCCCAGTGTCGTTCTTCACTTTTTCTATTCGCGTTTGTGTGAGTATCCCACAACAGTTTGCCAGTGGAGAAATTGTTGACTTCATAGACTTGGATCCATCCACTTACGCATTTGAACCAGCAACATTCGCCCATAGTGACAACCAATATAATACCACCCGCGTAGAACAGACTCCACGAATGCTGTTTCTGTATAACTCAGTCGACCTCGTCAATGAAAAGCACGAACAGCGTTGAAGACACTAAAACACTCTCTAACGGGCCTGCAATCGTTGGTGAACGTCACGCTAACGCGGAGAAGAAAAACTTGGTTCAATTCATACTTCGTTGCTCTAATGATGTGTTACGTACAGCAATTCAACATAAATAAATCAATTTCTCCACCAAAACGTCCCTGAAATTGCGTTTCATAGAAATACTTCTATTTTAATGGACGAATCTTCGGAGAATGGGAGAACACCATGTATGTCATGTAAACTACGCTGCAACGGAAGCGCAGTGGCTGCCTTTGGCAAACATCATTGGTACGAACGAGGCTGTACTCTATGATTACACCATCAAATTAGAGCAGCAGACAAAAAAACGGGAGGCCCTACTCCAGGATAAGTGAAGGGATCTCGAGGAACCATGTTCAACAAAGAATAATGGATCCTGATGATAAAACATTGAAAGGCACAAAAACATTAAATTCAAGCGATTAGACGAACCGTGAGCCTCAAATAAAACGGAAGCAATAAAACCCACACATTTTCGAGAAGGCTTCTTGGCGAATAAATAGCGAATTCTGACGAACAGCAGAGGGATTATTCCTACACGGGACCGGTATGACGAATAGACAATGCAGCGTCCCGTGAGCACAGAAAAACTCCGTGTATACGAAAGAGGACAACTAAACACAGCGTTGACGAGGAGAGTCCGGGTCCATCAAAAATTCAATAAATTACCAGAAACAGTGGATCGCCGTTTCGAAACCGGCATCGCCATTGATTGGGAAGTCACAAAAGATGAGAAAACAGAAGCTACGCTGTTTGAAGTATTCAAAATCACGATTAGGCAGCCCCTAATTTTCGAATAACGGAGATTTCTGAGGTCGATTCGACTTCTGAGACTTTACAATCAAAGTACGGCACAGGGGAAGGATATCCTCAGGGAGGCCTGAGCTGCACAGGGGTGGAGGGGGAGGGTCTTAGCTCTGCCGGGACTTCGAATGGATCATTTTGAATGGTTGGTATCAGGAATGTGCCTAATTACGACTAATGACTAACGAATTTAACGACTAACGGGCTTTTTGGGCGTTACGACCAACGCAATTAAAAATATTTTCGTAAGGAATCCCAAAATTCGTGAGAAAGCCAATAGTCATTCAAGTCGCGCTCCAACCCAAGGCTTACACCAGGATTGATACATATTGCCCTGTTGGTTGTTCTAGGTGAATGGTACCAGACAGCCATAGCCTTCAGTATTTATTATTTCCACTGACACTGCTTCGCAGTTCTGTAACCCCCCACATTATGACCCCAACTGAACGTTGCGCAAGGTTAGGCGCAGTCGTTTGTGCGACTTACTGAACCGGTTCCGGCACTGACCGGCCCCAGCGGAGATTTTTGCAGAAAACACTATCAGAGGTGATAATATGGAGCGGTGCCTGCAGGCCACAACTGCCCAACGACGGAAACTGTATTCATTCATTTATTTGTCAATCATGAATGAGGAACAGAAACATGAAAGTAATTAATATACATCCAGATTGACTAAAAAGAAAAGAAGCTTGAAGCAAACTAAGCTTCTCGCACGCGAAAACAGTGCCTCTATTTCAAAGATCTGACGTTTTGATTATAAGCTCTTCGCAAATCAGAGGCCATTCACTTATAGAAAAAACTGTGTTCAGTGAGATCCGTAGCAGCCAACAGTTTGTGGGGTTCCAAAAGGGATGGCTGAGAAAATAAATAGAAACAAATACAGCTATCGAGAATTATTTTTCTGTTGCCCTTCAAGCAGCATGAATGAGAGCTTCCGTTGACACCTTCGTTAACATCACTTCCGCCCAAGCAGAGGGTTTGACCAGATTTTGACCATTGAGCAGCTGTCTGTAGGATAACCCTACCGAGATCCAGCGCAACTGGTAGGAAACCATTCACGAGCGGATGCGGGGGCACCTCTTTGATCTAAATACGATGATATCCGATGATTGGATTGTGAAAGCTGCCGTCCTTCGATTTTCAGTCATAAATTCGAGATATAGGGTTTCTATAAAGTGGTGCTGGGACCTCTCAGGGGTAAAATTTTCACTTAGGTGCTAATTTCTTCCGACCTCTTCCCATTATGGGGAGAAGCTTGAAACCACGCGCGCGTTCAACGCGCGACGCTGGGAAGAGAACAATTAGTGTAAAGTCAGTGCAGTTCTCCGTATCATCACCATGGAGAAAATCTCAAATAACATCATATAGCAGCGCAGAATGGCAAATTTTGCACTGAAAAGAAAGCAACGAGTTCAAGAATTTCTCGGTTTCCCATATTGTTTCTTTTCTTATTGAAAAAAATGACAAAAATCGATAAACAAACACTCTCGAGTATTAAGCTTTCGTGCATATTTTTAATTATGTATATGTAGGTTTGCAGTTTGATCTAGGTTCCCTAACAAGGAATTATTTGTGTCTGTGATGGCCATGAATGTTTTCGAAAACATACATCTCTTCATGCCTTCCTTTTTTTCTATTCATAAGGGCTTTTTTCCCTCAACTGTGCTTGTTTTCAAAGCCTAGATTTTCAACGACTAACGAGGGTTTTGGCCGGTTGAACGACTAACGAATAACAAATTACAAAATTTCTATTACGCACATCCCTGGTTGGTATACACTGTTTAGAGTCGGTTTTTTTTACGAAGAATTTGATTTACGTGAAATGTTGTCGTAACAGCTATTTTATTGCAAAGGTTTTAATTATAGTAAAGGTTCGCCTAAGGTTGAATATAAGACACAAAGGTTTGAGCGTGTATCCAGAACGCTCGCTAAGTAAACTGTAATGATTCCATGTGGGAAGTTATGATGTGTGCTCATCGTCTAGGATGGACGCTGAAAGGCGTTACACTGTTTGGACCCATACCCGAATAGGATATTCGAGTCGAGCGGGGTCAATTTACTCCGAATACGAACTTTCACCTTCTAGGACGGACGCTGAAATGCGCTGAAAGATACGTCATCTAATTCTTTGTTATTGTCTTGTTTCTTATGATTTCTTTTCTCCAAATTTTACATCTTTTGAAGAAATTGTTTCCTTTTAATTTTCAGACCGAAAAAAAAAACAGAACAAATAACGTTTCTGGAGGGGGGAGGGGGTCTGAGCAAATTTGGCCTCGTCCATACCTCGTGCCGAATCGTTTCCAATAGAAACTAGACTTCGGAACGCGGCTGAAGTTTTCCAACCGACTTCAACAGATGGCATCTCGATTCATCGCAGCTTGTTTGACACCAATATTACAATCAACAATGCTTCCGCAATAGCGAAATATTCCAGCACAACATGAACTAAGAACAAAGGGATCGGAATTTGGGATTATACGCTTTTTTCACTCAGTACTTGCAAAACAACTCGACGTGCCTTAGCGGCTCAGAAATTTCAAATATTATTAATCCAAGGAGAGAATAAAGCAAACAAGAATAGAATACGATTTAAAGGCAGCGTTCGCGATGATCACCCTCAGTGACTTTCCACAGTGAATTGATAGGCGAGAAGAATTCTAGGCTCCCAGTGCCGAAGGAACGGTAGGAAACAAGCCAGGAGTGGCAAAATAGCGGCTGCAAACAGGCGTTTTGGTGTCCCAGAACCGCCCCGTGCCCCATTTCCGCCCTCTCGATGTGAACAAATGAACACTCAGATTACAGGACCAATCAAGTTAAGGAAGTGCTGATAAGCGAGCTGATCGCCTGATAGGCATCATCCTTCATAGCGGTCAATTCCTCCACGCTCAAAAATCAACGTAAACAAGAGAGGGCATTGTTTTGCTCAAAAACGCGTCTTTTTTAGGTATGCCTCGCTCTAAAGGGCACCAGACCTTCCGTAAACCGTGGAGATATCGCAAGTGATACTTGTAGTGAACACTGCCTTTAGGATTATTTCTACTGAAGAAAAATAATCAGAATATTAACCTGAAAAGTCTCACAAATCTCTAAAAAATTCTCACCGCTAATTGGAACAGAAAAGAGCAGACGAGAAAAGGTGCTCTGTACACTATTTTGCTGCGGCCAAATTTGAGCAAAGATCATAAATTGCGTTTTACAGGATTTTTAGAGCCTAACAGTGCACAAGTCTGTACGCTGAGGTCCGGTACTTCCATAGAGGTATTAAAGACATTGATTCTAAGGAAATAATAATTCCATGGGTAACTTTACTGTTATTAACAAATACTTATATCGCCTTAAAAATGATAATGACATTGTTTCATTCCTCACACCCAGGTGAACATACGTGAGCATGAATAATTATTTGAAAAAATAAGAACTAGCGTGTTGTTGGATGAGTGGACCGTTTCCGCCTCTTTCCCCAACACCCAACTGGTGGTCGAGGTGTGCGCTTCGGGAGAGGTTCAAAACTAGTAAAAGGCATCGCCAACCGACGAGAAGCTGAAAACGCCTGCGCAGCACGCCATAACATTTTCGAACAAACAGTTTACCATACAGTATTCGCGCCCGCATTAAAAGTACAGAACACCCAGAAAATTATTTTTTCAGTTTATATGCTAATACTGGAGATGGTCACACGCTGATCACAGTGGTATCTTTAGAATCATTCAAGACATCCTCCGAAAGGAGTTATGGTTTCACGAAAAAAAAAACCTATTATTTGAGGACGAGAAATTGGTGAACGAGTTGTCCTAGGCTTGCATTTCTTTCGTTCGCAATCCATGCGCGAGAGCGAGCCAGGATAAAGAGAAAGACCGATAATGAACCGAACAACGTAGACTCGGCTGAGACTCATCCATCCATCCCGCCGATATCGAGGTCGAAAATCAGGAAGGGGTGTGGCACGTGGTGGTGAGCAGCGATGAGGGTAATAAAAGTTTTGAACTTCAGAAATTGGAACTCGGAAATCGAAACAAAATTAAAATTTCGGAAATCAAAAATCGAGGTGTCTATAGGCCGCCTTCAATGCATCCGTTGAAGCAAAGCATAAACTACATAAAAGACGTTTAGTGAAGTCTGTATTAAACTCTATAATGTCCAGCTTTGCCTGTGCTCTAAACTTTGTTCTCTTCTGAATACGACTATGACTTTTTAGAAATGCATGCAACTATTCATGTATTCTTTCTTTTGAACCCTTGAAGGCTATTTTCGGCCTTCGCAGGGCTTATTGTCAAAGTCTAGATTCATAGCGGTTAAGGATTAGCGACTGAAAAGGGCTTTGAGCGACTAACTATGTAATTATAAAATTTCAATTACGCACCTCCATGGATCCCGAAAAAAATTGACTTGCTTCAAAGGCAGTGTTCACGATGAAAAAAAGTTGTCCGTTTTTTAGCGGAAACGTAAGCTTGGGTTCCTCTAAAAAGAGTAAGGAGGAAACTATGACGAAAAACGGCCAGGAAAAAGGTGGAAATCTCCCTGGACCAGCAAACCTATTGGATCACCCCTCCCACGTCATAAGACAGTTGTCCACCATTTGTTTCACAAGAGAAACAGTTGTCAAATTTCGTATTATCCCTTATTTCACAAGATTCTAACATCCAAGAATGTACACTGAACCATCTCCGCAGTTCCCGAATCACACCAGACAGGCGTAGTTAAATATTTCAGAGGTTTCTTCATACAGTTTTTGCTTTTGTGGGGGCTTTGCCTTATTAACCTTTATTTCGTGGGCTTGCCTTCTCAGAAACACAGAAATCTAGAATATGGTTTTTATCGTCAACACTGCCTTTAGCAAAATTAATAAGAAGTTTACGAGTCTCAACTCGTCAACTTCTGTCATTGGATGCAGGCCAGGACAATTTCTGCATTTTGTTCCGATTTCCGCACTCATTTCTCGTAAATCGGATTTCTGAGGCCTGAAAACTCGCGGGAATCGGAATTCCGCTAATCCCTGGATTCAAAAACGATTCCTACAGCTGCATTGAGGATCTGTGAGACAAAAAAATAGAGTTATACTAGGTACGTAAATCAAGAGAGTTGAAGGATTTTATCAACACAAAGCAGATAACACCACTTTCCCTATATTTTCTTTTATTCTGCTCTTTTTTTTCTCGATTTCCTTCAAAACGATCAGTCCAATTCATTTACAGAGAATGAGAACCAGACAGGAAACCCTTTATGCTCAGAACGTCGGAGGGCCGCGCCCCCGTACCCACCACTCAGCGAGGCGGGGCCCCCCTCCGCGCCTGGCGCCCTACAGGTCCCCGCCCCAGCCCCGCGACTCATCATGGGCGCGACGCCCGGACATCCAAGCAAAAGGGCGCGGGGCCCGGGCAGAAGATCTCCGCGGTGTCATCGCTTGAATGATTGATTCCTTGTATAACAATTCCCGAGAACCACCCCTCTCACACCCTGGACGGGTGCTACTCCCTTCTCCAAAATTTTCCCAACCCCATTGTGGGTGTCCCATGCAAGTCTAATCGATAGACTGGGGATCTTACCTTACTGCCACCCCGCGAAGTGCGCCATGATGTAAGTACTTACTAAGTGGTGCCTTCAGTGAAGTCATCATAAAATTGTGCTCCGTATGTGGTACGGGTTTGATTCTTTCGTTCAACGTGTCATGCAATATGCCCGAGCGAACATGTTTTCCCCTGCCCTGCAGGACCAAGCTAACGAAATTTGGTGGCGCCCCCGCCTCGCGCCTGATGATTCTCCGCCCGCAAAACATGGCCCTCGCCGCTCGCCCTAGGTCGAAAATTCCCGGGCACACGGCCCTCCGACGTTCTGAGTGCCCGCGAAACGACACACCGTACATACCTCCTCTTTGAGTGGTAAATACACACCTATTTCACAACCCTGTTTTTTAGATTTCTCATGGTAAATTGACTCCAGACAAAACTTACTACAACGCATTCTCGAAAAACGGCCATAAAAATTAGTTGTTGGAGTTCAACCGAGTCGTTGCTTCCATATTCCAACCACAGTCCAACCGCAGAATCGATTTTTCGTTTTTCTGCCTAACTTGGAGAGAATTTCACGCTGATCACAATGGTGTCTCCAGAATCGCTCAGAACTCATTACGAACGAAGTTACGGCTCCTCAAAAATTTCGATCTTGACGGCTTAAAGTTCGCGGACGAGTTGTCTCGAGCCTGTATTTTCTCGTTATTCGCAGCCGTCGTTCTGCAACAGGCCACAATATAAAGCCAGACCGAAAACAAAACGAAGAACATAGGTTTTGAATAAAATCATTCGCGCGTCTCTTCCCTATTGAGGTCCGAAACCTGGCAGGGGGCGTTACCCATTTTTTTTCTTCAGAGGGGCGTGGCCGACTTCTTCCTAGCTTTTTCTCGCTTATTTGAGCGAATTGAGATTTCGCGCTTGACAGGGTTGCTACAGACGGAGACCGGACCAAAATATCAAAAATTACCTCTGAGGTTGGACTGTGCCTTTGAAGGCAGTGTTCACGATAAAAGTCGTTTTTCTATTTTTCACCTACGGTCCCATGCTGATTTCAATGATGTCCGTGAAATCTAGAAGACCCCCTGGAAACGGAGTTATGGCCCCTCAATATTCAGCTAGGGAAGCAATGTGGACGAGTTGTCCGAGGCTTGTAACTCCCGTTTTTTGCAGCCGATGTGTGCGAGCTGATCTAAGTAAAGAGAGACGTCGAAAATGGAGGAAAGAACGGGGCTTTTGATCGGAAACCATCGCTCATTTAACCACGAATTCAGGGGAAGTGTTATAGGACGTGGGCAGAGTGGCCCAATGGGTTGGCTGGCCCACGAGATTTTCACCCTTGTATCGGCCGTTTTTCGTCGCACTTCCGTTCTTAATGCTCTTAGAGGGACCCAAAGCTTACGTTTTAGCCAAAAAAACGTGCAACTTTTTCTTCGTGAACACTGCCTTTAAAGGCAGCATACACGCTCGTAAAAGTAATTAATATAACTACGGGAGTAGAATGGTATGACACAGAACAAAACGCCCACGCATTTTGAAGCGTCAAAAACGACCCACAATGACGCTACACGAGTGAGAAGTCGGCCCCGCCCCTGTATCTGCACGCCCCCTGTATTTGCCGTCACTTGCAAAACAGGGATGCTGGGCCATTCTCACCATCGTCGATATATGTGGTTTCCCCATTGCACCTATTCTACCACCCAAAAATGTCGCTGACGCTGGGAATGGCCCAGCAACCCTGTTTCGGAAGACACGGCAAATACAGGGGGCGGGCAAATACAAGGGCGGGGCCAACTTCGTACTCGTGTAGCGTCATTGTGGGTCGTTTTAGACACTTCAAAATCCGTGGGCGTTGTGTTCGTTGCCATACCATTCTACTTCCGTAGTTATCTCAATTACGTTTACTAGTGTGTATGCTGCCTTTGAAGGCAGCTACACGCTCGCAAGCATAGTCGAGATACCAGCATAGATAGGTCCGCACTGTCCTTACTATGTCGTCAACGACGTTTGAAGCGCTGAAAACTGTCCAGGACGACAGTATTTGACAATGTTTGAGCAATCTTGCCTTCCACGCCCGTATTTTCACACCCCTTCGAGTAACAGAATGAGAATCGATACTTGTGAAAACGTGTGATAATTGAGAGTGATAGCACTATCAAATGGGAGTGCAGGAGAGAAATAGCTTGGTTTACTTGAGTATAACATGTCTGCATACCTATTGACTCTCGTCCACTTTCGAGAATGCCGCTCTACTTTGGCTGACCTCTTGAAATGGGGGATTTTATCAGTGCACAAACATGTTATATTGAGGTAAATCGAGTTTTTTCTCTAATGCACTCCCTTTTTATAGTGCTATCATTCTAAGTTATCACATGTCTTCTCAAGTACCGATTGTCATTCTCGTACTCGAATGGAAGTGAAAATACGGGCGTGCGAGACAGGATTGCTCAAACATTGCCAATTATTGTCATTCTGGATGGTTTCTAGAGCTTCAAAGATCGCTGACGACTTGCTAGGGGCCATGCGGGACTATTTATGCTGATATCCCGGCCATGTCTGTGAGCGTGTATGCTGCCTTCATATAACCTTCATTTTTGAAGTCATCCGTAAATTCAACTTCCTCGAAAATCTGCACTTCTATTTTTGAACATCTTGCTTCAAATACGCTTCCAATAGAGAAAATACGTTACATGAGTTTCTAATCCGCGACATTGATATTCGCTCAATGTTTACAACGTGGCTTACTTCCAGAATCGGGGCAAAATGCTGACTGAAGTATGGAATTCTGTGGCTCAACGCAGCGACATATTGTTGCAAACGGCAAGCCGCCCGCATATTTCGGAAAAAAAAATCTCTACAACGGATGTGCTCGCGTATTTCGACTTCATGGAACTATACGCCTCATAAAACTGTTGTTTCTGATACAGTAGCCAGTAGAATCAAAACAGCAAAGGCAGCAACAAATACATATGTGGATAGGCTCTGAAACCTCATGTGGAACTAACATCCGAATACTAAAATCAATCACCAAATCTGAAAGTCCATGCGGAGGCGTTGGTTAGATACCACAAAAAGGAATATAATGCATTGGGACCTCATTAGGACGCGTAACTCTAACAATGGCCCATCCCGAGACAACTCACAAGACGAAATTCCACATTGACCGCGTATCTTTGGGCGAACTGAAGCAAAATGTATTTGGCAAAAAAATCCGCTACTTCCATATCCACCTCAGATCTTCCCTCGAATTATCTAAAAAAAGTCAAGAATCATGAATGACTTTCGGCAAAAGGATTCGCTGGAGATATACAAATGTAGCCTTTTTTCGTTTACAAATAAGGCCTCTGTTTGATGAGTTAATGGTAAGTTTTCCCGGGTCTTCAGCATTTCTCAATTGAAGTGCCGCATTAGGTTCGCAGTACCTAAACCATTATATACATAATATCCAGAGCCTCGGTTAGACTGTCATTTGAAAACTCTAGAAACTCTACATAAGAACGAACAAAACTTCTACTGATTCATGCAAGATTGGAAAGAGAACTATTGCCGGAAGGGAGAAAAAATGTCTACTCCCTTGGCATCGCTTCTTCGAAAAAAAAAACCAAAATGGCAGACTGCTCACTCATGGAACCACATAGCACTGGAGTTGATTACGTTCTGCACAAAGAGCGAGAAAGGGCAACGGATAGAAAGAAGGCTTCGGAAATTCTACTAAAAATGAATTATTAACAAATCAAAGAAAAAATGTTGGCCGTCTTAAGTGACGGACTCATTTTCATTAATAACTTTATCCTGACGCAACAATCAATCTTAAATCAACAGAAACGGCGGTGACACACTCTGATCAAAAGACACATAAACCGTCGAGTTTGGCGTAAACATCAGAAATTAGGCAATGTTGTAGTAAGAATCGCTTCAAATTGCAGCCGAAATTGGCCCCTAGTCATAAAGACACGAAGACAGTCGCAGAAAAAAAAAACTTCCTCGATTACGTCAAATCCACAATCATTGTGATAAGGCCGTCATTTATGTTTTAAAAATGTGATAATTACATGACAGGAAATGTCAAACTGCAAGTTATCTATTCAAATGCATACATACGTATGTTATTGGCTGAATAATGATTTAGCAATGTACGGCACTATGGCAGTTATCGGGGTACGGTGCGTAGCTTGAGGAGTTTTCATGCAGGTCCAACCGCCCCCCCCCTCCAGAAAGACCTCACAAAGAAAGACCCTTTTTTGCAGAAATTCGTTTTTGAAGCTTTTCATGAGCTCAAATAAAGGAATGAGCTTGGTGCTGTATATAAGGTGGAAGAAGGTAATGATAGCTAAGATTAGGCTTAAACGGTGAGCTGTGCAAACAAACAGAAAAGCGTAAAACTACGATTGGGTATGGTGTCGGTCCGGGGTAGTACGTTGAGGTACTTTAGGGCCCCGGGTAGGGCTGTTTAGAAGAATCGCTAGGTGTGAAGGAGCCATAATCGGTAAAACCCTTTAAAGGCATCGTACGCGCAAAAAACCTTATATCATTTTTTCATGTTTTTGCGCAGGCAATTCTCTGACATACAGAATAAGAGTGGAAAGGCTACACAAAACCATCGACTTTTGCGAAAAAACTCATTTTGAAATGTCTCGAATTATTCACTTCCCACCCCTCCGTTGATTTCGGTGTGTCTGGTGCAATACGTCTGAAGTTTTTTTCGCAAACGTCGGATGTGTTTTTTGATTCAAACTTATTAGGTGGGTAAATTCCTGTTGCCCCTTGTTCACTGGAACTTATTCTGAAAGTAAAGTATCCATTGGGCAAGTTTGGATGTTAGAATTTCCCGAATTAAAAATTTAAAATGCTGAATCATCCGCGCATGTGGTGGCGCTTCTGTTCCTTGTGCTAGATGGTTGGTGAAAATTGGTGGCGGATCGTCATTTTGAACCACTCCAACTTCAGAACCTCATGTTTTTGACGCGCAAAACTTCACCAACGTGGTCCGCTGGGCTCAATCATGAAATTGAGCCTGAAAAAAGGATATTGGTTTTCAGCGCGAACGATGCCTTTAACCTAAATCTATGGAACTAGGTTTCATTTAGTCGTCGTTCTCTCAAACCTACCCCTTTTTTATAGCCCTTCCCTGGGGCCGGGAAGTACCTCAGTCTACTACCCCAGACTTAAAGGCAGTGGTCACGATGAAAAACGTTATCGAAAAAAAAACAACAAAAATCAGCTCAGATCAAAAACAGCTCAAAAACTATGAAGGTAGCGCGGTGAAAAACGAGCTAGAATTAGAGTTATTAAGACCCTAAACTTACAGTTCGTACACACGTGCACAGAAAGATCACAGTCTCATGCCAAGCAGTCGAAAATCATCGACACTCAGAGGAAGAAATAAATGCAAATTTACCTAATAAAACAGTTGAACAATGAAAGCAAGCACTTCAGTCAATGTTTTTGACTAGATGTGTACATAAATCCGAACGTTCATTGATTGAAATTCAATTTCAAGTCAGCTGATGTTCTTGATACTAGAGATCATAGATGCCGATGATAAGGGGTGAGCTCGCCCACCATCAAAAGACAATGAAGCTCAGGCTTCAAATTTGGCCTAGAACACCGTTTTTTTTCCGCGATTTTTTGTTATAGGTTCTACTACTCTATACCCAGAAAAGGGTTCAGAGAGGAAAAGAAGACGAGCATATTTGAGCGCGACCACTGCCTTTAAACCACACTCAATCGTAGTTTTACATGGAGACCTCGTTTAAAAAGGCAGTTATAACAATTTTAGTAGGGCAAAATGTGTCTAGAAATGTTTTTAGTGCCAAATAGGTAAGTCTCAAAATGCTGCAATTGTTCCAAGAATCATTTCTGTATAGGTGAGAAACAACTTCTTTCACGTCGATAACTTCAGGACTTACTTTTTTCTACCTCATCCTTATATTGTCAGCCCCCTCCTGAGAGTGATGTTGTGAATTTTGGATAGATTGACTAGGAACCTCGCCAATTTCTTCTCACATTTGGAAAGACGACGAGCGCTTAGCGGTTAATTATCGCACGCTCTCTGCGAATCCACACTCACCTACCCATGAAGCTTTGAAAACGTCTATAAGACCGAGATCATACTTTCCACGATAGCGCATATCAGGCATGTCGAATTTCGGTCGACACGGTTGGTAACATTGCGTCGCGTCACTTAAAGTATGAGCCCGGTCTAACTTCATTCAGAGTAGTTGAAAGCAATTTGGAAGAACATATTCAAATTCTACGTCCAAGCGTATTCTACTCTGAGAAAATTTGCCCCGGCGGCAGACCAACCCTGCCTTGAAGACTTCTAATCGGTGCCTACAGAGTAGTGTCTACTCAGAGTCCCTCCACCAGCTATGCCATTGCATCAAACCCGCTTCGATGTCTAAACCAGGACGCGATGGCTCCCACACCCGGTCTGGAATTACCTCAACCCTATCTCGACGGTGCCTGATTCGGGCCGCGACGGTGCCTGAATCTGGCGGCCCCCCCCCCAGAGAAAGCCCCGCCAAGGTCCGGACAAGGGCGGTCTGCGGTGAGGAACCACCCTCACTGCGGACCGCGGTGAAAACCGCCCCACCACAGCCGTGGAATCCCCTATCCCCCAGCGGTCAAAAATATGCTGGCCTCCGTAGAAAGACTCGAAGTCACCTTCCTGGGCCGGCATCAGAATGCCGAATGAGGACTCGAGTGAGATGAGGCACCTTTTATACCGGCTGTGCATGTGGTAAACATATCAGGACGTGATCATTCGCTTTACCATTTTTTATGTCTACCACTGTAGCGGTGGCGCTGCGGCGATATCGCGAAGCGGCCCGAAACTGTTGCGAGGTCCACGCTTCGCTATTGCGGTACCGTTGCTGTACTGTTACGGACAAGAAGGAATCTTCCAAGATTCCGGAGCCACTGCTACAGTGTCAAGGCACGGGCCCGAATCGCTGTGCCGTTGCTACATCGGCTCGGCTTGCAGTGCCGTCCCGCCACTGTCAATGCGATTTTTCTCAGAGTACTGTCCTAATAGTGAGGAATTCTTATTCGCGATCGCCGACACCGGCTGTTTCAGCACGCAGCTTGAAGATAATCATGCTGAAACCACGGGTCCCAGCCAGGGGTGTGCGTAAATGAAACTCTAAATTTCGTAAATCGTAAATCGTAATTAAGGTTAAACCACCGTAAATCGTAAATCGTAAGCCGTAAATCGTAAGCAGCAAATTGTGACGGTGACCGCTGAAAAATATTATAACAAAGAGCTATTTAAGTTTTTTTGCTTTCTGAGCTGCAGATTTAGCTATGTGTATAGAAGGGAGAAAGAGTGTGCAGATTTGAGCGCCCACCGCAGGCTCAATACATACGCCTCATGCAGTGCTATGTTCACGAAAGGCATCATACTAATGGTTCGAGGAAGGGGCTGTCCTTAGGCTAACTCAGTAGTTTCAACGCGTAGGTCGATGGAATGCCATTCCTAAAACCGCTCCATGTTGACAACAAAGTTAGGCAAGCGTGCGACGCCCGAAAAATGTGTCTGCTACCTCTGAGGCCCCGCCACTGTCGTCCGACCGGTTGTTCCCAGCACGGCACTTGCGGACTGCGGCTATTGCATCATGCGACACGTGAGAATCGTGCTAGGACCACTTGGCCCCGGCACGATTCACCTTTCTCCCAGCACGATTATCACGTGTCGCATGATGCAACAGCCGTAGTCCGCAATCGCGGACCGGAATTGAGCTCAGAGAACGATAGTACATAATGCAAATCGGGTGTAGAAAATGTGGCCGGACTGAGCAAGCCTGTGCCATCCCTGTTAATGGGAATTTACCAAATCGCTCATTCAGATCGAGAAATCCCCCAAATGTAGCTGGACTGTACCCGCATAGCCTGTCCTGTTCCAGCCGTAGCCGTCTCGGTCGATAGGCATGTGTTTCGCTCCTCACTGGGGCAGAAAATCCCCCCCCCCATTCTGACCGGAATGAGCTGGCCGTAGTGCGCTCGTGTACGCCGGCATAATCGACTGGCGTGCGTCCAACACACTGAGGCATCTTTCATAGTCTTCACCGCTAAAGCGGCACGCGCGTGACGCGCGGGACAAGAGGTAAGGGGTCGTTTATACTTCCGCCGCGGGGCGGCGAGATGCAATGCAGCCGTATCGAACAAGCGGCGCCGCCTCGGCGAGGCGTTTAGAGTTTTTCTGCTCGAAGTCATCCAACGGCGCCGCACGCGGCCGCCGCCTGGGTGCTGCCGCGTGCGATCCTCTTTAACATCACATGCTTTTTTGCTGATATTTCATACATATTCTCAATTTGGATCCTCTGATTGATCGCTAAAATTTCTTCCGAGGTCCTGAAAGTTGTTCAGAGTATGTTGGGTTGTGAGTTCTTTTTTTTGCTCTTAAAATAATTTTTCTATAGAAAAAATTCTCAGAAGACTCTATCTGCTTTCGAGTGCGGTGCTATGATACAAAAGATTATAAATGTTTCTTTTGCAGAAGAAATCACTCATTACAATCGACCTTGTGCTATATCAGAGCTACTCCAAGCAGTGTTTAGCGTAATTCTGCGACTTCGCCGCGTCAGTTCGTCGCAGCTCGATTATACATAATAGTGACGCGATTTTCACGTGGCGCGGCTCGCCGCGCCGCCTCACTTTTCGCCGCGCCGCTCCGCGGCGGAAGTATAAACGACCCCTAAGCCACTATGAAATCTCCGGCGGCACCGCCACGGCGGTGCGGATAAAAGTCGGGCATTAACTGTGACATGCACAGAAATTCCTGGATTGCATTTGCGTATGCGGTAGCGCAGGAGAGTCCCAGAATTATTTATGTTGAAGTGGACTTAAATCGAGAAGCAAGTTTTGATTGAAACGGTAGAACCGCGGCGGCGGTTTGGGCGGCACCGCAATGGCGGTGCTGGTGGATTATGGAAGTTTTTCCCGCGCGTCCCGCGTGTGCCGCGCGGTAAGAAGTTTCACAGTCCACCGCCCTTCCCGCCGTCACGCGCGTGCCGCGCTTGCGGTGAGGACTATGAAAGATGCCTAAGGGCGGCGCAAGACAGAGCAGGATCACTAGGGACGGGAGAGGACGGCTCAAAGTTACTAGCGACGTCGAAGGACGGTTCAGTCCGGATTTGGCCGACTATGGAGGGACGTGAAACAAGCTGCTGGGCCACAGGTACACACTTATATCTGTGATACTTATCCCTGAACGTTAACGCCATTGTAAGCGTTGAAAACTAGCAAAAATGACCGTATTTGAGCCACTCTGAATAGCCGAATTTAAGGCCTCCGCCCATTTGCTACTCAGGCGATTCTGATTGTCCTGACAATAACAGTTGAGACCCTGAGATTGGGAGAACGAGCCGAACTATCAGGCGGCTCCGACTCCTATTCGGTGCGAGTGGGGGCCGAGAATCGTCTGAGTTTGTTTCGCTTCTCGATCTTTGTGCCCTCTGCGTAGACGTAACCTTCTCAAATGACGGGCTAGAAGCAAACTTTGAAGCCATTTTTGGCTTCATTGGAGCACCTCGCTCTCGATTTGTTGTACGCCAATCAAGTATTGAGAATCGTACGGTTGCTCATCATGGAAACCTCTAACACAAAGTTCCTTGTGAAGTGTTTTAAGCTGCACTGCGATATAGACGACAGCTAATGAGACGCGCGCAACGCGGATCTGGTACCCAGCGCCTCCAACTCCGACCGCGTAATTATAATAATATAATCACGTCGAAAATTGATGATCAAGTCGGGCTGGAGCGAGAAGCCGGAGCTGTACCTATCTCCTGGCCAAAAACGTTGGTTTACGCAAAGTGAAATAGAGCAGGTCAACTGGAGATGTCTTGTGATTTACTTCCATTGCATGTATTTTTATTTACGAAAATTTACGATTTACGGTCGAAAATGTCGTAAATCGTAAACCGTAATTACGAGGCCAAAAAACACCGTAAATCGTAAAATCGTAAATCGTAAACCGCAATTACGCACACCCCTGGTCCCAGCACCACTACCTGCGAGCTACGTGCTGCAAAAGCGGTTTCCTGCATCTGAGCACCGGACTTGCAATACCGCTGCTATCTTAAGGGGAAAATAGGCGAAATCACCAAAGTGGGCAGCTAAAGCGTCTTTCGACCACAACTCGCCTCAATGTGCTCCGTTTTCAATTTCGAAAAGACCAAAATGTTTACCGGGCCACAATCAATCCAACCATATGAAATAAAATCAAAATTTATGGTTAGATCCGCGGCCTGTTTCTTTAAGAGAGACGTGTAAATTCAAACCGCGGCTGGCGTGGCGGTTTAAATCTCAATCTTTGAGAATTGAACCGACGCGCCAGCCGCGGTTTGAACTTAAACGTTTTTTCTTAGGCCCCGGTCATAGTTGGATGAGCCGACGTCTCCAGCCCGGTCGATACACACAGAATGCATTGGAAATGGGATGCAAAAATCACTCGGTGTATCCCCCCGCGCCCCCCAACACCCACCCGGTCGATACGTATGTTTAAAATGATGGAGTGATGTTGAGAAAATCACTCGATGTATCCGACGCGGTCGATATCCATGCAATACGTGGATGACGGCGGATTAGAAAATCACCGGGTGAGCGGGTCGAAGATAAAACATTGCGTATCACTAGAAAGCAATCCACACTGCTACCTCCGTTTTTTCACCATGCTCTCCTTCCCTATTTCTCTGAAAAGGTGCAATCCTGTTGGCCACGTAATCATCGTCATATCTAGTTGGATACACCGAGTGATTTTCTCAACCTCACTACATCATTTTATACATACGTATCGACCGGGTGGGTGTTGGGAGGTGCGGGGGGGGGGGTTGGGGGGAGTCGGTGGGTTACAGACGCAAATTCCAAAAAGTTTAGGTTCCTGGCAAAAGTAAAGATTTGGCATGGCCATTTTTTTCAAAAAAAAATAGAAATATACTCAGTTAAAAGGCGAAGGTAAAGAAAAATGAAAAAAGTTTTGAAATATTCCTGAGAACGATTTGGCGTAGAATAATTTGATTTTTGGGAAATGCAGTGAAATAGTTGAAAGTATGATTTGGCAGTCGAGTTTGAACTAACTATTGATAAGAGTTGTGCAAAACGAGAGATCGCACTGTATGAGTTTATCCGTAAAACATATCAAAGCAAAATCACGCGTGATATGGAACAAACAGTTGATTCTGCTTCACTTAATACGTGAAGACCGCGGCATTCAAGCTCCCAAACGAGCTTTTACTGCTTGCCTTATCATGCGTGATTTTGCTTTGATATGTTCTACGGATAAGCTCATTCAATGCGATCTCTCGCTTTGCACAACTCTTATCAATAGTTGGTTCAAACTCGACTGCCAAATCATACTTTCAACTATTTCACTTCATTTCCCGAAAAACAAATTATACTACGCCAAATCGTTCTCAGGAATATTTCAAAACCTTTTTTTCATTTTTCTTTATCTTCCCTTTTTAACTGAGTATATTTCTAATTTTTTTTGAAAAAAATGGCCATGCCAAATCTTTACTTTTGCCACCAGGAACCTAAACTTTCAGGAATTTCATTTATTTTTCCATATTTTGTTCAAGAATTGTTCCGGTAGCCCTGCGGAAAAAGTGATCGGCATGGGCGTGCTTGTATTTTTGTCCCGTACACTTTCTACGGCGTCCGGCGCACTCCCACTTGGGTCCCGCACACTTTCAAACGGCGTCCGGCGCACTCTCATTTGGGTCCCGCCCTCTTCCTACGGCGTCCGGCGCACTCTCATTTGTGTCCCGCACACTTTCTACGGCGTCCGGAGCACTCTCATTTGGGTCCCGCACACTTTCTACGGCGTCCGGCGCACTCCCACTTGGATCCCGCACACTTTCTACGGCGTTCGGCGCACTCTCATTTGGGTCCCGCACACTTTCTACGGCGTCCGGCGCACTCTCATTTGGGTCCCGCCCTCTTCCTACGGCGTCCGGCGCACTCTCATTTGGGTCCCGCACACTTTCTACGGCTTTCTGCGCACACCCATTTGGGTCCCGCACTTTTTTACGGCGTCCGACGTACTTTTGTTTGGGTCACACACACACTTTATCCGGCGTTCTGCGCACTCTCATTTGGTTCCCGCCCTCTTCCTACGACGTCCGGAGCACTCTCATTTGGGTCCCGCACACTTTTTACGGCGTCCGAAGCACTCCCACGTGGATCCCGCACACTTTCTACGGCGTCCGGCGCACTCTCATTTGGGTCCCGCCCTCTTCCTACGGCGTCCGGCGCACTCTCATTTGTGTCCCGCACACTTTCTACGGCGTCCGGAGCACTCTCATTTGGGTCCCGCACACTTTCTACGGCGTCCGGCGCACTCCCACTTGGATCCCGCACACTTTCTACGGCGTTCGGCGCACTCTCATTTGGGTCCCGCACACTTTCTACGGCGTCCGGCGCACTCCCACTTGCGTCCCGCACACTTTCTACGGCGTCCAGTGCACTCTCGTTTGGATCCCGCCCTCTTCCTACGGCGTCCGGCGCACTCTCATTTGGGTCCCGCACACTTTCTACGGCGTCCGGCGCACTCTCATTTGGGTCCCGCACACTTTCTACGGATTTCTGCGCACACCCATTTGGGTCCCGCACTTTTTTACGGCGTCCGACGTACTTTTGTTTGGGTCACACACACACTTTATACGGCGTTCTGCGCACTCTCTTTGGGTCCCGCCCTCTTCCTACGGCGTCCGGCGCACTCTCATTTGGGTCCCGCATACTTTCTACGGCGTCCGGCGCACTCTCATTTGGGTGCCGCACACTTTCTACGGCTTTCTGCGCACACCCATTTGGGTCCCGCACTTTTTTACGGCGTTCGACGTACTTTTGTTTGGGTCACACACACACTTTATACGGCGTTCTGCGCACTCTCATTTGGGTCCCGCCCTCTTCCTACGGCGTCCGGCGCACTCTCATTTGGGTCCCGCCCTCTTCCTACGGCGTCCGGAGCACTCTCATTTGTGTCCCGCACACTTTCTACGGCGTCCGGCGCACTCTCATTTGGGTCCCGCACACTTTCTACGGCGTCCGGCGCACTCCCACTTGGATCCCGCTCACTACCTACCGCGTCCGGTGCACTCCCACTCTGCGTCCCGCACACTTTCTACGGCGTCCAGTGCACTCTCATTTGATCCCGCCCTCTTCCTATGGCGTCCGGAGCACTCCCACTTGGATCCCGCAAACTTTCTACGGCGTCCGGCGCACTCCCACTTGGATCCCGCATACTTCCTACGGCGTCCGGCGCACTCCCACTTGGGTCCCGCACACTTACTACGGCGTCCGGCGCACTCTCATTTGGGTCCCGCCCTCTTCCTACGGCGTCCGGCGCACTCTCATTTGGGTCCCGCACACTTTCTACGGCGTCCGGCGCACTCTCATTTGGGTCCCGCACACTTTCTACGGCTTTCTGCGCACACCCATTTGGGTCCCGCACTTTTTTACGGCGTTCGACGTACTTTTGTTTGGGTCACACACACACTTTATACGGCGTTCTGCGCACTCTCATTTGGGTCCCGCCCTCTTCCTACGGCGTCCGGCGCACTCTCATTTGGGTCCCGCCCTCTTCCTACGGCGTCCGGCGCACTCTCATTTGTGTCCCGCACACTTTCTACGGCGTCCGGAGCACTCTCATTTGGGTCCCGCACACTTTCTACGGCGTCCGGCGCACTCCCACTTGGATCCCGCTCACTACCTACGGCGTCCGGTGCACTCCCACTTGCGTCCCGCACACTTTCTACGGCGTCCAGTGCACTCTCATTTGGATCCCGCCCTCTTCCTACGGCGTCCGGCGCACTCCCACTTGGATCCCGCAAACTTTCTACGGCGTCCGGCGCACTCCCACTTGGATCCCGCATACTTCCTACGGCGTCCGGCGCACTCCCACTTGGGTCCCGCACACTTACTACGGCGTCCGGCGCACTCTCATTTGGGTCCCGCCCTCTTCCTACGGCGTCCGGCGCACTCTCATTTGGGTCCCGCACACTTTCTACGGCGTCCGGCGCACTCTCATTTGGGTCCCGCACACTTTCTACGGCTTTCTGCGCACACCCATTTGGGTCCCGCACTTTTTTACGGCGTCCGACGTACTTTTGTTTGGGTCACACACACACTTTATACGGCGTTCTGCGCACTCTCATTTGGGTCCCGCCCTCTTCCTACGGCGTCCGGCGCACTCTCATTTGGGTCCCGCACACTTTCTACGGCGTCCGGCGCACTCTCATTTGGGTCCCGCACACTTTCTACGGCTTTCTGCGCACACCCATTTGGGTCCCGCACTTTTTTTCGGCGTCCGACGTACTTTTGTTTGGGTCACACACACACTTTATACGGCGTTCTGCGCACTCTCATTTGGGTCCCGCCCTCTTTTCTACGCGGCGTCCGGCGCACTCTCATTTGGTTCCCGCCCTCTTCCTACGACGTCCGGAGCACTCTCTCATTTGGGTCCCGCACACGTTTTACGGCGTCCGAAGCACTCCCACGAGGATCCCGCACACTTTCTACGGCGTCCGGCGCACTCTCATTTGGGTCCCGCCCTCTTCCTACGGCGTCCGGCGCACTCTCATTTGTGTCCCGCACACTTTCTACGGCGTCCGGAGCACTCTCATTTGGGTCCCGCACACTTTCTACGGCGTCCGGCGCACTCCCACTTGGATCCCGCACACTTTCTACGGCGTCCGGCGCACTCCCACTTGGATCCCGCACACTTTCTACGGCGTTCGGTGCACTCTCATTTGGGTCCCGCACACTTTCTACGGCGTCCGGCGCACTCTCATTTGGGTCCCGCACACTTTCTACGGCGTCCGGCGCACTCTCATTTGGGTCCCGCACACTTTCTACGGCGTCCGGCGCACTCCCACTTGGATCCCGCACACTTCCTACGGCGTCCGGCGCACTCCCACTTGGGTCCCGCACACTTTCTACGGCGTCCGGCGCACTCTCATTTGGGTCCCGCACACTTTCTACGGCGTCCGGCGCACTCCCACTTGGATCCCGCTCACTACCTACGGCGTCCGGTGCACTCCCACTTGCGTCCCGCACACTTTCTACGGCGTCCAGTGCACTCTCATTTGGATCCCGCCCTCTTCCTACGGCGTCCGGCGCACTCCCACTTGGATCCCGCACACTTTCTACGGCGTCCGGCGCACTCTCATTTGGGTCCCGCCCTCTTCCTACGGCGTCCGGAGCACTCTCATTTGGGTCCCGCACACTTTTTACGGCGTCCGAAGCACTCCCACGTGGATCCCGCACACTTTCTACGGCGTCCGGCGCACTCTCATTTGGGTCCCGCCCTCTTCCTACGGCGTCCGGCGCACTCTCATTTGTGTCCCGCACACTTTCTACGGCGTCCGGAGCACTCTCATTTGGGTCCCGCACACTTTCTACGGCGTCCGGCGCACTCCCACTTGGATCCCGCAAACTTTCTACGGCGTCCGGCGCACTCCCACTTGGATCCCGCATACTTCCTACGGCGTCCGGCGCACTCCCACTTGGGTCCCGCACACTTACTACGGCGTCCGGCGCACTCTCATTTGGGTCCCGCCCTCTTCCTACGGCGTCCGGCGCACTCTCATTTGGGTCCCGCACACTTTCTACGGCGTCCGGCGCACTCTCATTTGGGTCCCGCACACTTTCTACGGCTTTCTGCGCACACCCATTTGGGTCCCGCACTTTTTTACGGCGTCCGACGTACTTTTGTTTGGGTCACACACACACTTTATACGGCGTTCTGCGCACTCTCATTTGGGTCCCGCCCTCTTCCTACGGCGTCCGGCGCACTCTCATTTGGGTCCCGCACACTTTCTACGGCGTCCGGCGCACTCTCATTTGGGTCCCGCACACTTTCTACGGCTTTCTGCGCACACCCATTTGGGTCCCGCACTTTTTTACGGCGTCCGACGTACTTTTGTTTGGGTCACACACACACTTTATACGGCGTTCTGCGCACTCTCATTTGGGTCCCGCCCTCTTTCTACGGCGTCCGGCGCACTCTCATTTGGTTCCCGCCCTCTTCCTACGACGTCCGGAGCACTCTCATTTGGGTCCCGCACACTTTTTACGGCGTCCGAAGCACTCCCACGAGGATCCCGCACACTTTCTACGGCGTCCGGCGCACTCTCATTTGGGTCCCGCCCTCTTCCTACGGCGTCCGGCGCACTCTCATTTGTGTCCCGCACACTTTCTACGGCGTCCGGAGCACTCTCATTTGGGTCCCGCACACTTTCTACGGCGTCCGGCGCACTCCCACTTGGATCCCGCACACTTTCTACGGCGTCCGGCGCACTCCCACTTGATCCCGCACACTTTCTACGGCGTTCGGTGCACTCTCATTTGGGTCCCGCACTTCTACGGCGTCCGGCGCACTCTCATTTGGGTCCCGCACACTTTCTACGGCGTCCGGCGCACTCATTTGGTCCTGCACACTTTCTACGGCGTCCGGCGCACTCCCACTTGGATCCCGCACACTTCCTACGGCGTCCGGCGCACTCCACTTGGGTCCCGCACACTTTCTACGGCGTCCGGCGTACTCTCATTTGTGTCCCGCACACTTTCTACGGCGTCCGGCGCACTCCCACTTGGATCCCGCTCACTACCTACGGCGTCCGGTGCACTCCCACTTGCGTCCCGCACACTTTCTACGGCGTCCAGTGCACTCTCATTTGGATCCCGCCCTCTTCCTACGGCGTCCGGCGCACTCCCACTTGGATCCCGCACACTTTCTACGGCGTCCGGCGCACTCTCATTTGGGTCCCGCCCTCTTCCTACGGCGTCCGGAGCACTCTCATTTGGGTCCCGCACACTTTTTACGGCGTCCGAAGCACTCCCACGTGGATCCCGCACACTTTCTACGGCGTCCGGCGCACTCTCATTTGGGTCCCGCCCTCTTCCTACGGCGTCCGGAGCACTCTCATTTGGGTCCCGCACACTTTTTACGGCGTCCGACGTACTTTTGTTTGGGTCACACACACACTTTATACGGCGTTCTGCGCACTCTCATTTGGGTCCCGCCCTCTTCCTACGGCGTCCGGCGCACTCTCATTTGGGTCCCGCACACTTTCTACGGCGTCCGGCGCACTCTCATTTGGGTCCCGCACACTTTCTACGGCTTTCTGCGCACACCCATTTGGGTCCCGCACTTTTTTACGGCGTCCGACGTACTTTTGTTTGGGTCACACACACACTTTATACGGCGTTCTGCGCACTCTCATTTGGGTCCCGCCCTCTTCCTACGGCGTCCGGCGCACTCTCATTTGGGTCCCGCCCTCTTCCTACGGCGTCCGGAGCACTCTCATTTGGGTCCCGCACACTTTTTACGGCGTCCGAAGCACTCCCACGTGGATCCCGCACACTTTCTACGGCGTCCGGCGCACTCTCATTTGGGTCCCGCCCTCTTCCTACGGCGTCCGGCGCACTCTCATTTGTGTCCCGCACACTTTCTACGGCGTCCGGAGCACTCTCTCATTTGGGTCCCGCACACTTTCTACGGCTTTCTGCGCACACCCATTTGGGTCCTGCACTTTTTACGGCGTCCGACGTACTTTTTGTTTGGGTCACACACACACTTTTATACGGCGCGTTCTGCGCACTCTCATTTGGGTCCCGCCCTCTTCCTACGGCGTCCGGCGCACTCCTCATTTGGTTCCCGCCCTCTTCCTACGGCGTCCGGCGCACTCTCATTTGGGTCCCGCACACTTTCTACGGCGTCCGGCGCACCCCACTTGGATCCCGCCTCACTACCCATACGGCGTCCGGTGCACCTCCCACTCTGCGTCCCGCACACTTTCTACGGCGTCCAGTGCACTCTCTCATTTGGATCCCGCCCCTCTTCCTACGGCGTCCGGCGCACTCCCACTCCTGGGATCCCGCACACTTTCTACGGCGTCCGGCGCACTCTCATTTGGGTCCCGCCCTCTTTCCTACGGCGTCCGGAGCACTCTCATTTGGGTCCCAGCACACTTTTTACGGCGTCCGAAGCACTCCCACGTGGATCCCGCACACTTTCTACGGCGTCCGGCGCACCTCCTCATTTGGGTCCTGCCCTCTTCCTACGGCGTCCGGCGCACTCTCATTTCAGGGTGTCCCGCACACTTTCTACGGCGTCCGGAGCACCTTCTCATTTGGGTCCTGCACACTTTCTACGGCGTCCGGCGCACTCCCACTCTTGGGATCCCGCAAACTTTCTACGGCGTCCGGCGCACTCCCACTTGGATCCCGCATACTTCCTACGGCGTCCGGAGCACTCTCTATTTGGGTCCCGCACACCTTCTACGGCGTCCGGCGCACTCCCCACTTGGATCCCGCAACACTTTCTACGGCGCTTCTGGCGCACCCCCTCTATTTGGGTCCCGCACACTTTCTACGGCGTCCGGCGCACTTCCCACTTGGGTCCCGCCCTCTTCCTACGGCGTCCGGCGCACTTCATTTGGGTCCCGCACACTCTTCCTACGGCGTCCGGGCGCACTCTCATTTGGGTCCCGCACACTTTCTACGGCGTCCGGCGCACTCCCACTTGATCCTGCACACTTCCTACGGCGTCCGGCGCACTCTCCATTCTGGGTCCTGCCACACTTTCTACGGCGTCCGGCGCACTCTCATTTGGGTCCTGCACACTTTCTACGGCGTCCGGCGCACTCTCATTTGGGGTCCCGCCCTCTTCCCACGGCGTCCGGCGCACTCTCATATTTCAGTCCCGCACACTTTCTACGGCCATGTCCGGCGCACTCTTCTATTTGGATCCCGCACACTACCTACGGCGTCCTGGCGCACACTTCCATTCTGGGTCCCGCACACTTTCTACGGCGTCCGACGTACTCCCAATTTGTTTGGGCTCACACGCACACTTTATACGGCGTCCTGTGCACTCTCATTTGGCGTCCCGCCCTCCTTCCCTACGGCGTCCGGCGCACTCTTCATTTGGGTCCCGCCCTCTTCCTACGGCGTCCGGAGCACTCTCATTTTGGGTCCCGCACACACTTTTTACGGCGTCCGGCGCAAGTGAGCACTCTTGATCCCAGATACTTCCTTTGTACGGCGTCCGGCGACCATTTGGGTCCCGCACACTTTCTACGGCGTCCGGCGCACTCTCTCATTTGGGTCCCGCACGACTTCCTACGGCGTCCGGCGCACTCTTCTCCATTTGGGTCCCGCACACTTTCCTATTGGGCGGCGTCCGGCGCACTCTTCATTTGTGTCCCGCACACTTTCTACGGCTTTCTGCGCACACCCATTTGGGTCCCGCACAATTTTCTACGGTGGCGTCCGACGTACTTACCCTGTTCCTGGGTCACACACACACTTTACCTACGGCGTTCTTGCGCACTCATCACTTGGGTCCCGCCCTCTTCCTACGGCGTCCGGCGCACTCTCATTTGGCTTGATCCCGCCCTCTCCTACGGGGCGTCCGGCGCACTCTCTCATCTGGATCCCGCACACTTTCTACGGCGTCCGGCGTGCACTCCCTTCACTTGGATCCCGCTCACTACCTACGGCGTCCGGCGCACTTTCACTTGGGTCCCGCACACACTTTACTACGGCGTCCAG